>VWZF01002437.1:2781306-2876737 GCA_013396755.1 Sclerurus mexicanus
TGCCCCATCCCTGGAAGCGGCGAAGGCCGGGCTGGATGGGGCTCCGAGCACCTGGTCTGGGGAAGCTGTCCCTGCCCACGGCCCGGGGCTGGAGCTGGATGGTCTGGATGAGTCGGAGGGGCATTGAGGTGCTGGAGCGTGTTCCAAGAAGGGCAGTGGGGCTGGTGAAGGGACCGGGGCACAAGCCGTGTGAGGAGCGGCTGAGGGAGCTGGGGGTGTTCAGCCTGGAGAAAAGGAGGCTCCGGGGAGACCTGAAAGGAGGGTGCAGCCAGGTGGGGATCGGTCTCTTCTCCCAGGCAGCCAGCACTGGGACAAGAGGGCACAGTGTTAAGCTGCACCAGGGGTGGGTTGGGTTAGACATTAGGAAGAAGTTCTTCACAGAGTGACTGGGCATTGGAGTGGGCTGCCCAGAGAGGTGGTGGAGTCATCGTTCCTGGAGGTATTTAGGAAGAGACTGGATGTGGCACTCAGTGCCATGGTCTAGTAGACAAGGTGGTCACAAGGTGGACTTGATGATCTCAGAGGTCTTTTCCAACCTAGTTAATTCTGTGATTCTGTGATCTTTTAGGTCCCTTCCAACCCAAACCATTCTATGATTCTGTGCTTGTTAAAGGCATCCATTGAAGCTTCCTTCAGTCACAACAAAAAACCCTAAAAACTTAAGAGTCTGCTTGATAAAGTCATATGCACCTTTGAGAAAAGCAGTGACAATTCCAAGATTTATGTTAAAATTTTGAGGTTTCATAACAACTGAAGTATATCAGTATGAATGTAAATAAAATTTAAAACCAGATGGCACAAATCGTGCACTGCGGGACTCCTGACACTATTTCCTACTGGAAACTGGGACTTGAGGAATTGGCAGAAGCAAAAATAGGGAAAGACATGGGTGGACATGTTCTGTGACCAGTATTTTTAGGTGTGAACTGGGAACCAAGAAACTGCAGTGGACCTGCCCTAAGGAAACTTAGATGCTAGAGGGAAAAAAATATTTTAAAATGTGAATGGGTAAGAATAGTTCATTTGTGGTGAGACTCACAGAATTTTTATGAGAGAGGAAGATGAACGGTATGGAACCTAAAATTGTATGGATGATGGATGAGAAGAAAAAAAATTGAATACAAGAGTTTTCTCCCAAAGAATACTTTTAATAAAATACTTAAAAGTGATTAGTCTATTAGGGAGAAAAATCTCAATTTATTGAGATTTCAAATGTTCTGGGATATCTGTAGACAGGAATTTAAAAATGAAGTATGGATTTGCTGGTTGAGAAGCATCATCTGTAGAATGGAATTCTTTTATAATCTTATTGCTGATCTAAAATTATCATCTATATGAGATAATCTGGTATCTTGTATGCAAGATAAACACATCTGCTTTCTGTTGTTCATTGACAGTGAGCAAGGTCACTTTCACATTTGTTGTTGGAAGCAACAATCCCTTTTATTAATTTACTTTCATTTTTGTGATTTTTATCATGTTGCCATTTTCTGATTATCTAATAGTCCTCTAACAGTGAATGCCAAGATGGGTTTAGATATCCTATAACATCACTTTTGTTTGTAAACCTGCTACCTGTATTTTTGTCCTAAATTCTAACAGATGCCTTTTTTTTCCTAACTGTTAATCTAATAAAGCCTGATAAATGAGCAGTTAAAATTAAATGATAGGACTACCCTTGCAAATATAACTCTAAAAATCATGAAGGTGATAGTAACACAGCTGAGGTATATCCAGTGTTGACAAAAAGTAAAATTTTGTAGAAGACAGGAGAAGCCTTATCAGGTATGCTGTGTTCAGCTGAGGTCATCCATGTTTTCAAGAGGTTGACTTAAAAAAGGCTTATGAGGATGATGTGGGAAATGAAGAATCGTGTTTTGGAAGACATTAGAAGAATTCTTTAAGCTAACAAAATGAAAACTGAGTGGGGACATGTTTGTTATCTTCAGATAGAGGAGGGGCATGATCAGAGGGCTGGAGCACCTGTCCTACGCAGACAGGCTGAGAGAGGTAGGTGGTGTTCTTCAGCCTGGAGAAGAGACAGCTCTGGGGAGACATTATAGCACCTTCCAGTACCTAAAACGGGCCCACAAGAAAGCTTGAGAGGGACTGTTCACAAGGGTATGTAGGGATAGGACAAGGAAGAATGACTTCAAACTGAAAGAGAATAGGTTTGGGTTAGATAGTTACTCAGAGAGTGGTGAGACACTGGAACAGGTTGCCCAGAGAAGTTGTGGATCCATCCCTGGAAGTGTTCAAGGCCAGGTTGGATGGAGTTTGAGCAACATGGCCCAGTGGAAGGTGTCCCTGCCCATGGCATGGGGCTTGGAACTGTGTGATCTTTAGGGATCTTTACATCTTCCAATGGAAACCGTCCTATGATTCTAAATGTATTCTGATTCTCTATATGTAAATATATATGAGATTTATATAATATACCATATAGATATATAGAATATAGTAAATATATATTGTATAGTATAAATATTTAGTATAAATAATATTTTCCTGCATGCCAGCAAAGAAAGTAATTGACAAATGTTCAGATATGAAACAAATACAGTAAACTATAGACTAATAATTTAAAAAAGGTCCCTGACCATGAGCAATGGGCTTGTGGAACGACTTTTTACAAGAGAAGTGGAAACAAAATGTCTAGCAGTTTTTAAGATACAGTGTGATAGGTATCTGGTGGGATTAAAGTAATGCAGTGGCTGTGGTGGGGAGGGGGATGAATCTCATCATTCAGAATATCCCTTTCACTCAATGTCCCTCTGTGACTGCCTTCTTGGCATTCAGTTTAAGACATGTAGATTGGCACACCTGGCAAAAAACTTAGGAGTGTCTTTAATTTTTTTATTAGTCTTTCTGCCTAAGTCAGACCATCTTTGCCTCCTGTACGAAAAGCAACCTGCTATTATGGCTCAGACAGTGGTTGTGCAACTACTCTCTCTTGTTTTGTTTTAGATTAAGTAAATTTTTCTTTAGTTTCACTATGTGTTTCAGTGAGACATTTAAAATCACACACATAATTTCTAAAAATCACCTTAATTCAAGTTCTAACTGCTTGGTTTTGGCAAGCATAGATCTTAGGTCCCATTTTATTTAATATGTTCATTATAATTTGGAAATGAGCAATAACAGAGTGAGATCAAAATTTTCTGGTGAAATACAATCATTTTGTTATGACTAAGGAAGACTGCTAGAAACTTCTGAGAGCTCTTCTGCAGTTAGGTGAACTGGTAACACCATGACAGGTAAAATTAATTATTGATAAAAGCAGTGTAATTTATAATGTCAGGGATACTTAGAGCACTATGTTCTCTTCAGTAGTGAACCTAAATTAATTGTGAGCACCTGGGAAAATAACCTGTTTACCACATGTGAACAGCTTAGTGAAAATCTTCACTGAGGAAATTGGGTCAAAGTAAATACCCCAAAAGTTATAAAGTGACTCGAATAAGTCAGTAGTGTTCTAGAATTGGTTATGGTATTTCAGCTTGGGTACATCATATCTGAGAAGGACATAACAGTCACAGAGGGACTCTGAGACAAAAAACATAAATGTCTGGAAAAGCTATATGGAAAAAATAATTAAGTCAGCTTAGAAAGGTGATAAATCAGAATGTACAGTGAGTTAGAAATAAAAAATACCAAGTCAGGGCATCTCTTACCTAAGTTGTAATACAAGAATGAGGGGTTATTGTGTTGAATTGAATAACACATTTAAACTATTTACATATTTTTTAAATCTAGGGAGTAGTTCCTTGTACAGTGCACTTGACAACTGGACCTGTGCTATAGCATGTTAGAGTAAGAATGGAGAGTAAAAGGATTAATTTATATAGACAGTAAAAATAGCTACTACTGTTAGGAAGAACATAAAAAGTTTAGGAGATCTAAACCGTAGTACTTTAGGGAAATAGAAACCCTGTAACAGATGGAGGAAATCTGACTTTTGGGATTAGTTTCATATAATTATCAGAAGCAGTTGGCTGTTGCTGTTCTGGAGGCTGGATACTGATCAGCCATGGAAGACTGTTCTTATTCATTGAAGGAGGTTTCTTGTGCTGAGACCTCTTAGTTATTCTGTGGTTTGGAAAGAATGCTATCATGTCCTTTAATTCTCATTAATTCTTTTTATTAACATTCATACATCATCTTTTACACTCTCCAAATTGGGAAATACATTGTGCCTCTACAGCTTTCAATCCACATGATTGAAACGCTCCTAATTTAGTCCACCTCTTGCTAGGTGTACCAAGCTGTTCAGTTTCAGAAAACAGTGAACCGTGGTCCTTGGGCAGTATAAAAAAAACTATCAATCTAAGGATGTACATGAGTCATGAGTTAAAAATTTGTATGCAAATTTTCACAGCACCAGGTTGTGGAATCAAATAGCTGAGAAGCTTGGCTTTTGTTAAAAATCTTAGCATCTACCCTTGTGCTTTTGAAAGTAACACTGAGCTGAATGTTAATGTGATATCAGAATGCAAATAAAAGTGTAATTGTCTCTTAAAAGTTCTGATATTTTAAGTAAATAATTGTATTATTTTTTAGCTTGCTTAAAATCACCACCTTTTCTCTCTCATAGCTATTTTCTCAACCTAGCATCTAACTACACATTTATTTTAAGGGTTTGTCTCCAGGGTACTCCACTCTGCATCTCTCAGTACTTTTAATGATTCTTTCGTTTTGTGTGTGTTTAATGTATAAATGCATAGATCATTTTTAAAAAAATTGAATCTTTAAAGGAACACTCAGAATGATCAGAATACATTTAATTTTTTTTTTTTACCGCAATGGGGTGAACTCTGTCCAGTTGAGTCAAAATAGAAAATGTTAGCTTGTACCTAGGAACAGAGTCTAGTTAGGTTTGATTGGTTAACATCTCTTGCATGGGAGCTACATCTTGACTTAATCCTCAGAGCATCACAGATTAGGTAAGGTTGGAAGGGACCACAGTAGGTCACTCAGTCCAACCTTCCTGCTCAAGCAGGGTCATCCCAGAGCACATGGCACAGGATTGTGTCCAGATGGTTCTTGAATCTCTCCAGTGAGGGAGAGTCCACAACCTCTCTGGACAATCTGTTCCCTGTGTGGTCACCTGCACGGTAAAGTTCTCCCTCATGTTCAGGTGGAACTTCCCCATCATTTTTCTGCCTAATACACATATGGACACAGATCAAACAGATTCAAAGGTCTTGACTTAATTGGTCACTCATGCAGTGTATTTGTTTCAGATGGCATATATATATATATATATATATTCAGGAACTGAATATTAAATTGGACCTACTGTCTCTTCTTAGCTCTTCTTCTGTGAAGACAAGTTTTTTAATAGTGTTTTAATGCTTGCACTGTCATTGCAACACAGGGCAAGGGGAGTCTGTTGATCCATATTTAAGGGGTTGGACAGAAAAAACGGTGGAAGGGAAAACTGGGAGAAAGGAAGCAGTTTCAATATTATTCCATATTGTTCTCTTAGTTAAGACAAAGCTATCTAAGAATGCTGATGAGAATATTTAAGCTGGCATACAAAGGACATGCTAGTTTATGAACTCAAGAAAGGAATGAGATTGTCTGCTGATGATATCGTTGTCTTTTGATTACATTGGAAGGCAGCAGAACTAGAATGTCCATACAGAAATCAATTGAAATAATCAATTACAATGACCAGTTTATAAGGCAATTTTCACTGTTATCACAAAAGAAGTTAGTTTCTGTGAGACAAAAATAAACAGCCAGACTTCAATTAAACTAGCTCAACTAAATTGATATGTAATTATCACTTGGGAGGCAAAAAGAATCTCACTTGCACAGCATTTTTGTGAAGAACCTGAAAATCATGGCCAGGTTGTAGTAACACAGTTTCGGACTGTCTTAAAGCATAAGGACAGTTAGTCTGAAAAGTGACTCATGTAGTAAATAACTTGCCAGAAACTATTCTTAAATCCTTCTTTTTGCACTGCTTTTCCACAGGGTTAATTGCTCTCAGAAGAGACCTTTGATACCCTGACTAAGAGGTAAGTTCCACAGCTGGCTGTGCCTTTGACCTATTCCTGTTCTTTTTCTCAGATCTCACAGTATGTACAGGATCCTAGGTTGTTGTGTCTGTTATTTAAGGTTTTAGAAAACAGAGGATGCAAACAGAAAAGATACTGTTTTTTAAATGCATTGTCTGACTTAAAACCCCAAAATATTATGGTATTGAAGTATATGTAACAGGACTCTGATAATATAGGTATATACTCCATACTGTAAAGGAAGTATTTGTAAGATTTCAGTATTTCAAACAGAAAAACAACCAGAAGACTTTCTTCATATTTCAAAGTATGGTTTATAGATTCTTTTCTTGTTAAAGCTCACTTGCTAGCCATCATCATGTGTTTTAAAAAAAGTGTAGTGTCTAGAAGTAAGTGGATATCTCAGATTTGCAATCTAAGAAACTATTCACACTGAGCAGAGAGGTTCCTAGAGCAAGACAGTAAAATGAAGTAATTACAGGGATCATGGCCATCATTATCTTACGATCTGGTACTTGGAATCTGCTCCTCCAGGCAGGCATCTGCAGCAACTCTTTCAAAAACCAAATAAATTTTCCTTATTTTATTTGACATGACAGAGATGCCAGTTCCCAATATAATAGTCAGGAAGTTAGAGGGTTCCACTTCTGAACTAAAAATCCATGTTTGTGAATGTCCTCATAATCATTTTCCACTTGGAAGCAAAATGTTCTGGTCATAGAGATGTTACTGGAGATGAGCCTGTTCCTTCAACCACTTTAAAAAAGACAAGGTGGCTGTGTTTTGTTGTTTGGCTAGTTCTGCTAATGTTCAGTCTGCTGCAGTAGTATCTGCCAGACCTAGCCTGGCATGTGGATTGGTGTGAAGAAATGGGCTAATAAGCTTAGCTCACAAACTTTAGATGTCAGTGTAAACATCAATATGTGAGCTGACAACTCTAGGCTTTGATTTTGGCCCAAGAAAAAAGTAGTTACTTTTAAGGTGCAATTCTATTTTAGACACCTACTTTAGGATGAATCTGCCTTACAAGCTATTGAATATGTTCACTAGATCTCCACTAATTATCGAGGACAGTGACTAATGTTAGCACTGATGCCTAATTTAGCTTAGTGGACACTACTCATAGTTTATGGATACTGGTTCAACTTAAGATACTCACACTGAAGTATTTCTGGTCCTGTGGGAAAGCTGGAGGTCCTAATGATGTTCAAAGTGAAACAGGGGAGTGCCTTCAGAGCTTAGGCATTACGAATAGCCAGAGCTGAGGGAGAATGTTGAGGATTGTGGTTTTGGAGTGAGGGTTTAGGTAGATGTAATCACTGTCCTGCTGGTTGAAAGAAAACACCTGATTAGATCACTGAAATGGAGTTGGAGGAAAGTAAAGGAGGCTAGTTTGTCTATCACTAATGGCAATAAATTCCAGGCGAAGGGCAGGAAGTAGCTTAATTTGATAGCTGATAACTTCATAGATTGCTTGACTATGCATTAGTTACATCTGTTATGTCAAAGTGCTTTATTTCCTCTAACTCTACATGATTTAAAACAATCAACCCTTTAATCTCAAAAAACATATGTGAAAGAAGTATGCTCCTGTGATTCTAGAAACATGCAAGACGTGGAGTAGAGGATATTACTCAAATGAGAATATTCTTTGTTTTGTCTTTAAGATTTAGAAACATAGAATAATTTAGATTGGAAAAGATCTTTAAAATAATCAAATCCAACTGTTAATCTAACACTGCCATGCACACCATTAAACCACATCCCTAAGTATCAGTTCTTAGTCTTTTAAATAACTCTTGGGCTGGTGACTCAAGCACTTTCCTGGGCAGCCTGTTCCAATGCTTGACAACCCTTTCAGTGAAGAATTTTTTCCTAATACCCAATCTGAACAACCCTGGCTAGCTTGAGGTAATCTCCTCTAGTCCTGTTGCCTGTTACCTGGGAGAAGAGGCCAACCGCCACCTCACTACAACCTCCTCCCTCAGGTAGTTGTAGAGGACCATAAGGTCTCCCCTGAGCCTCCTTTTCTCCAGGCTGAACAACCCCAGTTCCCTCATCAGACTTGTGCTCCAGACCCTTCACCAGCTCCATTGCCCTTCTCAGGGCACGTTCCAGTACCTCAATGTCATTCTTGTACCGAGGGGCCCAAAACTGAAAACATTAAAATCCAGACTAGTAACTGCAGCAAAGAAACAGGCTGAGGGGCATAATCCACGCTAAAGTAATTGTCATGATCTCTCTGCTTTCTGCTACAGGTCATACTACTTTTTTAAAGTTAAAGGAATTAAATATTTCTGAACTAAGAAAAATGTAAAAGTTTCTTAAAAATATGCTTAGAAGTTGGATTAAATACATCCCTAGTGAAGAAGTACTTGCAATTAAAAGCTTTAGCTATTCTTGGTCTTGAAATATTTATAATTTGAATCTGGGAACATTAATTATACAATATTACAAATACTTTTACATTATTTAACTTTTAAAATTGTTTGGTTTAAACCTAATTAAATTCATTCAGAATTAAAATTGCTTCTTATGACTTTGACTTAATTTGTATCTGAAATGATTTGAGCTGAACTGAATAATTCTAAATAAGTGTCCATATCTCCATACCAGGATTTAGCACAATTTAAATAACTCAGATTTCCTGAATGTCCTTGTAAATCTGATTCTTGTGTGTGTGCAGGATTCTTACTTTCTACAGTGACTGCATAAACCAGAGGGTAGTATGTCCATCATGTTTGTTGAATAGACTCTCAGTAATTTGTCCTTATGCTTTTTCTTCTACAAGTTGTCTCTAGCCAAAGCTGCACTTCTGAAACACTGAATTTTTGTGTATGTGTTCATGTGCGCATATGTACAGATGCACAAGGGTAAAACAGATTGGAGCTGTAGTATCTTTGATGGTATGTCTTCCTCTCAAAACTGTAATTAGTGACCTGCCTATGAAGTTTTAAATTTCAGATCCACTTTTAGGGTGTGATTATGAACTGATTTCACTACTGCTTTGTTAAAATTTATTTGTGGAGGCCAGTAGAGGAACAATACCTGGAAAAAAATCAGAGGATTCCAGAAGAGCTCCAAATTTTTCTTGAACACAAGAAACAATAGCCTTGACTTTTGTAACCAGCCAGGCTCACATTGCACTAGAAAATAATCCCTTGCACCCCACGGGAGGCTGTCAGGATAGTCCTGGCTGTGGGTGAATGTGTGGTTTCACTTTGTGAACCAACCCAGGAGTTAACAAGGGGTACTAACAGTGCGCATTTCACTTTTACAGTGTTAAACTGAAATTTGGCATAACTTGGGTTATGTTCTCTGCATATCTAGTGCTAGCGGCTCATGTTGCCCTTTACTTTTGGCTATACCTTAACTGGAGGGCTCTGCTGAAGTTTTTCAAGCCAGATGAAATTAGGTCCACATGAGGTATTACATCCACATGTTTCAGAAGCTACTATTAGATGCAGCTGAGGAGGTCTTCCTGGTTTATGTACACATGTGCTAATATGAAAAGAAAAAAACTAGAAGAAAAAAGCAGAAGGCAGGAGCTGGACTTGGTAAAAATAGATACAACTTTTTTAAATCAGTGAAATTTGTACTGTTCAGAACTGTTTCTTAATACCTGCAGACCTGATTTTTGTCTTCTGTAAAATATGAACTGGGAATTCAAATTGTATTTGAACCATGTTTTTAAGGTAGAACTTATTTGTACATTTTGCAGTTGTACAGAATGTTTGCCAACACAGAATGTATAGACAAGCATGCGGAAATACCCTAAAAGGACTTTCAAGTTCATATATCATTTATAGATGCAGATAAAACTAACTTACAGAAGAAAATGTTCTATATATTTGTACCACATTACAACTTGAGCCTGTGATGTCTCAAACCTTTCTTTTGAGCTATATATTTTATTGACAGATGTATTTTACCATATGTATTCAAGCATTAGAAAAAGGGACAACTTTTTCTATAGAACTACCGTGTGAAAGAAATCTTCAGACTGACTAGGTGGGTCAAATGAATGAGAGTGTCTGAGAAGCTTTTCTAAATCATTGGTAAACTGGGTCCTAAAACACAGAAGGGAATTTGTTTGCCTGCTTTTATTTTTTTGTTTGTTTCTTTTTAGAATGGGTAAAAAAGTAAAGAAGGAAGCAGAGCCTCCACCCAAGGATGTGGTAAGTTTATAAACTGCTATGTGCTATAAAATAAACATTACACAATTACAGGCCCAACTCCACCGTCCTTACGTAGTTCCTTATTCTAACTTACCCACATTATTCTAGAAATGGCTTTTAAAGATGACTCTCTTTCTGCTTTTCTTGGACAGAATACAAACCAGAGTGACTAGGCATGTGTAGTTCTTTATAGAGATTGTTGTCTTTGGCAGGCTGTGCAAACAGTAATGTATGAAACAATCCAGGCTACTTTTTATTTAACAACAGTGTTAGCTTTCTCTGTGTAAAAATCAAAGGAGAAAGGAGAAGAGCAATCTGTAATCTGACTGTCTTTTCAAGTGTGACGATATTCTCTTTCTTTAAGGATGAAAGAGTTAAGAGCCTAGATGGATCTGCAGTTTTACACAAAAAAAAATTTGACAAGTATTTTGAATTATAGTACTACATGCTCTGGATCTTTTGCAAAGATACATGGTCTTTAGCAGTAGTTTATGTTTTTATGGTATCATTGGAAGTGCCACACTGAGAAGTACAAGAGCTGAAGCTAAATTTGGAATAATGGTGATAATGTGACTTTTTTCAAAAGGTGGAGGTTAAGGGTCTGACACTAGCACACTTTTCAAGAGTTTCTATAGATTCACAAGGTATGAAGAGACCCCACAAAAACAGATGTTCAAAATACAGGTAATTTTAAAGTTTAATGGTTTTATTCAGAAAGAAGTAGAGGAAATACAGAGACATTGATAAGAGTATAATATAAATTCTGTGCCAGATAATAACCAAGTTAATGAAAATAGGGACCTCAATGAGTCCCACAGAGGAACATTAAATGCCAAGTTCAGTACACTGCTATAAAAAAAACAATGGGTTTGTCTGTAAAGAGTGGTAGTACTGCAAGAGCTTTTTCAAAGGTCATAGAAAAGTTGATCAGCAAAAGCTACATTACAATTTCAAAATTAAATAAGCATAAATAATTTTGACTAAGACAGTAACACTCAATAGCCAAAATATCACTGAGGCATAGCAATGGATACCATGTTTAGCCCAACTGTTCTGTGGAAAGGTGAATATTACAAATGTAATTCATAAGCTCCAATGAATAATAAATCCTTATGAAAGGAGACAACATAAAATTTCAACATAAGAGGTGTGTATAAAATAACCAGGAGGAGTCACAAAGATGGTGTATGTAGGTAAGACTAATTAAACAGACCTGAAGAATTAAAACTAAGTATCTATGCAGTCTAAGAAAAAAAGTCTGAAAGGCATGACAGTACATGTAAGTCATAGAGATGAGCTAAAGTAATAAAAGTTGATGCAGTGCTACAATTTCTACATCCAAAATATACCGTTAGATTTTCTGGAGAAAAGTGTGATGCAGCCTAGTAGGTACTACAATGAGCTGTGAATAATGTTAGAAAAGATACTCAATAATTGAAAAAATCAAACTTATGGAAAAAGACGGTAAAACTATCAAAAAGGAAAGAATTGGAGAGAGAATTCCAGATGGCATCTGCAACTTTCGGCTTAGTTTTTACCCTTACTGTAGTTCAGTCTAGATGTCTATTCTAGCAGTCCTAGCAGGAGAAAAAACCCTGAATGTTGCATAGCAAAATGGTATTAAACATGAAAATAGATAATTGATTAGTTGCAACTATCAACCAAGAAAATCTTATAGCTATGAGAATATTGTTAATAGTGATTGTGTAAAATCAAATCTCAAAAGTTTGAATTTCACCTGGATATTTCAGGTGGCAGGAAATGAGATGCAGCCAAAGTAAAAGATGCATTAGCTATTATCTTCTGATTGATAATCTGTGTATGAAACTGTCAAGTCCAAGGAAAAAAGCCTTGAGATAATGTAAGCATGCTTATAAAAGAGGGCCTTTGTGCATGTGGAATGCTCTGAGAATATGTGGTACAGCAGATGACCACTGATTTTTTGTATATCTAGGAACAGGTGGGAAACATATCTCTTAGCCTAGCCACTGTTTATATTTTTTTGAAAGTATTCCTGAGGACTCTGTTTTCACTGCCTTTTAGAATTTGTCTTTTACTATTCTCTGTTCTGAGAACTTGTCTCCTACAGGAAAAATATTGCTTTGAGCCTCTGTCTCTATATGAATGACCTAAGACAGTAATTCAGGGAGCTAAAATATGCTAGATTTGACAGAGATTGATAGAACCTTTTCATGTGATATCTACATTAAGTTTGGTCTAGACAGTATTACTATTTGATCATCAGGTAGGGTGTAGACATTAAAAGGGGACCTAAGATTACCACTAGGGAACATACTGAGGTGTTGCCACTTAAAGAAAGGTATAGATACCTGGTATTTTTGAAAACAGCTTCCTTCATGTGATGTTAAAAAAGGGTGGAATATATGAAGTGGCACAGTCAGCTCCTGAAATTGTCTCCACAGAAACCGCTTCTTTTGATTAATGCTTAAATATTACTTTGACTTGACTTTGGTAAGGCTTTCAATACTGTCTCACAACATTCTCATGGGGAAGCTGGTGCCGTACAGACAAGATAAATAGTGTAAATGAATTGAAAACTAGCTGAACTGACAGGCTCAAAGGGTTGCAGCATGAAGTCCCATTGGAGGTCAGGCACTCTTGTGCTCCAGGGTTTGATCCTGGGACTGATACTGTTCAGCCTCTTCATGAGTGACCTGAGTGATGGGACAGAGTGCACCCTCAACAATTTTGCAGATGAGATAAAATGGAGAGAAGTGATAGACAGACCAGATGGCTGTGCAGCCATTCAGAGGGAACTCAACACACTAGAGAAATAGGAAATTGGGAATTTAATTAAGTTCAATGAAGGGAAATGCCAAGTCTTGCACCTGGGGGAAGGATATCTGGTACAGACTGGGGGATGACCAGCTGGAAAGCAGCTTTACAGGAAAAGACCTGACGATTCTGTTCTGGATTCTGTGGTGCAAGAGAGATAAGGCCTTACTGGAACAAATCTGCCAAAGTCTTGAAGCATTTGTCATAGGAGAAGACACCGACAGTTGGGACTGTTCAGTCTTGAGAGAAGGCTTGGAGGGGTCTTGTCAGTGTCAGCTGACAGGAGAGAGAAAGTAAAGAAATCAAGCCAGGCTCTTCTCAGGCATGCCCAGTGAAAAGACAAGAGGCAGTGGACACAAACATAAATGCAAGAGGTTCCATTTAAAGCATAAGAGAAAAACTCACCCTCTTTTACTTTAAGAATGATGGAATACGGCACAGGTTGTCCAGAGAGCTTGTGGAGTCTCCATCCTTGGAGAAACTCAAAATCAGGCTGTACCAGCCCTGAGCTCCAGCTCTCCCTGCTCTGAACAGTTGGAGCAGATCATCTCCAGAGGTGCCTTCTAACATCAGCTATTTGTGATTCAGTGGAATACCTTGGGTTTATATTGTTAGTACAGGAGATCAGACAGTCACAAAACTGAAACAATTAGCATGTCCAGGTATCTATTAACTCTGTTTTTCTTGGTAAAGGAAAAAGGGTTAAGAGTATCAAAGATACCAGTAATGCTTCTAAGATTCTGTGAAAGGTTCAATGCTAAACCAAGATGTCTGTCAAGGAAGGTGAGGAACCTTTCCAGGCTACCAAGAGGGGACCTCTCCCCAAAACCCACCACAACCTTTGAAATTAAGAGACTTTAGTCAGAAAATGCAGAGAAAAAGGATAACAGTTCTTTACTACAAATATATATATGTGTATAACCAAAAGAAAAAAAAAACCCAAAAAGCAAAACGGAACAAACAGCAACACAGTAACCAAAGTTTTCATCCCAATCAATTCCCATCTGCCCCCTCGGTGCAGTTCTGTTCACAGACGGTGGCTGTGACGACCCACAGGCTCCAGCGAGGCAAATACAGGGGTAGGGAGAGGTGCTGGCTTCAAAACTCACGTGGGAGTGGCGGCCACAGGGGACAGGCTGAAACCTTTCCCATGGGCAGCATAAATGCCCTTACCATGGTGTTGGTAAGGGACAGAAAAACAATTCCATGAAAGATTTTGAAATTAGAACGCTGTGTCATCCCATCTATCATAATGAATGTGGATATTCTCATGAAAATGGCAGCCAGTTCCTAAGAAGGAAAAAGTGAATAAATACATTTCAAATTCCAGAAATAAAAGGCAAAACCCCATGTCAGTAGCAAATGCATTATACGTGCACGTGTCGAATGCCATTAACACTTCTGATGTTTCCATCTCCAAAAGGTACAGCTGAATTATGAAAAGACAACAGAATGAACTGAGAATGAATGGAGAAAGGCAAGAGGGACAGTCAAAGTGGCTTCTACATTAGGAAAGATCAAAGGGAGTAGGTTTCTTCATCCCCAGAAGGAATGACTGTGAAGAGGAATATCATAGAAGCTTAGAAAATGATGACTATACAGGGAAGGCAAATGGGTGTAATTTATTTCACTGTTTCTTATGGTGAATGAACTGTGGAGGACCAATGAAATTATCAGGTGGTAGTTTTAAAACAAATAAGAAGCACAACTATTTATATGACTGCTAAATTGTGGTACTTGTGTCTCAGAATATTAAGGGTGGTTAAAGTACAGATGGCTTAAAAAATTATGTATCAAGTTTTTCTTGGACTTTTTGAACGCATAGATAAAATCAATAGGCTCTCCAATTCTCTAGGTTTCATAGTGCTGGAGCCTGAGAGGGAACATAAGCCAAGTTTAATAGCCTGCTTGCCCACACCTGTTACTGGCCTTTTGTTGGAGACAGGATGCTGGGCTAGATGGGTCTTTGGTCTGACTGGAAACATATTTTGTATTAAATTCAATTTCAACTAAATTAAGTTGATGGAAGCAAAAAAAAAAACCCAAACCAAACCCCAAGTGCTCTGCTGTTTCTAATGGCTTTGAAGTCAAATGTACACAAAAATCAAGATCAAAGACATGGAAGTTTTTGAGTTATAGCTTTCTTTTTCATTTAACTTGCTCTTTTCTTAATGCAAACTGAATGTTGGAAATGTTGTTGCTTATAAACTAGTTAAATTTCTGTGTTTGATTCAGGGTTGTTTGTAACTTCAGGCATATTATTCTAGCACATAATCTGTCCTGTATGTGCCACTACAGGAAGAATCTGCAGGGAGGTATGAAGACTTAGAAGTAAGCTTTGATTAAAAAAAAAAAAAAGGGGGTAACACTAGCTCTGCAGGCATTATGATCAGCACAAGCCATAATCAGTTCTATGATAGTTTTGAGGAACAATGTTACTTCCCAGCAATCACAGAATGGCAGATTGGGTAAGGTTGGAAGGGATAACAGTGGCGTCATGTGATCTGACCTCCCTGCTCAAGCAGGGCCATCCTAGAGCATGTTGCATGGGATTGTGTCCAGATGGTTCTCAAATATCTCTGGAGAGAGAGACTCCACAACCTCTCTGGGCAGTCTGTTCCAGTGCACTATCACCTGTACAGTAAAGAAGTTCTTTCTCAGTCGCTGATTTGCTTAGGCCTCTGACTGCTTAAGCATACATTGATTTCAGTGGCTATTTTTACTGTGTTTTCGGCACAAAACTGCTTCTAAGAGGAAAGTGCCTATTGAATATTTCAGTCAGTGATAGTGAATCTAATGTCTATAGAAATGGATAGACATTAGACGAATTTCACTCTGCTCATGTGCCAACCTGTCATTAAATCACAGGAATTATCATTGAATTGTGGTTTCTGCAATTAATTGTGAACATGAGATGCAGTGAAAATGGAGCAATGTAGGAGTGACTTTGGTATTAGATCAATGTGCATAGCTGAGATTTAAAACTCCTATTTCGTCTTTCATTTCTTATTGAACTTCATCTGAAACCAATATTTGTGTTTATTTTTCTCTGGAGGACTAGCAGCTTTTACTAAAAATTGGAGTTTTATCCCATCACCAAGTATTTGACCAGCAGAGATACATGTGTGCTTAAATAATAGCACTTACCTGAAGCATCATGTTTGGTCCGTGCAAAGACCCAAATGTGCAGAAGTAGAGAACTGTGAAAGTGGCTAAAGGGACTTTCAGTCACCTCTTAATTCTTGCGTATTCCTCTCGTTTGGGCAGAATGTATGAGTGTTGCTGTGATAAGCTGACCTTTTTTGCCTCCTTACAACCCAAAAAGAAAATTGCTATAAAGAATTCTGTCATTTTAGGCCCATCATTAAGACATAACTTGCACCAGTATGCTTTTACTTGATTTAATTCTTGTTACTGAGTCATTATTAAGCAAAATGACTTATAGTCCAGTAAGCTGATTACATTTTCTTCAGAAGGGAGCTTTGTTCCATGACTTGGCCCATGCCTCCAGTTTGTCACATCAAGCATGATGTTGGACAGGGTCTTCAGATTTTCAGACCTGATTGAAGCTAGGTAGACCAGTTAAGCACATTAGGCAGGCAACTTCTTAGTGAAATTTGTATGTTGACCTTGCTGCCTGCTAGATTGTGTGATCTGACTCCTGGAAGGTGTTGAAATTAATTAGATTTAAAAACCTACTTAAATTTGAATTTTGAAGTCTGTGTACCAGTATCATATTTTGTCTTATTTTTGATAAGGGGAGGGAGAAGAAATAAAGCCTCCTCTTTGTTCGTTTTTCTTCTAGCACACTCATTCTTTTTTTAAAGATTTTCTCTATACAATTTATTTGCTTGACAGACAGTTTTTTTCTGAAGTAAAAGAAATAATTGACATTTGTAATTATATACGGTATAAGTACACATTGTAAAAATATTTTAAAATAATTTGTATGATTAATCTGCTATATTTTAAACACATGGATTTTGAGAGACTGCATGACTCCAACATCTATTAGTTTTTATGTTTAACACAGATACTGTATAGGCCTGAAGTGTAAGGACAGAAGACAGTTTTTCCACACTAAAAAATTACTTTAAATCCAAAGCTTAAAACTTTTTAATGGGCAGAATTTTCAGAGATTCTTGGGTCTTTTTGAGGAATGAAAGCATTTTTTAGAATATTCCCTTGTTCAAGTGATGTTAGTACTAAGAAGTCTATTAAGAGGGTAAAAACTGTCTGATTTGTTGGAAGATTTCTTTCCGTATGAGAGAACTCAGAAATGGAAATGAACACTGTATCATTTCTGGCTGGGTGAGCAGGGATTATATCTTGGAAATACTTCAGCTAGTGCGAGGTCATGGTGAGCTGGTGAACTGAGTTGACAAAGGCAAAAGAAATGTTCTTTTTTTTTTTTTTAAGCAACCACAAAATGGTATTGCCACAGAGTAGCTAAATCCTCTTCCTCATACAACACCTGACTTCATGATCTGTGTGTACAGCTGCTCAAAAGAAACTTCTCATGTCTGGTTCCAAAGCTGCAGAATGCTCTTACATGTGTAACAAGTACTTAGTTTGTTACCTTGAAGACTTTCTAGATTTGCAGGGAAGTGTCAGGGTTTTCCTGCATGGAATGGAATCTTGATTATATTTATTTGGAAGTCAATTATTCTTTCTTATTTTTTAACAATGTCTCTAACTTAAAAAAATGGATTTCTCCAAGTAAATAGTGACTAGTTAATATTTCTAATTCAGTCTAGATATCAAACAAGATTGGTTTTTTAATGAAATGTGGGTGTCTGCTGCAGCACACAGGAAGACTCAGTATAAATCAAACTTTTCCTTCCTTTTTTTTTCGTTTGTTTGTAGTTTGATCCTTTATTGATTGAAAGCAAAACACCAGCAACAGTTGTGCTAATGCTTAGTTCTCCTGAAACAGAAGTTTTGGCCAAAGCATGTGATGCTCTGTATAAATTTGCATCAAAAGGTTAGTATTTTTGCAATGAACTTTGTTTTGCACTGCTTAGATTTTGGTAGTAGTTCACAATTTTCTAGTTTTGGGGGGTTTCTGAAATATCTATCTAACCCATCTTTGCAGTTATAAAGTAGCTTGCATGAAGGAAATTTTTGTATTTTTGTTGTAGAACTTTATATTCAATGTTGAATAGAGCTTGTTTTAAATATAGTGTAGATCTCTTTTTTTTTTATGAGAAACAGACCTGCAATTGGGAAAGAATTCTTTTTTTTCATGTTACAGTGTGAAACTTCTGTACCAGTGTAGTTATTTTAAGGTTCAGTTTTCAATGAAAATAACTTTTTAGCTTGTTTCTGTTTTTTTTGCATAAAGTTGTTGTGTCAGTATTTCTGTGACAGGTGATTTATTGGAGATTGCTCAGCCTCCTTTATCAAGCTTATTCCTGTATGTGTGGGGAATCTAACAAGCCTCCAAGATTCCAAATCTTCCAAAGGTCCCTGCATAATTAATAGCTAAAGATCATGTCCAAGTGACCAAGGAGACAAACAACTGTATAACAAAAGTTCAACTTTATGTAGCACATAATTTCCTAAGTTGTCTCTGACTTACTCCATGCCAATCACTCAAATTGGTATACGCTGGTAGTATTCTTGCCCTGATTAATCTGGTTTAATTTTAATTTCCATTTAATTTACATTTTCTTTTAAAAATTAGGGGTTTATATGCTGGTTGTTATACTGATGGCAATTACCAAGACTGCTGAAATTGTGAGAGAAATGCTGAAGACTTTGACAGCTGGCTAGGGGTCTCTGGGTTCTGAAAGATGTTTAGGTTCGGCTTAATATGGCAAGCTTGGTTGAGGGCGTGCAATCACGCTTTAAATATGTGAAGAGAGAATGGAGACTGTTGGGGGACAGCTATGAACCATAAACTCTTGCTGGCTCCTTCCCTGCTGTCCACAGTAAAATATATCACACTGCACGACAGAGGACAGATGCTTATTTTTTTATGTTTCTACTATATGAATAATCCTTTAAATCATTAATGTAGATATTCCTGCAATCTTCCAGAAGACTCAACTGTAACTTTGCAGTGTGGCACAAGAGAAGGTGTTTTCAGTTAATTAATTGCAGTTATTCTATTTTTTTGAGTGTTGCTAGTAAATTTAGTCCCATACCTCAATAAAAAATACCTTGTATTTTAATTATGTCGAGAATGAGCATGGTTCTTCAATTTCCTCTTACAGTGTTCACTTGTAGCCAGAAAGAACAGGCATGGTTCATTAGAAAATGAATTATAAAGCTGTTGTGGGAAGTGAGAACAGAAGTAAGATTGGGATTTTGTTTCTTGGGGTTTTGTGTTATGTTTTGAGTGAGCAGGAATGGGAGGCTATAATCACTCAGAACACCTCTGTTCTTTGCATGTCCAGCACCTATTGAGCTACAAAGGGCTCCATTCTCATGTGGCAGAAATCTCACTTAGGATTTAATGGTCCAAATCCTCGTAGTTGCTTCCGTTGAGGAATAGTAAAGATTCACTGAATTAATTAACTGTTATTTTGAGGAAAATTAAATTGGGAGGCAAGAAAAGAGGAAGATAAAATGAAGTTCTTAATGCTACTGAATTAAATGAGATTCCTAATGATACTGTTCACCTGTGCTTCGCTAAATAGAAAGCTGTCCTTTGTATTACCACTGCAGTCTCTAAAAAATGAGGTGTGTCCAATAAACAGAAGTATCCTTTGCTCTACAAATGTGAATTAATCTTAGATACTACTAATCCTTGAAAGCATTTGACACATACTCATTTGAGGTATAGATTAGATGATCTCCCAAGGTCCTGTCAGGCCTTTGTTTTTTGATTCTACTGTCCAATAAAGGTAGCTGGTTTACTTTGATACATTAGAACTGTGAGGTTGTTGCATTTTTCTTGGGCTTTTAACCCAGTTCCTCTTCAGGTGATGAAAACAAAGTGACACTTCTTGGTCTTGGAGCATTGGAACATCTGTATAAACTCATCTCACATGAAGATCCCACTGTACGCAGAAATGCCATCATGGTATTTGGCATCATGGCTTCCAATCGTAAGAGTCTCAATTTTTAAGTGTTTTTCAGTGTGTGGTCATCAAAACAAAGAGTTGACCCATGTGAAAAAAATCCTATATTAATGGCCCAGAATAAAGAGTAAGTGATGTAAGGTTGAGTTGCAGTGGCTGTTATTTTTGCAGCGCATTATAGACCTATATTTAATTAGTTATTAATTAGGTCTTATTTTGATGGATGTTCTACTCAATTGTCTTCCATTGTGGTGTCCCAAGCACTCTCTTTTCATCAACTGCTACCTGCTTTTCATGCTGCAGTCAACCTTATGGTCTTTACCTTCCTTTCAACTCAGCATTAGCATATAGTCCAGGCTACTGCACAAACATGGATTTGAATGAACAAAGATCTTCCATTTATATTCACATCTTAATTGTTTTTTATTTAAAAGTAAATTAAATTCAGACCTTTTTTCTTACATTTCAACACTGTAATGTGTTGACAATAACAACACTGCCCTGTAAGATCGCATGAAGTCAGTTCCAATGAATGTTATTTGATTTTTCTATCCAGTGGTTGTGGTTTTGCTAGTTTGCCATTGACAACAATAAAAATGCATTCTGAAAGTCTTCCCTGTGATTTTAATAAGACCTCTGTAATTCATGTTTTCCATTTGCAGTGTGGGCTGGCATTAGCATAAAATTGCAAAGTGATGGCTTGAAAACTAAATAACAGAAAAATTGCTTTTAGTTCTATAATTTTAACAACAAATAATTTTAACTGTTGGGATATGACTTCTTTGGCAACTAAAACTGCAATATTTAATCACAGCCTGCTAGATACAAGTATGTTGAGTAAAGTTTCAATGAAATAGTAAGGAAATTCATATATATCAAATGTTAAAGAATTTCATCTGGTACTTGAAAGTCTCTTCTATTTTTTCTGGGCCCATTATGATCTTGCTATAACTTCAGTTGCATGTCTTTCCCAGCCAGATCTGTTTGTTACTCAGGGGGTAACCATAAATACCTCTGTTTGGAGAAAATTCTGTTCTTTACTCAGCCAGCATTGCCCAACGAAAGACTTCATATTTGCATTTATTTCTTTGTAGATGATGTCAAGAAGTTACTGAGGGAACTGGATGTCACAAATCCACTTATATCACAGCTGGCACCAGAAGGTACCTTGCAGGGTTCATTCCTTGTGCAAAAGTACAGTCAGAAATAATTCACGATTGCCATTTGAACAGACAATTTAATAAAATCTTCCCTGTAGCTTATGATTTGTCCTACTACATGCTAAAGAGGTAAATGCTTTTATAGGAGTAGCTCTGTTACTCACTGAGTAGTGGTTTATGTTGTACAGATGGAGCAACATGTTTATGGATGCATCAGGTATGATGAACAGCTATTATTTATTGACTTCAAATAATATTTTAAACCACTGCATTACTGAATATATTCTGCGTTGAATAAAACTTGATTAAATTATTTCCTTTTTTTACTCATAGAAAATGTAGTTATCCATGAGTTTGCTACTCTCTGTCTAGCACATATGGCTGTTGAATATACTACTAAAGTAAAAATATTTGAGCAAGGTGGATTAGAACCACTTATCAGACTGCTAGGTAGCCCTGATCCTGACGTTCAGAAGAATTCACTGGAATGCATCTACCTTCTGGTACAGGTAAAGTTTCCTGTTGTTTATTGCTATAAATTACAGAGGCATGCAAACACTTCCCCCCCAACCCCTGGCATCTTCCATGGGGTTAATAATTTCAAAATATTTGTTTCCTTTACTCCCCAATATCCATCAATGTATTTGAAACATCACACCCAAGTCCTTGAATGTTAAATTAGTTACGAATGTAGCTGATTTGACTCTTACTTCTGTTGAACTTAATGCAGTTATCTGTGGTGCACTGCAATATGTGTAATCAAAATGAGATTTAGATTTTTTAAATTAAATAATGATTCATTTACTTAGTTGGAAAATGTTAATTGTGGTAATGAGAGTCATAATCTATCTATTCAAAAGGTTGGAATAATCCTGTAAATTAAAGAACTACCAATTGCATTGTGTCTTGTTTTGACCAGCAAGTCCATAGCACAATTTTGAACATCTCTTTAATGATAGGTGAATGCTGTCAGCAGCTACTTTCCATACTGGGAGGAATAGATTTGCTATTGGCTACTTTCACACTCAGCACTAATGTCATCCATATGCTGCTTAGCAAAAGAATGGTGCATTTGTTTGGCAGTTCTCTTCCATGGCTTAAGCGAATCAATTCAATAATGAATTCAGTTTATAACTCTATCTCTTTTGGGGCATCAGAGCATGTCTATTCAGAATCACATTTTACTCTTTCTCCTTTTTGACTATCTCGCTGTCTTTGTTGCAGGGTATATCTGGATAACTGCACCTGGTCCTTGCTTATATTGATAAGGATAATTGCATGCTGCACATGTGCAATAAGCTATTTAAAAGCAAATTGTAATTTATTTATTTTCTATTTCAATATAATCAACTACTGCCTTTTTATTAGCTGCACATTTGCTGTTTAAAGTTGAAATTTTAAATTAAATATAATTACTAAAACAAAAGATGATATAACCAGGCAACCACAGTTGCATGCAAAAAACTATTTTCTACCCACTGAGGTAAACAAAAATGGTGAAACTGAATTTAAAAAACTTTCTCAAAGAAACATTTATGTTGAGACAAACATGGCGAAACCAAGAGTAAATAGGCTTTCTTAGACAGAACTAGATTCTGTAGTGTGCATTTCAGTCTTGGAAAAAACCCTAGAATTTAAGGTTCATGGGGCTTGATTATATTCAGTTTGATTCTTAGCTCAGAAGAAAGAAATCTTCCGAACTGGAAGCTCTGGAGTATTGACTAATTTTTTTATGTCTGAAATCAGACTTCTGGTGTTCTTTCTGTAAAGTCAGGAATTGATGTATTGTTATATTCTCTATCACTAACATTCTTTGTTGAATATTTTACTACAGGATTTTCAAAACTATGCTGCAGTTTGTGAACTGAATGTAATTCCACCCTTGCTGAAACTGCTGGAATCCGAATACCCAGTTATTCAGTTGTTAGCCCTTCAAACCTTAGAAGTAATTAGCAAAGACAGAGAAACCAGGATAATACTGGGAGAAAATAATGGATTAGATTGCCTGCTGAAGATCCTGGAAACCAATGTACAGTTTACTTGCCTCAAAAGCTTTTGTTCTTGCTACTAATATTTGTATGACTAATGAGAAATGCTCCTTATGTTATGGCACAGTTGAGATGAGAAGAAAGAGCTCCTTACTTGGAGTGAACTATGATAGAAATAAGATAAGCTAGGATACCTAGCTCACTAATAAAGGAAGCAAAGGGATTCACCAAAACATTTGTATTTGGTTTATTGCTCATAGTAATACTGGTTTGCGTTTACTGTCCATTTCTGAAACTGTTGTAAATATTGGGAAAATTCACCATATAGCTTTTGATGGGATGTTTTCTCAAAAATTTTTATTAATTAGAACTCTGGTGCTGGTTCCTAGTTTGAACACTGATCCTTTTTTCCTGAATTTACTTTGGTATCAATAGCCTTAAACATAATTTCCTACCTTGGAAATGTCCTTGTTTATGTTATTATGAGACTCAGTTTAGTGCTTCTTGAGTTCAAGTGTCACCATGGGACATAGTGCATAGAGAAATTTGTGAAGTTTATGAAATTTTAGGATGACAGGTCCATTCTGAGTGCCTGTCTAACCTTCTTTGATGTAAATGAGAAACATCTGGAGGTTTTACTGTTTTTGATAAATTGTGTTGCGTCCTAAGGGATCCTCAAATAAATTAGATGACAATATGAATATGAAAATATGTACTTTGTAGTATGAATAAGCTGGCCAAAAGAAATTTATGACAGTTCTCCTACAAACTTAAAAGCCAGAGATATTTTAATGCTCATTTGGAGGTTATTTGTTTGTGGTTTTTTTCTTTATTAGGAACTCAGTGACCTACATGTTGAAACTCTTGCTGTGTTGGGAAATTGTCTTGAAGATGTGCATACTCTGCAACTGATGCAGCAGACAGGAGGCCTTAAGAAACTACTTGCACTTTTAGGAACCTCTACTGTTCCCGATATTCAGAAGAACGCAGCAAAGGCAATTACCAAAGCAGCTTATGACTGTATGTGATCTTTCAATAATCCATGGATTGAATTTGTTCATGAATTTTTATCCAGAATCAGGTTGTCTTTTGCCTTACCTGGTTGAGGGCAGTATTTGTGCTGCAGAAAACACTATCAAAAATTAATTACAGGGATGTGTCTTGTCAATCAGAGCAGCAGTTGGATGCTGAGATATATATATATATATATATATGAAAATGTTAAGATTTTGCCTCAGTTTATTTTTAAATGTTATATATTTTCTCAAAATGCTGCCCTCAGAGAAAAATGGAACTCTGAAATTACGATCTTTGTCGTTTGTTTAGTGATGCCAGGTAACAGCCACCTCAAGCCACCTTTGCTGTTTCTCACCACTATCAACTAAGACTTCATCTCAAGCTGACTTCCTTTTGTATTCAACTGCTCATCTAAATGTCAGGCAATTTCAAATACAAATTTCTTTAACAGGGGCATGAAAGGAAACCTTTGCAGATTAATATTCCCAGGGGAGTTAAATAGTTTCATTGTAATCTTTTTATAATTATTCATCCTATAGTTCTTTTTAATGTACTTTTCTTTAATTCACCAAGGAATTGTGAATTAGGCAGAACATGCTCATCATTTTTGCCCACAAGGATGCTCTTTTAATCAAGCTACATTTGAAATTCCTTCCATATATTGGCTTCTGACTTGCAACATGTGCCAGGTAGTGTTGTGTAACAGAATACAATGTAACTAATAACATATTTCTGTCTATAGAAGATTTTAATTCTGTCAAGGGATTTTTATGACAGTAACTGACAGTAGGGCTTAAATATTTCATTCATATTTTTGGCACTTTGTGGTTGAATCATGGCTTTAATTTATGTGTATTTTAAAAATACGTTATTTAATTTAATACATGGTTAAAATAATCTCTCCTTTCTACCATATGTCAGACCTCTTTTCTTCTTTCCCCATGCTATCTTTCCAATTCTTTTCTCATCTTGCTTAGTTTGACATCCTGAATATTTGTAATTACTTGGATTGCAAATGATACACAAAAAGTGCAATCTACCTTTCTTAGTATTCTGTGGGTTTCTCTATGTTTTCATCATTATCTATTGGAAGCTTTGCAAGTCACTGAAAATTGTTTTCATTAATGTTCAGGTATGAAAGATAGGAAGGAACCTTCTTATGCCCGTATTTTCTTTGTGTATTTTCCTCTATTGTTATTTTATTATGCTACTTAGGACTGTCAGTATCATTTTTATAGTCCTGTGACAGGCTTGTAAGGTGTATGCTAAGCAGATTTATATTTGCTGCTACTGCTTTCTACTGCATCTTTTTCCTTTATCATATTTATTTTCAAATAAGCATAGCCTTCTTTTCCTCTTTCACACTTTTTTCAGTTTTTGTGGCCTAATATTTTAGCAGCTGTTTGTAGAAGCATGTCTGAACACATTTTTAAAGCACAGTGGCAAGAACTACACATAATATATTACAGTACTGCCTATGATCTTATATCATGGGATGTTACTGTCAGTGAAGATGCATCTTCTTGTCATGCTTCTTTACAAATGGAGTCAATGTGGTTTCATTATAAAGGTTTGCTCTCTTCTTCAGCCTATGACAGTTGGTATGGATTCAGCAAGCTGGGAGAATAGATCAAAAGAAGATTTAAAATATTTGCTTACAAGGTGTAGAATTTTGGTGACAAGCAGTTAGACAAAGGGAAACTTCTTGTCCTGGTGCAGTAGAAAACACAATCCAGTAAAATTGCTGCTCAGTGTGGCTCCTAGAAGCATTGAATCTTTCCTACACATAGAGCTACTGTCAGCCTTCCAGAGAGAAGAAAAGTGGCATTGAGGCCATTGTAAGAAATAGCCCAAGTGCAAAAAGAAGACAGAAATATTTGCAGTTCTAGTTTGTTTGTTTGGATTCTGGTTGTAAATATTCTAAACAGCCTACCCAAACTGCAACACTAATGTATACAATACTAGTACTTGCTTTGATGTGGCTCCAGTATAATATTGCACAAGCCTAGGTTCTGTAGTGACTTTTCCATTAAATTTGCAATAGCCATACAGTAGCCACATTCTTCAGGTTTGATAGTGGTGGTTGGAATTTACCAACATTTCCTGCATATGTGGGAGAAGAAGAAGTACTGCTTTTCACTAGAATGAAAAACTTACTTCTGCTATGACAGAACATGTAACTAGCTGTTTTTTTAATCCTGGCAGTGGAGTATATAGCAGTGTCTGGTTTTGAAATTATTGCTGTTGACAGATGGAATTTAGTTTTGGGTTTTTGTTTGTTTTTTTTTCCTGATAGATGTGATCATAGCAAACAAATTTGTTTTATGTCCCTTGCAGCCCTTTGCAAAGGGATTTATCCCTTTAGAACTTATTTATCCCTTAAGAACTATTCTCAATATCAGAATAAATTACATGGTACAAACATGATATTCAATTTTAAATAGCATCTTTAGGATGCTGCTTTAAGTACATTAAAATTGATCACACTTCTAAACATCATCAGTATGCCTTTGGCCCTGAAAATTTTTTTTTGTTCTGTAACATAATTTTGAATTTAATATATTAATTTATTGATGATTTTATTTTGTATGCTCAGAATTACAGTGGTGAATTATACTGTGATTCCTTCCTTGCCCAGCAAATAATGCAGTAATTTCAGAATGCAAAATATAATTTAGTGCTATAAATTATTGAATGTCTGTGAGTGGATTATCTGGACTGTTTATTAAGGAGGGCCTGATTTTCCTCTGTCAGTGCCAGACACATCAGCAACAACAAAATGCTATGGAATGTCTATGGAGAAAGTGATGATCATGCTCATTCAAGTTTGGCCTCACTCTGCCAAACTTCTGGTTTGAAGTTCTCCCTGTTCTTTCTCTGTTTCTCAGTGTAAATCCTTTCAAAAGGGACCATACCAAACATGCTCTGTAGCTGGATTAACATACATATTTCATAATACAGATTTGCATTTATCTGAGTTATCTCAAGATCAGTGAGAGCTCATGGTACTATTTAACACTAACTATTTTTTTTCATTTAAAATTGGTATAAATAATTCCATAAGGTGGTGACAGTGACCTGAATAGATGATCAGTAGAATTCTGATCATGATTTTGGGGTAATAAGAGCAAATAAGAAAATACATTGAAAAACAAAGGTTGCCTCACAATGGGGCAGTGCATGGACAACTGGACAGAACTGTTAGTAACCCAAACTCTTTTACTTGTGTGTGCTTGAGTATTTTGCTTCATGTTAAATCAATGTATTCAAATTATGTAGGGGTCAAGAAAGTCATCACTGTAAAAATGGTGATGGCACTCACATGAGAAGTACTTTGGTACAAAGGATGCTTTTCAATTGTGCGTTCTTTCTTTTCTGTAGTGAAGGAAACAAAGGAAACAACTCATACAAACAGAGAGGACCAACAGAAAATGTTCATCCCTTGAATATACTGGTGCCTGGATCTTAAAATATTAATAATAATACCTAAATATATGTGCACACTCTTTAACATAAGTTCAAATTCAAAATCTGTTTTTCCACATTATTAAAAAATTCTTTTTCTGTTTAAAATATTTTAAATCACTATTTTTACCCATCCAAATTAATTAATCATATTATGATTATTATTTAAGCATAAATTATCTTTAAAATGAAACATCCATTATCATATCTGCCTGTAAAGGCAAGAATAATTTTTAAGAACATTTGAATAGTAATAAGTAACTTGCTGTACAAAAAACAAGTTACTTATGAGGCATGAAGAACATCTAGAGATCATTATTAGAGATTATGAACTACTTTGTTAAGCAACAGGCCAGCAGCATACTTGATAACTTTTCAAAAGGGTCTCTAATCCCAGTTAAGGCCTTCTCTTGAGAGCTGGCCAGTATCCGTCAAGGTTGTGGCCAAGGTTCTGCTGATACTTAAAATCTTCTCTCTTTTAATTCTGCTTTGTGATTTCATGTGCATATGATCCTAAAAATGTTTAAAATTGAGCGAGAGAGGAGAAAGCAACTATACCTTTCTCATCTATGTGCACTCAGTCATTTCTGCTGTAACTAGATTTTCAGTCAAACTCTTTTCATTGACTTTGTGAACTTGTATTTGTTTAATTTTATTCACTACAGATTCCAGTTTATCTAAAATAATCCTTAGGATATTTTTCTTTGCTTTTTAAATTTTTTTATTTGGAGGTTGACAGTCCAAACAAGGAAGTGATCCCTTAGAGCAGTAGTAAGCACTGGTAAAATTTCTAAATGTGTTGCAGCCCCACTGACTTCTCACTTCCTGAATTTCTTTAATACATTCAAAAATTCTAGACAGAAAATTTAGACAGAACTTCCAGCATGTAATTAATCTGCTTTAAATTATGCATATGGTTAAATGTTTGTTGACCCTCATCAGTGTAGAACTTCTGTGCTGTGCGGTGCCTTTCTGAATGAGAAAGTTTTACTCAGAGTTCTTTCTGCATTTCTGATCTCGTCCATTTTGGGATGAGGAAGTTTGTAAGTCTATTAACGTCTAGCTGTAGATACTTTGTAGAGGCTGTGTGTTTGTTACTTGTGTAGAGGAAGGGACTGTCCTTACCCAGCTGCTGCTGATCACTGCAGTGCCGCTCAGCAGTGAACTCTGTGTCACCAGTCTAAACTACAAAATTGAAATGCTCTGCAAAGTGTACATTAATGAAGAATTACAAGCTGTGTGGAATTTAAAATTTTCTTTGTAACACCCCTTGCCTTTTTTTTTTGGCTATTGTAGTATGTTAAGCAGTACTCCACCAAGTTCAATTTATGTGCTAGTATGTTCTTCAGTTTTCTGCATTTGGACTTCGTTAGCATAAACTGAAGTTAAGCATGATCCTGAGTAAGTATGATCTGTTGAACTGGAAAAGCTGTTTCCATCAAGTCTGTATGCATTCTGCAGTTTTAAAGTCTTTTAGAGAATAAACTTTGTCTCCTGTTTGGCTATGTATGTTTAAAGCTGTATTTAATAGTCATCATTTGGGCTTGATTAAGAGTTCACTGAAGTTTAAGCCACGAGTTGGACTTCGATGATCCTTGTGGGTCCTTTCCAACTCAGGATATTCTGTAATAGGATTTGGCTCAGGTCCTTTGTGCACATTTCTAAATGTCTATTGCCTCTCTTACCAAAATATTTCCAGAAACTCTATGAAATCAAATTCATGTCCTTTGACTTATTTGGAAAACAAATGCTGATTAATGCTATTGTTATTTCTCATTTAAAGCTATAATCAGAAAAATCTTAAATGAGGAAGAGGTTGAGAAATGTCTCCTAAACCTTTTGGAAACAGGCAATGATGAAGTTAAAGTTGCTGCTTCCCAAGCAATTTCTGCCATGTGTGTAGATAGCACATGTGCACTTGGACTCCAGGGTAAGTCAAGTGGGAAGGGATGAGCTGAGAATTTTGAGGTTTTCTTTCATTAGGAGACTGCCATTATTTATTTAAATGTTCATATATACAATTATTTTTTTCAAAGGGATTCCCCAGCTGGTACAGTTGCTAAGCAGTGATAATGAAGAGGTAAAAGAAGCTGCAGTGACAGCATTAGCGAGCTTGACAGCAGCCAGTTACAGTAATGCAAGGTGAGTCTGCAATAATTATTATTTAAAATGCTAATCTGAACACAATTGATAATATTATTTTTAAAAATGCCTCGTCTTGTCTTTAGCCTGCAAGATGGGTCTGTTTGAATTTGACTGTAATGCATTTTTTGGTGCTCATGAGTCATCTGGAATAGGTTGGTTCTCATCAGTGTTACAAGAGTTATGTTGTCTCTACTAACGTTTGCTTCATCAAGGAAAGGTATGAAGCAGATGTAATGAAAGCAGAAATATAAATCATGTTTTGAAGAGAACATATGAGCAAAATATGCCTTGTAATCTAAAGCATTTGATGTGGAATTTTTTTTAAAATCCAAAATCATTAAGATGGTTTAAAATTTTATGGTTCGTACAACTCTTTTGACTGATCTAAATCCAGCCTTTGGGGGAGATAGCTCTCAGATCTTCTGAATATTGGCATTGTCTTGATCTTTTTTTCTCTTTTTTTTAATGTTGTTGTTGTTTCCCAAGTAACAGAGAATGCTTATAGTGCATTTCTGAATGAAAAGAAGTGTAACTTCAGTATCCAAAGTTAGAAAGGATAGTTAGGTGACTACATGTTCCAAAACAATTGTATCAACTAAATTCTGCTGTCAGTTGGAGAGTTCTGTTATCCCAACTCTATTAAAAAGTCCTCTTCAGGGAAAAGAAACAGAGCAGCATGTGATGTATATGAGCAATCACATCTAACTAACAAACAATAAAATAAAATTCTTTGAAAGTTTCCTGGAATATACTTAAGGAAGTTGTAATCAATTCACAGGCATTCTTTGAAGTGAAAAAGGAAAATAACTCCCAAAATAAATTATTTGTTTCAATTTATTGATTCAACTCTAATAATCACCAGTATTCCCTTAATGTTACCAGATGGAGCCATAATTTGACGCAAAAGAATAATACTCTGTTCTCAGATTCACATAGTTGATTTTTTTTTTTTGTCTGTCATGTGCTGGGCTCTTCAGTTGGTGTCAGTGGGAGTCATACACACATAAAATGAGCACAGTACTGCAGTTTAGGGGTCAAACTTTCAGCTCCACTACAGCTGTTTTTCGTAGCGCAGCCCTTTGAGGTTTCACATTGTGAAAAAGGAGTTCTGAGTTGGTATAGCAGCTTATGCCAACTCATTCCTTTTCTTTTGCCAAGGAGATAGTCAGGACATTGTTTAGCTCAACTGTTGGAACAATTCTCTGAGACCTCAGGCGGGGAAATAGCTGTCTCTGTTGCTCTGCATTATAATGAAGTCCGTATTTGTTTCTTGCTGGGCAGAGTCAGGAAATTGTAAAGGTGGCTCACATATACTTCTCTCTCTTTGCAATTCAGCTTCAAGTACAATATGGAAGCACCAGATAATCTAATCACAAGTCATCTGTGAAAATCAGGAAGCAATAATTTACATTAAATATGTATATTGGGTGAATGCCATATGATTATATAATTACTTCAAAGCTTCATTTCTAAATCAAAACCATTAATAAGTCATAGAAGGGTCCAAGTGTGACTAGGATCCATAAATGAATATATAGTGTTGAACCCTTAGCTGTTACAAATTGGTATAGTTCCAGCTCACTCACTGATTATCTGGCCCATATTTATTTTACATACATATAATAGGGAAAAAAAGGAGTTTGGAGAAAATTCATTCCAGATTGAGTTGATGTAGTCATATTTTATTCTAGAGTGTTTTATGTGTATGTCTTGTAAATCACTGAAAATAAGGATATATATAGTGAAGATGCTGATACAATGATGTGACTTTACTGTGCAATTATGTTGACGATATTCTGATCCCAAATGAGACTAATGAGACTAGCACTTTTTTATTGTTTATGGATTAGATTCTTGTTATAAACCCACCAAGAATATTAAATCATGAAGGGAAATAGTAGCAGGTCGATCTTATGTGGCAAGAACAAAATGACCACAGAAATGGGGAAGACTATTTGCTGTAAATGCTTTCACTTCTTACTGGCTAGTCAAAAGTTCAATCTTGTTGGACTCGTGTGCATGTGTTCTGCCATATTTCATTTCATGAGCATTTTTGTATGTGTTATATTGATTGAAGGATGTGTGCCTTGCCCTTTCATTTTGTACAGTACGTATTTCAGAATATAAACTGAGTACAAGACATCATTATTTTTGCTGAAGATTTGTTGTTCTTGTTAGGAATATTTGCTCAAGTAGTGTAGCCTACTTTTCATATAATATGGAAAAACATACAATTTGAAACAATTTGTGTTTGATTAAGGCACCCACAATACCTCGCTCACAAAGTCTTTCATTGATTAATAGTACAAGAACAGCATAGGCAATGGGCAATACTGCCCCCCACTAATGTATATTAACCTTGACCTTTAGGTGCTTCCCCACAGCCGTGAAAGGCTGGGTCTATACCCACCCAATCAATCCTTTGTTTCTCAACTGAGACAGCTAATAAAGTTGTCAAATATGGTGGAGGTTTGGTAATTAGAACACCTGTTCACGATGAATGGGACAGAGACCAGCTTGTCATTTCACACAAGTCCCCAAGCAACCACAATTTGGCAAAAATAAATAAATTAATTAATTGCTCTGCCTCCTAGAGTATTTCAACCAAGGATCTAGAGCAGAAGAGAACAGGAGTCCCATACAAGTGGTTTAAGTTTTCAGGTTTACTGGAAAACATGGATTTTCATTATGATCTCTACCAGAACACATAACAATTGCTATAAATAACTTCTAAAATATTTCAGCATTTAAGTTTTTGCTGCAGAGCTGTTGTTGTGTCATACTTCAGCAGCACTTAAAAAAAAATACAGTGGTCAAATACCTCATTAGTTTACAGATTGACTCCCCCTTCTATAAGAATTTTATCACAACATAAGGACAGGGTTTTAATGCTGTTCTATATTGATAATAACTTCTTTGTAAACTTGTTAATAATTAGGCTAAATAAATTTTCAAAGTATACTGCAATTTAAAATCCCATGTACTTATTCTGACATGTTATGTTAGTATGTGTGTATAGGTCTAAGGTCATCCTTGATATATATGTCAGAATTCATTTCTGTGGTCTGCTTCTGGAAAAAAGAGAATTATGTTCAACTAGCTGTTTGCATCCATTTTTTTCTATCACATCTTTTAATCCAGAACACTCACTTGCTTGATTGGAAACTGTATACAGTTATTTGGACAGCAACATGCCATTTAAAGAATCTGTGAAACCTTTCTGTTTCTGCTGTGTTCAGGCATCGGCAATGTGGGCGCAGTCACTTCACTAAGGACATGATGCACAAATCCAACAATTACACAGGAACAAAGAAACACCAGCGTCATCTATTGGGCAGGAAAATAAGTGATTCTATGCCATACGTCTAACCCTGGAACAAATGTCTTATCTTGGCCTTTGCCTATTTTTTCCCATTTAAAGTATAATCAATTATTTTCACTTTTCATGTGTTTAGGATAAGCTAATTGTGTTAAATATGAATACGATATTAGCTAGAAGTAGCACATAGAAATAAGATCTCAAGCATATCAGTTAGTCAGACATTAATTTGACCAGCTCTTTTCTTCAGTATTGTTGTAGCATAAATGCCATTTCTAATAGCTGCCTTCATAAATCTGGCAATGTCTGAATTCTGGGCACCTAATGGACTTGCTACTAAAGAAAAACATGTGCTCTGGAATTCAGAACTTTTTACTGGACATGAAAACTAATTAACAGACTCAATAATATTTGTCCTGTTTATTTTAAGTGCAAAATTTATAGCATTTGGTTAGAGGTTAGTCTGTGGGAAAAAGGAAAGGTATGGTTTTTCTTCATCTGTACCCAATGCTGCAGGAAGTTGTGGTACATGACAGACTTATGATGTAGCAGAATATTTCTCCTGGGGTTTATAATTAGTGTCATTTGACATATTTCTGTATTATATATGGATTCAAGATAGTAAAGTATCATCCCAAAATTTAGCAAGTTTAGTTAGTTAGGCAGCAAATTTTATGTTATTTAATTTTCTAATTCTTAAATTCTTCACAGGAATCAGTGAATCTATTTACATTCACAGTTGTGTCCATATAGGCAGTTCGAGGCATTAGCACAGCATCTGAATGTATGCTTTCTCAAATGTATCAGGATTGTTGAGATTTGGGAGTAGCTTGGGATAGGAAGATAGGTTGGGAACTCTTTGGTTATGGACAGTGCCCAGCAAGGAGAAAGTGAGTTGTTCTCTTGACTTCAGTGGATGTTGTGTCTATTCCAAACTGAAATTCTTACACTGATCTAATGATTCAAAATACATCCTCAGTTTGTTTCATGTGGATAATGCTTACCTGTGGGGAGAGTCTCTCACCTTTCTAAACTGAGTTTTCAGTACCCACAACAGACTTTTTATTGTTTGTAAGATGGGTATGTCTGTCAAGGAAAAAATTTAAAGAACATCCAGCCTTCTTATATTCCAAATATTGTTATTATTAGGAAGTAGTGATTACTACCAGTGGGTAGTTATATCATAGGTAGTAATCTTCCCTATTAAAAAATGGAAAACTTAATAATAGCTTTTCTCTTTCAAGACTGTAGATGGAACCTAATTCACATAAATATTGAAGCACCAATATTATGTAAGGTAATACATTTCCATGAATATATGTGTTAATTTTTGAGAACAAGAACACAAATTTCTAGCATGAAAGCTACATTTAATAACATAAACAGGTGACAATCCACTTTAGGGTTTGTCTTTTTTATGGTTTTATAGTTTTTCTTTATAACGTAAGTTTGTTTTTCTGAAAAAGGAAATCAACAATAGAATGCCGCCGGCGGTATTGTGTAGATGTAATGTGTTTTAATACTGACCCCTAGTGTCAGAATTTTATTTTTGAGCTAATGTGCTGCAAGGTAAAGGGATTTTTGGGGGTTTGGTGTTTGTGCTGTTATTTTTTACATTAGCATCCATTCTGCTCCGGCCTGTAAAATACAGAGTTATTTCATGCCATGAGCATGTTCCTCTTCTTCCTTGTATTTTTCTCTTAGATTTGTGAAGGTGTGGCTGTATGGAAAAGTCCTTCTATACACTCAGACACTGTAACTGTTTTGTTCCCCTTACAGTTCTTCTTTCACCATAAAAAATTGTTAAGCATTTTCATGGGGTTTTTTGGGTTTTGTTGCTGCTGTTGTTTTTAACTTCGTTGCCTATCAGAGCTTATACTGAAGACAAAGAGCAATATAGAACATTCATCTCTATCTAACACAGACATGTCATGCATCCTACAATGCATGGGAACCTAAGTATATCCAACATAGGTTCAGACAGAAAACAGAACACTTCTAAACTGTGATAATGGTAACTGCGTAGAAATTCTACTCCTTGTTGATACACCAAATCTTCTGGGCTGTTTGTACTTCCCTACCTTCAAAGCCTTGCAGTATCATCACTGTTTATCTTAGCTGTGGAAGGCTGCAATTTCACTCAGATCATGTGTGTTGTCACCTGTAACTTCCCATGGTAGATTTCTGTAGGATCAGGTGAAACATTTTCCTTCCCAGATGGAGACTCCTAAGCCTGGGAGAGAAAACTTTCTTTCATGTAGTGGCACAAGTGCAGTGATTACTCTTGAGTGTGTATCCCTGCAATGACATTCAGTGATATGCATTGAGATAAATTTTACTTTTTATGAATTTAAAGTGGCAAGTGTTATTTTATGTATGAGTAAATTTCACACAAATGTATTGGTTCTTTTGCATACACGTTTTCTTTGTAGTACATTTCTAAATTAAATGCAAATTATTTAAGTGTATGTTTTGGCTTACTTTAGTGTAGTGTAAATTCATTTATTTTAAGTGTCTGTAAGGGAATTGCAGGGTTATGGCTGACCATGCTGTGAATTTAACCTGTGCCCTGACTGCGGCATGTTGTCTGCTTGGACTGTCTTATACACAAAGCGGTAAAAATAAGCTTTCACAAGTAACTGAACATGCAACCTCAGTAATTTTATCCTAACTCAGTAGTATATTTTCTTAGAGATGTAATTTTAAGACAGAAAAATAAAGCATAAATTTCTCCACTCTGAACCATTTTAAGAGCTTGAGCTTTTAGCAAGGCAAAACAGACTGCTGCAATTTGAGATAAGTTCACCATGGCCAGAAAAGAGTTATCCAGAAGTGAAAGATGAGGCCAGATTTCACAGTCCAAAGTACTGTGTCTAGAGACTGACTTGGCACAGCTGTTTTTGTCCTTCCTCCGCTGGTGTTTCCAAAGATGAAGAAGAGTCACCATATTCTCACTCCCTGTGTTCAGAAGAGTTGTTGTGAGGACCCTGATTTGGCCTTTTTTTTCCTTCCCTTACACCTCCATGAAGGTTGCTCTGGCAACACCTGCATGTTCTCTGTATTTTGCTTTTGTAACAGTGTGGATTGCAGACTCACAGTATTTGGGCTGAGTTACTCATTTTTGCATGCACTACTTCTTGGATCAGAAAAAAGAGAGAGTAGGATGGTGTCTTTTTCATTAGGTTATTCTGGCTGAAGGGACATGGGATCTTTCAGAAGCAAAAAGAGTTTCTATTGCTGAATTTCAAGCCTTTCACATAATAGTGGAAGTGTCAGAAATTCTTAACAAAGGTTGCCAATAATACTATAATTGAAAGTCTCAGATATCATGAACAGATAGCTCATTACCAATGTGTCTGTAATATTTTAAATTAGGTATACTACAGTTTTAGAATTGAGATCTATGTAACTTCACCAGATGAATTCAATGACAGACATTAGAAGATCTCTGTGAATTGCTAAATGAGAGTCAGATATTAAGTCTCTGCTAACCAAGACAGTTTAAGGGTTTATTGCTTCCAGACTGTGAGGTCTATTGAGTTTTAGGTTTGTTGATGTTTTAACAAGCTACTTGTCATTATAAAATAGCAATAGAGGGTTCGGTTCCTGAAATTAAAAATTATTATGGTTTGTTGATATAATCAGTATTTTTATTGGAGCACAAAGGGTCCCCAAATTGTAGATCAGAGCTTCTTGTGCTGGATTCTTGTACTCAAAGTAAACATACTGACATTAATTTCCCTTGTATAGTGAAGAAAACGGAAGTAATATTAGTTTTTAAATAAAATGTGGGTATCTATATACAACAATCAATTGCTTTTGAAAATAATTAAATCACAAAGTGAAATTTTTGGTAAATGCAAAAGGCATTTATTGGATGTGATTATTCTGATGGCATAACAAGGCAAATGAAGAATACTAATACATTTAAGGGATACAAAGGAAGCTATTTCTTGAGGGTTTTTTCAAACTTCTGATTATGATATTCTTTCTCCGTCAGAAATTGCATAAGAGAGATGGATCAAAAATGCCTTCTGTGAAAAAAGAAGTCATGCGATTTAACAACAGATAGAACTGATTTTAAAAAATGTATGTGTAATTAGATGCATAATTCTTATGCATAATTTACATGCAATTATGTATGAAAATGAGATATGCACAGGCATAAATGGCTAGCTAAGCACCTCACACACAATCGCAGTAATTTTGCACAGAAATTAAACATGCAGTTGCAAACACATTTGAAAAAAATTAAGTCCATAAAGAGTCCAATGGCTTTTGTGAGGAGGAAAAATTTTAATCTTTTCTGAGCAGAAATTGCGTTAAATTCTCAGTCAGAAGCGGGGAGTAAACAGCATAGAAGTGAATAAAAATATAATGTAATATAAACGAGTGTATGTTCAGTTGTGGTAGAAGAAGCAAAACCAAACATACTTTACCATTTTTATGAAGTGTCAATCTCAGTAGTGTAAATTTAGTACAATCCAGAGTAAACAGTGGTGTCAAGCTGCACCACTGCTTTTCCCCTCTATCTCCCCTCCCTGGGAGGCTGTTTAGGTTGGGGGCTTGGGGGGCAGTCTCAGTGGTTTCTGGCAGCTCTCTGAACACTATTAGTTGCTTTCTCCCTTAGGCTAGACCTTCTCTTCAGGAGGAAAATCTGGCTGGATCATTCCCTATGCACTAAGTAAATAATCCATTATTTTTCTTGCCGTGACTAGATGGCTTGGTCACAGACCAGAGCTATTAAGCGTTCTGTGATGCCAACAAAGAGGTGGTTCTTGCCTCAGAGTGCTTACAGTCCTAAAAATAAAATAAAGTAAAAAAGCCCCACAGAGTTTTGGTCAAATATTTACTGATTATTGTTTCCACAACACTCTAACAGTGTCTGAGCTTTCCTACTGCACCCCAGACAACTAAAGCAACAAAATACTCAGTTCAGTCACATTCATATACCTCTCCAAAGATCTGCTAAAAAAAAGTTTTCATTTTGAAACTTTTGGTAATGATTTTATTGACAACATTTAACTTTTTTTTGCTGTAAAAACAGTAAAGAAAATGTTTGTTTTTTTCAATTTATCAGCATTTATTCTTTTAGTGTTGAATTATCTTTTAGAGAATTTTCAAGAACATCTCTTAATAACTTGTTACAATGTACATTTAAAATAAATAAATATTTATTACCTCACCTTTTAATATTTGTCTTTTCAATGGCACTTGGGAAAAATATTTTAGCTATTCTTCAATACAGTAATTTGAATCCAATTATAATCAGAATTCTACTGTTTCACTAAAGAGCATGGTTAAGGTCCTTAGGGTACCTGAACTGTGTATACCCTACTTAAGGTAAATGCCTAACACTGTTAGGTTAGGCATTCTAATGATCATAATGTGTGCTTATAATTCATAACATTTGAATTATTTTAACTTCAATTTAAGCTCTGCAATTCCTACACCTATCTTGCCTGTTTTTTCTTGTTTGTATTTCACATAAGCAGCTTCCACTTTTGAACAAAAAACGGTGATGTTGCAAACGCAACATCTTTTTTTTTCCCTCTTATCGTTCTCTTCTTTCCTTTTCCCTAGCCTTTTTTCTCCATATTTAGGGAAGTTAATGTATTTTGAGTATTTACACAACATAATAAAAAATATGGATTTATATCATTTACTCCTTTTCCACATCAAAAAGTGTATACTTTTTTTCAGCTAAATCAAGGCTCACTTCTTCCTTGAGGATGTAGTCCTGTAGCGGGAGCACTGATAAAGTGCACCATCTCAGTAGGATGTGTCTGAAGGAGAGTGTTCTGGAGGCAGGGAGGGAGGCTGCTGCTGACCTACATTAGGCAAAGACAGTGCTGGTAGAAACTTTCTCTGAGTTTTGTTGCCTTATAATAAAAAAATTACACAGTGCATGCCTCTGACTGTGATGGAGAGGAACAAGGACGTCCATACTTCGATCTAAATGTTGTAGTATTTCAGCACCTTAAAAACTTAAGCATGTTCGTTCTTTCAGCTCCCTTCTGAGGTCAAGCTTTGTGGCCCGGGGTGACAGTGCTATTTCTGTGTTCTCCAGAGGGCTATGGGGTAGGATTGAGTTGAACTATGGATTCCCCATTTTTCCTTCTTCCCTCAGAATCAATTCTGTATGCATCTGTGTTACCAGGACAGAGCACTGGCCTCAGATCTTCACGGCCTCTTAAAAACTTACTCTCAAAGGTATTGGTTATCTTCAGCTCCTGTTACCTGCTGTTGTCACTTCTAACAAATTCTTCTTGCCTTATGATCTCCTGTTCCAGTTGATTAAACTATACTTGTGAAACTGTGATTCAAAATGAGTCTGCGCAGAAGCAGAACACAGATTTGAAATAAATATGTATGATCTTCTAAATCAGTGGTTCTCAACCTTTTTTAAGTTGAGTGGCACTTGAGAAAATTGGCTGTGCTCTGTACCTCACTGAGGTCAGCTCTGAACACATGAGGAGCTGTCACCTTGCTCTTTTGTTAAGTGCTTGTGTACTTGCTGGCTTTATGGAAATTATAGTAAATCTGCTTATAATGTGATTGGCTACGTCATTCAGTGCTGTGTATCATTCTGTAACCTGTCTGTGAGGGACTGTATGTTTACTAAGATTTCCTGTGGGAGAATACGTGTGTTCTTGGGTGTAGCATAGGAACAGTAATCCTGTACTTACTGCAGAAGTATTGGATATTCTGCACCTGTGAGATGCAGTGATTTATTTCGTGAGTAGTGAATCTGTCCCATAAATCCTAGAATTTCTGTGTATCTGTTGTAAAGGAGAAACTATTTGATTTTGGGTTTGGGGTTTTTTTCCCTTTCTGGATAAGGTATGTGTGTATGTATTGTGTAATGCTGTAAACCTGACAGCTTATGGACATGCCTTACTGTGTATGGCCATGTGTGTGCATGTGAGTCTTTCCCACATTTTTCAAGCAGGTACATCATAACATTGTTACACATGCTGTGAATGTGATGTTTTCCAGCAAACCTGTGATACGTGTGGTGTATAGCTGATTCTTGCACATGCAATCCATGTGGATATTTCATATACAGCAGTCTGGATAGGGCTAAAACAGTCTTGAAGCTGAAAATTTGGATAAAATTTTCATGGGCAAGAGAAGATAGTATTAACCGAAGAACCCAAGGGCCTTACCTAAGGGAAAAAAGAAGAAAAGACAAACCAAAACAACAACAATTAAAAAGAAAGCTACCAAACAAAACCTTTTCAGCTCTTCATCTGGTCAAGGAAGGAAGGGGAAGTAGAACACAAAGGTAAAGGGAAATCCAGCTACCTGAAGATAGTCAGAGGAGTGCCATGTGGGACATCTGAAAACATGAAATTCACTTCTGAATAGAGACTGAAGTGCTTGCATTAAAGCTGCTGGTGCTCCAGAAGGATTCATTAGCCAACACCAAACTGGCCCTATATCTTAATGCCACACCTAAGCTCATAAACCCATTCACTTTCAGTCCCTGGATTGCTGCCTTTTCCCTGGTTTTCCAAAGTGGAAACTACTGCCTTTCACACCAGCCTTCCTTAGATCCATGCACCAGCACTACTTGTGAGCTACCATCGCTTTCTACCTGAGGCAGATCAGAGTAACAAACCCAATTAGCCTCTGCTGATTCATTCCAGGTATGCTCAGGAGCATCTGCATCCCCCTCTCTGCCAATCTGGAGATATTTGCACTGAGATGAGCTCACAGTAAGATCTGCATCATGCTTCCCATGTAATGGGATTACATGGCACAAGCTGGCATGTATTCTGCTTTCTGTCCTGTTTTGCATAAGAGTGTGACTATCAGCATTCCTAATTTTTTTTGTTTTCATCAATGCCTTGACAGTCTTTGATAGTATAAAGATTTCTTTTGTATGTAGTACTTCTGAGCTTGTGTTTATTTTGTAACTGTAAGTTACCAAGAAGTTCGTTAGATTTTGGTAAGAGGCTGTTAACAGTAAAAGATGTTTACATGCAGATTTCTCTCTTTATTTAACGTGTTCACAGAAATTTAGCAAAACTTATAGAACGTGTACACTCACCGAAGTTTTTTATGTTTTCATTGTAGATAAAATGTAATAAAAGAGGGTATAAAAAGCAGTTGCAAGAAAAATTCAAATTGCCATCTGTGCATTCCCATTGCTAACAATATTGCCAAGTTTTGTTTAACAAACAGAAGAGCCCAAAGTAAAATTATATATCCTCTAATAGTGCAGCCTCCTGCACCTTCTGCCATGTCGTGCTATTTCCTTAGTAGTGCTTCTTTGGCTCTTTTTCTTTTCCTCTCGATGTTCTCTAGCCTAAATCCGTGAAATGATCCTTAGAAAAAATCCCAACATTCTTCCCCAATTTTATTTGGAAACAGGTAGTTTCGCACATCTAGCTTAGAACTTGGCCACACCAGACTCAGAATATTTAAACTGGATCTGTACTTGATAGACAGGCTGATTTAGAATAACAGTCATAGCCAGCCCTGAGCTCTGTTCTGATGAGTCTGCTGTTATCCTGCCATCTAACTCGACATGTATAAAGCCAGCTCAGTAATTCCAACATTGCACTGAACTGCACCATGTACACTTACACTGTAAGACAGAAACTTAGTCTACTAATGTTTATATCACCTAGGTATCTGAAAATAGAAATGTACAGACACAAAAGAAAGAAAAATGTGATATTCCATGCACTGTAATCCTCACTAGAAGTTGTACTAGAATGTTTATGGGGAGAGGTGATAAGAGTCTGCAGAAGCATTTGCCTGGAACTAAAGATGTGGAAATCCTGCATCTTTAAGAAGATGCAGGATTTAATTGACTTGTTCAACACCTCAGAAAGAATCCCCTAATAGGTTAAAGAATCCAGAAGTTTGTGACTTGGTTTGTCTGCGTAAGTTGTGCCTCTTGAATTTCACGCAATGAGTCATATAAATCACACACATACGTATTTGTACATATATATATACATACATAAATCTTGACATTTAATATTAATTTAGTTGGTAAATACAGCTGAGAAGGAAACATGGTCCCAAAATAACAAATATTCTTCCCCTCCTTCATTTTGTTAGTGCTGTTGTTGAGGCAGAAGGAATTGAGCCATTAGTGAATACCTTGCACGCTCAGAGAGATGGAGCCATCGCCAATGCTGTTACAGTGCTGACAAATCTGGCCATGCAAGAGTCAGCCCGCATCAGTATCCAGAGCCACGGTATCATGAGTGCTCTTGCAGAACCACTGCACTCCACCAACAGCCAAGTGCAGAGCAAAGCAGCATTCGCTGTGGCTGCATTTGGTTGTGATGCTGTTGCAAGAACTGAGGTAAGACTACTCTTTGAGGTTGTGGTTATTGATAATGTTTCTAGATCCTGAGGCTGGAATCTTTTGTGTCTGTCCTCGAAGTCCTGAGCTTTCTAGATAGTGACTTATTTTTACTTTTGCCATAGGCTTGTTCTGCTGAGTTTAGTTCAGTTTTTCATGAGATTCTGGAAAGAGTTTAATTTCTATTTTCACTATTGTGTTTGCTTGCACCAAATCAGTGCTTTGCAGCTTTTCATGGGCTTTCAATGAGCTTTATCAAGCTATATCTTGATCCCCATGTTTAGGAGCATTAAAGGTTTCTTTCAGCTGCAGCTGTCAGCTGAAGTCTGAAAATGAGAAGTTCAGTCCTCTTTACTCCCCCTCGGTGTTCTGTTGCCCACTTTCAAGGCCTGAACGGCAATGTCTGACCTTGATTAATGAGATATTGAATGTGCGTGGAGTAAATGTAATTCAGACAAAACTCAAAATATGATTAATCCCTTATTCAGTGATATCCAGCAAGTTGAACTCTTTTCTGTTTATGAATTGGTCATAGTATTTTCATAAATAGGAATAATGCTATGTGCATTCATAAATCATAAGCTGGGGTTTTCTCATGGGTCAACTCTGTTAATTAGGACATGAATAAGGGGCATAGATAATTAATCTACCTCTTTCAGTGTCCTTAAAATGTCTTTCTTTTTGAAAATCCAAATGAATGGTATTTCCTCCAGCATGTATAGGAAAGATACTGTAGCATAGAAGAGAATGGGTTGTTAATAAGATTGTCATGCATACAATACAAATTCAAATGTATTGTGATGTAAATTAGTTGTTAGGAGGCAACAGAACACAGAAAAAGCCGTGAAACTCTCAGTGGCAGTTTTGGGTTGCATAGTCTCTTCAGGTTCCACAGCACAGTCTAATAACTGAGGAATAAGGCAGAGGCAGAAGGGATGTCTGCCTGGTACCACTCTGAAGCTCACTTCAGCTCCGGCCTATGCAGAGCTCACAGAAACACAGAACACCCATTAATGACCTTTCTACCAGCCCAGCGTAGCTTGTCTACAGCGCTTGGAACATTTTGGAAGGTGAATTTCACAGGCTGTTCTTGCTGGGATACATGAAATCTGTAAGTGGCAACCTCTGCACTTTTCTGTAGTTAAGAAATGCAGGTGGACTTGGACCACTCGTTGAATTGCTGCGTTCTAAGAATGAAGAAGTCAGAAGAAATGCCTGTTGGGCTGTTATGGTCTGTGCAAGTGATGAACTAACTGCTGTTGAACTCTGCAGGCTAGGGTGAGTAGAAATAGTATCAAAGGGCAGAGGGAAATTTTTGATGAGAAAATTCAATTTAAGTCAATCTTTACATATTTATAGCAGAATAACAAAGGTTTTTGGTAAGCAGAAACTAGTTTTATACTGCATATGTTATAGATGAAATGGTATTGATTTTAAGGAACAGAAGTCTTCAGACAAAATAAAAGCCTGTAGAGAGAACTGTCTGGAATTATAAAACATTTATTGTTTCTGTAACTGAATTAGACTTTATTTTGAAGATTGCTTATATCAGTCAAAATTCGGGACTACAGTGCCCCATACATTTGGAACTGAAATAAATGTTTCAGACTAAGTTTAATGTACAGTAAATTGTACTTATTACACACAGGCTAGATTTGATTTACAGTCTGTGGTTAACTGCAGGTGTGCTGAAGTGTCGTGTAAAAGTGACTCTGTTTTATTCCTTCTTAGAAACTCCCAGTTCTATATATTAATATCTGAATTACAAAAGCTGGTTTAGGTTATAAGAATTATGACACAGGATTTCTCAGGGTGACTTTTAGTTACTGTTAAATTAAAATATATATAATTGCCCTGCTCCCTCTGCTGGGCACTTCTCCGATGACTGCAGTGATACTTAAAATCCCTCTGTGAGGGAATTCTGCCAAGGGAGACTCTCAAAAATTTAGATCAGGAGGGAACCTCAAAGGTGATGTTAGCCATCTATCTACTGTGAGATTGATTAAGGTACAGTGACATGTTTTGGCTTGTTTAGTGTAAATACTGATTCTGATGGGATTTCACAACTTTCTGAGGTAACCTGTTCTAGTGCCAGAGTATCCTTACAATTAGAAGGAGTTTCTGAGTCTTAAATATCCCTTAAAGCAAATCAATCCAACTACATGTTGTCCTACTTGCACTGCGATAGAATAACCACTTTTTATAGTAATTTAACTTACTGAATTTTTTTTCTCATTTTCCATGTCCCTCTCTCAGTTTCCTTTTCATGACAAAAATATTAAACTAATTTTGTTTTGAAATGTTGTATCATTTCATCACACATCTCTGAATTTCTTTCCTTTATTTCTTTCCTTTATTTATGCCATTTTGAAGTGTCATCTCCCAGCCTGGATGAGGTCATACCACCATCAAATAAAGCTCAGTAATTATTTTCTTTATCTTGCATATAGCACTGTTCTTATTTAATCCCTTCTTTGTGACAGTATCAAAGTAGGACTCCAATTTATGTGTCCTTCCAGTTTGACAGGATATTATTGATAATAATACATTAAGCATAGTTTTTCAACTCGTCAGGAACTACTTCATGCTATTTTCATGTAGATTGTATTTTCCTGACTTGCTCATGAGTATTCAAGCAGGAATATGTGAAAAGACTTACTAAAGTCAAAACGTATCTTAAAGTTAACTCACATCTCACATCTACTTCTTCTGCCTATATGTCAAGTCCCTTACCCCATTGCAGCAAGGATTAGATTCACTTTACATGATTTATTCTTGACAAATACATAACGGCTATTTCTCATCTCATGTTGTTTGCAAACTGATTGTTTAATAATTTGATATGGTGTTCTTTGGACACTGAAATTTGGCAGCATGATATCTATTACCATTTCCTTGTTCTTCGTTTTTCAAATCTAGATAGTATCTTTGCCCTTCTCCACTCTCCAGGCATCTAGTCTAGAATTTTCAGATACAATAGTAAACAGTTATGATGTTGCTTTTGCAAATTCAAAGAGTGGTATGAGGTAAATGTCCTCAGTGATTGCTAACTTTGTCTCCTCAAACTTACTCTAGCCACGTTAAGACTACTGTTTCTATCTCCTTGTTAATATTACTGCCAAGCATCTGCTTGAAACCTTTTTATGAAGACTGAAGTAAAAAAGACACTTTGGTCTTTTCTGTGCCATCTGTTATGAGTTTTCTTTCCACACTGAGTAACAGACTTACATTTTCCTCTCTGACTTGTAGCATATGAACCATATATTTTCGGTTTGGTCCCTGACTAGTTGTGTCTCACTTTGCCTGTTCGTATTTTGGGTTTGTCCCTTACTTTCTCTGTTCTGTTGAAAGAGTCAGTGTTTCCATTTCTGTTTGAATAATTTTTTGGGTTTTTCTTGTGGTTTTCGGCTCTTCACAGAACTTTTGGTGCAGCTGTATTTTCAGTTTTTGGCTTGTTTTTCCTCCATATGAGGGTAATGTGTCGTTGTGCCTGTAGTGTCATCTGGTTTAGACAGTGCTGTACACATTACCCTTTCTTTTATTCATTTTCCCCTCTAAAACGCTTCCCTGCATTATTTGCTGGTTATCTGCAATGTGCTGTAGACAAATAGCCTGAACTGCTGTTCCACTACCTTCTCCCACTGCCCTCTTCTGTAAGAGAAGGTTGTCATTTGCCTTGCCTGAAAACTTGTTCTCTGGAATTTTTGTGATGTACCTTCAAAGTCTATATTGTAAACATGGAGATCATGATATACACAGACATGCATACATAGATATACACACACACATATACATATATATATATATATAAAAAGTTTATTCCTTGAAATGAGAAGACTGTTTGCATGTGTGCATAAACACAAACAGATACAAATTTGAATCCATACACACAAATATATCACCATTTTCCCTGTTTTCTTTCTCATTACTAAACAGTTCCCAAACTGCAGTATGCTACATTCTCCTGATTCAGTTTATCTTCTTAGTAAGCTTTTCCTAAGATTTTTGGGTCAGAAATTATCAGCATGTGAGTTTCAGCACCAGAAACAGTTTAAGAAATTCATTCCTATCCTCTCATGTCCTTACATTACTATTTGTTTCTATCTCCATGCTGCAAAAATTCTGCCATTCTGGTGGTGCTGAGACAACTGCTTGTGTTTCCATGCTCATTTGTGTTTAGCAAATATCTGCGAGCTGCCCCCAGAGCACAGTAACAGTCCTAGGCCAGAAGGATTCACCCACTGCATGATGCACAACTGGAATCTGCAAACTGCATTGCAGCTGGAGAGAAAGAGAGAGGTTGCCTTAACTGTATCATGTGGTCAGCTCTGAACGTTATTCCTTTTACATCTTTTTTTTTCCTAAGTCCTCTGTGGTGCCCAACATCCTTCTGATAATAGGTTGTGGCATCCTGTCCCACATTTTTTTATGTAGCATTTAACTACATAAAGAAATTGCTTTTGCTTTTGACCATTGTAAGGCATTTTCCTCCCCTAGAGAAGAAATTTTGTGCAGCACAGCCATCTCCTTGCTGGCCCAGAGGGCACAGGGCTAGCACTTGGAAGTGAATTTGTCTTGGCCTTTATAATGCTGAAAACTAACTCTGAACTATATAACAACAGTTAATTAGTATTTAACGATGAAGTAGCCTTTGTATTTTATTCATCAGTTCTTTTGTATTTTATTTATTAGTGCTTTAGACATCCTAGAAGAAATTAATTTGTCAACAAAGCGTAAAAATAAGTTTAGTGAAGCTGCTCTGGAAAAGCTACTTGATAACAATCTTTCCCAAAAGTACAGCCGGTTGGGATATTTATCATCAAGTAATATCATTACTAATGGATTCTATGATTGTGGTCAGGTAAGGTATTATAAATAAATTACTCTGTTTAGAAAGAGTGGAATTTTCCTCTTGATTTAGAAAGAGTACTGTAGCAAAAGCCAGAATCTGGCTACAGAAAATACTTTGTTTTCATGTCTTGAAATTTCACAGCTGTTATGTTTTCATGTCTTGAAATTTCACAGCTGTTATACAGATCTCTTTTGATTATCTTTCTTCATGGATGCAATTTCGTCATCTTCATGCTATCCCCTAGCTGTGATCTTATTCCCAATTCTGTATGAGCTGGGCAGACCTAGTTCCTTTCCAGATCCTTTCTCAAACTTTAGTTCTTCTGGTCTCTTTCCCTGCAGTATACTTAATACTACCTTGCCATTGAATGACCTATGGATGTTTTGTTTGTTTATTTTTACATAAAGAAGTAAAGAGTTCATATTTTCACCTCAGTCATGACCTTTTCTCTCACAAAGAAGTATTTATATATAAAGACTGACTCCAGTATCACTTGCTAGTGCTGTGTTCAGTTTAAATCAGAGAAAGACTTTTTAAAATAGGCAAATGAATTAGAAATACCAGTCTTACTGACAGTCAGTGAAATACCTGCTCCTAAAGCACTTGGTTGCTTTTGAAAATTTCAGCCTGTGTTGTAAAGCCTTTGGAGGCAGGAACATTTGCTTATTCTGGAACTGTTTGGAATGCCTTCATAACAACAACTACATGTTAAATTATTTATAAACAGTCTTTTCCAAGAAAAATTGTTGAAGAAAAGGCAAATTAAGAAGAAAAAAATTCACATATTTTGAATAACTTTTTAAGTTCTTATGCAGTCTTTGGTTTAAGATTAGGAATTTTAAATTACTCAAATATATTTTTTCTCTGCATCTCTAACTGAACAAAACACCTTATATTTTATGCTAATTTTCTTGTAGATAAAACCTGGAGCAAAATTTTTATCTTTGGAAGAACTGAGCATGCAAGAGCTTACTGACCGTCGGGCAATAATCTTCATTAATGCTAAACCCCAAGAAGAGTGAGTCAGATCTACTAGCATTTATTGCAATAGCTCATCTTTTTCATCATTTTCACTGTTTCCAGTACCAGCTACAGTTTTTACACATATACACACACACACACATATATAAAGTACAGACATCTATTTTAATCCCAGCACAGTGCTTTATGTCCTAGAAGGCAAAAGATTTGTATTTTATAAAATAAGAATTTGGAAAATAATTTTTTCTCTCTAGAGAGAAAATATTTATTCAGTTGAGTTGCTTTTTTATTTTAGCCATTAAGACTCATTCCTTTCACTCTTTGATTCCTGATGGTGGGACACACAGTGTTTTATTAGTTATAACAAAGCTTGCCATCTGCCATAATAATTACGTCATCTAAGATGAATGTCAATGTGCAACAATGAAACCCATGATTTGATGATCTTCTTGTACAGACAAATGCAAGGAATTTTAAGCACATCATCCCAAGAGGCAGGACAAAGCCAAGTATCAAGCTCTCAGGGCTTCATAAAGAACCTGTGTCCATTTCTTCTCTGTTTAGGTTGAAGCCAGCCTAACAAATCTTCCTAGATTTGAATGCAGGAAGTTGGTATTGGGCTTGTTTAACTGAGAACCATTTCCTGTAAACAGTCTCACAGATCAAAGATTGCTCTACCAATATTTTGCAAGTCCAAAACCTTCTTCTCTGTCAACACATCACATATTTGGTTTACAGTATCGTTAGCTTCCCTTTTAAGCTTGTATATGACACCATAAAGATGTCTGGGAATATCTATGACAAATTAGACTTCTTGATCTTTGTTGATCCCTAGAGTTGTCTTTAACTATCAGGTTTTCTTTCTTTGGCTTTGATACAGCTTCTTGCTTTTGCACTTTGGCAGCAGTTTTACTCCCCAGTTACTTTTGTGTCCATAATTTGGTAATCCATACTTAATTTTTGATCCCTGAATCCATACCTGGTTTATTAGTGGTTATGTTATTTCTTCCACTTACCTACCACCTATTAACATATTTACTGTCCATTAAAATCAGAACTCCATTTTCGCTACTTCACATGCAAATAACATGCAAAAATACCTTGTTTTGTTTCAGTCCTGTAGTAGAGAAGGCGCAAGATTCACCACCATCACCACCACCTATTTCCAAGAGAGGCAGTAAAGACAAAGCAAGGTAGGGTTCTCAGATTTACTAGTTGTCAACATTCTGCTATTGCTCTAGAATATTGCTCTAGAAATAGAATTCTGACTGAAAACAGTGATAGACAGTTTCTGAATAGAGTACAAATGTTTAAGTGCAATGTTAAATATGCTTTGGGCATTTGTCTTTCACTTCCTATTTTAAATAATATTCTTCTGTCTGTCTTAGTGATTATTTGTCCTCCCTCCCCATGCTGTATTTGAACAGCTCACATTTATTTGCTCTTTTTCCTTTCATTATCCCTGGGAGGCAGGAAAATGCTGTTATTTTGCAACTTGACAACCAAGACACAGGGAAATTAGTGTAGAAGTTCTTTCTCAGTTTAGAACCTAAACCCTTGAAATGTTCCTACACTGCCTACATGCATCCTTATTTCTAGATTAAATTTCTTTCAGTGAAATTCCACAGATGACTAGAAGCTGAGAAGGGTGTGCTCAGAACGTCCTGATTTTGATGGCAACTAGCCTAAAAATGCTCTGCTCTTGTAGGGCTTGTCCTGATCCATATGGTACACCAGGTACAGTGCTGCAGTCTGTCTCTTTGTACCAAATAGGTTGGAACCTCTACCCTTGTAGTGGAAAATTAATTTTCTTTTACAGAAAGAGGATTTGAGTCTCTCCCTCGCACCTGCATATAGCTGACCACAAGATATTTGGGGTTTTAGCAGTCTCCTTCTGGTTTGTTGTAGCTGATCACTAACAGTGAGGTGTAATTACCAGAGGCAAGGGGAGATATGGAGCCCCAGCTGTGCTTGCTCTGCACCAGTAGCAGCTTCTTTCATCTCAGAATGCGCTTGAGAGTCATAGGCCATTTTGCACAGTCTCAGCAGCCGAGAGACCTGTTCTGACAAGATGTTTGTTTATTGCAGTGTGAGATGAGATACACTTGGATAGTTGCTTTTTAAATGTAATTTATGTCAATTACAGAGTAAATGACTGCTCTGTTAGCAACCATAACTCTTTCAGAAAGAGTAAAAAATTTTCTTTAAGAAAAAACAAATACCTGGATCAATTTCCCACAGTAAACCTTGCAGGGATACAAAGACTTCTTTCTTCAAGTATGAAATAATTGCTTTTGAATGTCATGATCAAGTTGTATGATTTATAACCCCATTGTCATTCATTCTGAATCCATAATTCATACATCATTATTATTATTAATTTGTGAGATATATGGGAGTTACTTGAAGGTCAGTAGCTGAATCCAAGTCTCAAACACACTTAGATTTTTTTCTACATATTTTTTCCTTTGATCGTATGTTTCTGTTCATCATTATTTTTCAAAGTACTACTGAACACTGTTTAAAGCCATTGTTTTGAAAAGTGATACTACTTTATATAAACCATAGCTGAAAGCTGAGAGAAAGGGCAGTTGTAATTGTCTGCTGGCAGTGTTTGAATTAGATGTAGAGGAAGTGGCTAGTTGATAGTTTGACATGTATTTGCAGCATTTTTAATCCGTTACATATCTGACATACATATTGACTGGGCTAAAAGATTGTATTTAATGTAGACTAATAAATGTGTATTTATTCCATGCTATGTTCCATTACAGCATTTAAGAAATACTTCCCAATGCTCATTTAAGCCTTTTCTAAAGAGAACCAGGGTATTAAGCATGCAAAATGGGAAAGAAAATAGGAGTGTCATGGCTGTCTTTTGATGGTAGGACATTGTATTGGCTGCCTTCCTCCTCACACTGATGCTCTGGTGACCCGTTGGACTTCTGTCCTGAAGTTGCAACAGGAGCCAGAAACAGCTTGGTAAACTATTAAGTGCCACGAGCTCTCCTTTGTGATATTCTTCTGCATTCACAGCAAGTAGTCTCACAAGGACCAAAACAGCTCTGGGAAATGAGAGTGATTTTTTTTTTTCTGATGTCACAATTCCCACTGGTAAGAAAATAGGGATAAACTAAAGAGGGCAGAAAAAAAGACAATAGAAGTCTACTGTAATGGCTACTGGTTATTTTATAGCACTAACCCGTAAGACAAGAGCTCCACATTTCCTTATGAGATAAGTATTAGACAGATATTATGAACTGAGGAGTTGAGGAATAAAGTGTGGAAGACAACCTTAAAGCAGCTATTCCACCAAGGAACAGAACAGTCATACCTGACAGAAATAAGCAGCAGCAAAAAAACCCCAAACAAATCACTGTTCAAACTCATCTCTCTTGGGTGTTTTCTTCCTAAAAACTGGGAAGGAGGAGAATAAGAGTGATTCGAGAGTCATTTGAGTAGATAGCAATAAGGAACAAATTCTCCTGCTATAGCACTCTATTTTAATGATGCACTTCTCAAAGGGATAGAAAGTAATGGGAGGATAGAAAGGAAGAAAGGGGAAAAGAGAGAAAAGGGTCAAGAAACAAGAATTATAGCATTTGTAGAAGTTGTTATTTTGAAAACCTAAGTCGGACACCAGAGAGTTTGGAATAATTAATTTTTTTTTAAAAGAGTGTTTTTAACCATAGTATATAAGTGTATAAATGGATAAATAGGTAGCTGTTTTATATAGCATTATAAGGTTCCCTGGCTATAGTTAGATAGAGTACAATTAGATTAAGAAAACTCTCTGCTTTTTCAAGTATAAGTGTAATTAATAACCATAACAGTTTATTTAAGAGAGTGGTAAATTTTCAATAATTTTAAGATTAAATCTTAATTGGTTATCCTTCTAAAATAATGTGCTTTATGACACCTATGAAAAGGGCTTTTTGTGAATATGGTAAATCTCAATAGGTTAAAGAAAAGTTTGCAAAGTATTCTGAAGACAAATTACTTGAATTCAACTAGTTATAATGGTGTATGTTCTTCTGCTTTGTCCAATGCCTTCCATCTTAACAGTGCTGTTTCATTGTAAAAATTTTAAGAATAATTTGAAGAGCATGCAATAATGATAGTGTGTCCTGGAGCCATGTACTCTAGTGATCTTGTATTTCCTTTTTTCTTTTTCCTACCCAGAACACCAGAAATACTATAGATTTTAAAAAATAAGCCAGCACTGTTAAATGAAGGAAAGAAATATTGTCATATTTCACAGTAGACTTATTTAGGATTTATGCTGAAAAAGACATAATGCTTACAAAACACTAGTTTCATGTGTTCCCACAAATGAAAAATCCTAAACTGTCTGATTGTATAGACCGTAACAATACCTCTGGTAAGACAGTGGGTTTATAGGTGCTGCATAACTTGTGAAATGCACAGTATTCAATGTAAGTAGAACAATCATTTCATTTATACTTCTGCTGGGCGCTTATGATGGCTGTTTGGGATCACAGTCATTTTTCAGATCCTGAGCATTAGTGAAATAGGAAGCACATGCAATGAGAAAAAAAATCAACAAAACCACAGAGTTCTTATAAGATCTTCCTCTGACAGGCCATGTTGTAGTTTACAGAACCTGTGCTTGCAAGTACAGAGATCGTCTCTTGGAATGTCCTGTCAAGATTTTCAGCCATGCTCTTGACACCATTTATTCCTTTATTTGAAGTCCAGATTTCAGTCAAATACAATCTCACTGGAGTTCATGATTTTTAGTTCATATCCATATGGAACCAAACCATAACTGTCTAAAGATCTTTCCTCTATGTATGGAGTAGGTAAGTGTTTCCTCCTATAGATAATCCATATATGGGAAAGGCATATCAGAGCCATTGACAAAAATAAAATGAGAATTTACAACAATGTTAATATGGAGATAGTGACACTTGGTTCTTGACCATCTCCTGCAGGAATGTTCCACAAGTGTTCTCTACAGCTTTGCAGATTTTGGATATTCGTTATCAAGAGGAAAGATTTCTCCTACTTTCCACCCTTCCCCAATCAGTTTGTCTAAATGTCCTGTTGGAGAACTACTGTATTTGAATTTGAACTTTAGAGATTACAGTATTCGAAATAAGTGTATATTTTTTTCTATGTAAGAAAAGGGAAGGCAAAAAAAGAAGAGGAAAAAGCGAAAGAAGTTATTGAAATTATACCTAAAGTCCAGGAGGAAGTAAATCTAGAAAATTCACCTTGGTTACCACCATCAGACATCATTTTAATGGATTACATTAATGATGCTTCCAAAACAATTCTACCACTAACTACTACCCGGGAACAGGTTGTGGCCCTTGCACAGTGAGTACCAAATTATGTTTCCAAAAGTTATCCCTTATCCAAGGGCTTTTCCAAATTAGTTGTTTTTCCCATTCTTCATTGGAATCCAAATCAGCTGTTTTCCAGCATGTTGACACAAGTTTAGATTTTGGGCTTCTTATTTCTAATTTTGCAGCTTTTGCTTAATTTTTTTTAAAATAACATATCACTTTGAAACAAAAGGATGCAAATTTCTCATTTTGAAAATACTCATATAGGCAATTTCAGATTTTTTTTTCACATTTATATATCTATACTGATCTTGCCAATGAACACATCATCTCCGTATCACATCTGTATCATCAAGGAGACTCACATGCTGCAAAGCCTGAAAACACAAGCTAGAACCCCAGCCTAATAGTCAAGAGGGTTGTAACTTACACATATCATGCCTGTTCTTTTTCTTACCATGTTCCTTGCCTGCCTGGTTTGGAAACCCTCAGGACAGGAACTCCCTTGCATTTTCTTTTCCGGTAGAGCCAAAAGCATGAGATTAGTTTTCTAATGCAGTTTTTAGGTCCTGTTGTAATTAATATCCTGATGATTTAATAGTGCCAGAATATTGCAGTGGTGCATGTACAGACTGTTGTTATCAATATGCGATTCATTAGTTACGCTGACTATTCAGCCTGGGCACCAATCACTGTCACCTCCAAGCAGTGTGTCTGCTTTCATCTTCTCCTTAGTTTAACCTTTATTATCTTAACAGTTTCCTGGCTGCGGCCTGAGTCTGGAGAGTTTGGTGTCAGATCCTGGAGTCTCACAAATTTTGTTACTAACTCTCATTTTTAATGAAGTGGTCTAATGTGATTTGAGGAGTGACTTTTCTGTTGATTGCAGAATTTGACAGGACCGATATTCATTCTTAACTGTCCTGCTGTGTATAAATCATTCTGCTTTCCTCAAGGTGGAATCCATGAAATGCTCTTTCAAATCTGCTCGTCTATCCAGTGAAATACCTGCAGACACACAACCTAGTGAAACAATGACAGGAAATTTAAGTAGAATGGCGTTTTTTTATGGGGATTTTTCTGTGTATGTTCCATTTTAAGTGGCTGCCTGAATAGCATGTGTTAAATAGGGAGAGGAGGAAAGGCAGCTGCAGCATCCCTCAGCAGCCTGGCAGTCAGGGCAGAGTTCCTGCTGTGCTCACGGAGAGGTGGTCAAGCTAGATGAGGGAACACCAGTAGTGCCGGATGTGCCCTTTGAAACCACACAACACACCTCTGTGCACACGTGGTGATGCTGAGCACATCAGCTCAGGCAGCTTTGCTCTCTTCAGCGAGGGCTGGCCACGGGCACACACAGCACAAGGGACTGTCTGGAGCGAGCCCCACACTTTTTCAGCTTCAGCCAGCAATTCCCAGCTTCAGGATACCACATCTAGCCTGCCTGGTGATAGCTCCCTGTGCTCATGCTGTTGCAACCAGTGCCTCCTCAGCCCTAGGTTTTGAGAAATGAGGCCTTGGAGGTTGCCTTGTTTGTGCTGTGCAGACAGAACCTGTTCACAGTTTCTGCAGAGGAGGGGATGCAGATTTTAGCTCCCTGTCTGAAGCATGTAATTTTCATGTCACCTCTGCAACATCTTGTCCAGGGTAAGAGCCCTCAAGAACCCTTGTGCCTGTGGCTGGAGACGAGGGAGGGGGGAAAGGTCTTTCCATACAGGGACCACGCATAGGGGAGGTGAAGGTGTGGGACTTACAAATCAGGGCTTGGTCTTGTGTGTGTGTAGTCACCCAAAAGACAAGCTTTTGGCAGAGTTTGCACAAATTGTGAGTTCTGATCTGTTTCTGTGACTGAGCCATTTGTTTTCATGGGTAAATAACACACCTCTCACCCCCAAAATACTGGCTTCAATATAAGAAAGCACACGCAGAAGTACCTTCAGTAAATACAGCTGCTTTTATATGTTGGGATCATTACCCATGGCTTTATTTTTGTCTTCTATATTCTCATGGCTTTATTACTATTTCAAATAAAGGTAATATGTTGCTCGCCTAATCTGTTATCTGTAAAGATGAACATTCTGTAATTACTCTCTCAGTAATTAATGATTTTCTCTGAGGACTTTGTGCCTATACAAGACCTCTCTGGAATCTCTGTTGGCAGTTTTTGCACCTTGGTTTAGGTCTGTGACAAATATGAATGGACCTGAGTTATTGTTATCTGTATTTATTGGTAAGCATATTTAAAATACCAATTATGGAATTAAAAAAATTAATTAAGCAAACATAGAAAAAGTATTGCAGTCTCATATTTCATTCACTTATTGCTTGTATACATTTCATTTTGCTACATTTTTGTGATAAATGCAAAAGGAACTGTAGATATAATTGATTCTGGTATGCATTTGGAACAGGTTTGTCGCAGACAGGATGGGTGGCTCTATTGAAAGAGACAAACTACATGACTTCAGCTGGGAACTTCACATAAGTGAAATAGAGTTTGAACTGAAATGCAACATGGTGCCCATTGGAAAAATCAAAAAAGGGACGTTCTATCATAGGGCTTTACTTTTCAAGGTACATTAACGTTTATTTTGCAGCACACTGATTTTAAGTGAATATTCCAAACTGTATTTGCCTCAGTATAATACCATATTTTTCTTCATGTAAAATCTTTTGTATACACCTTAGTAATTTTTCAGAAGCAAAGCTGATTTCTCCATGAATGAAAGCCAGCATTGCTTCTTTCTGTAGGCATTCTTGTTGTCATTAAATTGTCTTAAGTGATATCAGCAGAATACTTGATAAATGGCAAAAAGCCAAAATATTTGATTTGGAGTCAAAACATTTTACATTTTCTGTAAACTGTAAAATGTTGAATTATGCAGCTTCCTTCTTTTTCCATGCTGCAAATGTAAACTTGTTGGGACAATTTTTCTTTGGTATCTATCCAGTATTCTATGGTAGTATATAACAGCTTTTATGTTGTAATTTCTTAGACTGGGAAGTTTCATTTTTTTCTTTCTTCATGTGGATATGTACTGGTGCAGCCTGGTTATCTGTCCCATCCTTTCTCCTTAGATGGATTATTCTCTTTCTTGGATGGAAAGGTAAAAGAGAAGCAAGGGCCTAGCATATTAATAAGCAGGAAGGACCTAGGAAAGAGTATACAGGAGAAAGAGCATGACCCTAAATTTATGGTATCCATGGGGAGAGAAAGTTCCCAACTTATTTTATGAATGATCTGAGGGTGTGAATTAATTATCTTCCACTGTCCTAAGAAACCTCTGTAGGGACAAATCATCTCTCTTAAAACCACATCACTCTAAGCAATGGATATCCTAGTCCATTTGTAACAAATTAAAAAATCTTCCAGGATTTCATTCCTTCACAGCAGATACGTGGTGAGAAAGCAGTTTTGTAGCTGGAAGCCATTATAGGTCTGTCTGTGGTAGTGCAGCACAGAGGAAAGGCAGGTGTTTCATCTAGCAGACACTTGCCTTGCATTTCATTGCTTCCCACACTCCCAGGGCTGAAAAGCAAGGAGTGTGCTTTGGAGTGAAGTAACAGTCCTAAACTTACACTGATAAAAATGTTATATTTTTACACTTAATATTTCATGCTAGCTATATGTGTGCAGTGTGCCCACACCTCATTGCTTGAATAGATTTCAAAATATTATTCAGAAGTAAGTCTTCCAACTAGGGAAAACATTCCTGGATATTGTGGGTGTTGCACTTCATTTGAGATCTGAAGGATTGGCTGATAAACAAATGTATCAGTGTCCGAAAAGAGTTAATATTTTTCATGTTGTGCATTGAATATGTTGGAAATAACATTTAAAAGCCTACACTTTCTAAGCAGAACAAACAATAAAGGTTTGCAGTTTGGAACACTCGAAATATTTATAAAGTCTCTTTCAAGGAACATCTTCACCTTTCAGGTATTTCTTTTCTTTTTAAGCATCTGGGCCTGGTTGTAAATCACAGAAGCTACCTGTATGAACTGTGGTTAACTACTTCTTTCATTTTCAGGTGATAGCAGACAGAATTGGCATTGGCTGTACTTTAGTTCGTGGCAAGTATAACAGAGCTTGGAATGAAGTTAAATTGGTTGATGACTCTCCCAAGGGAGTAGCTGGGCTTCTGCTTCCTCCTCAAGACTATATTGTAGATCTAATGTTTGAGCCAGGCTTTTTGATAAAACAGGGAAGTGCAAAGGCGGATCAATACAAACGTATTTAATCATCTTGACAAATTTCACCAAAATAAATATTTTAAAGATGTTTGCAGTGCTGTGTTTTTGAAACATAAGGGGTTTTGTATCCAGCAATTAAAAAGAAGCATATCTGATATGTTGTCTTAAACATTTAATTAAATGTATGTTTAGTATCCAGCTGCAGTGCTTAGAAATTTTGTTCTCTTTTTTTGGACTATTTTAAGACTAAACTGTAAAACTATGATTAGAATTTGGTAGTTAATATTAAACATAACTAACATTAAATGCTTATTAAATCAGTTTAGATTGTTTCCAATACAGTATTTTTTTTTCTTATTTTCCTTCTACTCCCATGCACATTTATAGGAATTACTTATCCACGAAGCAAGAAAATGTGACATCTGGTGAAATAACAGGCCACCTAAAAACAACTGGACAATTTTTCTGTGAAATAACGCAAGAACTGAGAATTAGAACTAAGATAACAGTATAGTTTCAGCCTCTGTAGAAGACATCCCATTTATATTTCTGAGACCTTGGCAGAGTTAATATTTACAGATAATAAGATACTCTGGATGAAAGAAAATACTGTTTGTCCTGGCACAGGGAAGACAGACGATTGATAAATTAATGCTTGTGATCTTTGTTTAATTCTTTATTTTTCACTTGAAGATAAAATGGACTCCGAGAAGGCAGCAGTTTTAGACAGGGAATTTGTATTTCTTGCAGCCTGGGTAATGTGGTGTTGCTGAAGTGTGGTGGTGCATCTAAGAGAGGTAAAACACTGTCTAGAGCCAGTAACTCTAGTAAACACTTCCTGGTGAAACTGTCAGGAATGTACTGGAGTGTTTCAGGGAGCACCATTGTCAATTGAGTTTACTATGGAAAACAGAAAATGTCCTGTACAGCAGTTAGGCCAATGCAGACAAGGTTGTGCAGAAATGAATTTCAGAAAACCAGAATGCAAACAAGGCATTTACTTCCTGCCCACCAAAAAGGTGATTAAAAAATTTGGTGTCTGTGTTCTTTTAGTTTTTCTTATGTTTGCAGAAGCAGAGCCACTTGCATTGACTGCTTTGGGTCGAGGAGGTTTGTGTCTGTTGTATTCATTACTGCTTATGAGCATGATCCCACCACTCCCCCTCCTTCCTTCTCTGACATGCAGCATCATTTCCTGGTAACCCCTGGGGAACATTTTATCTTTCTGTTGTAAATTCATGGCTGCATGTTCATTTTTTTACCTTATGTTCAGCAGTACTCTAGACATCAGAATGAAAAGAATTCTGGAAACAAAATGCACGCTATGCTGGCAGAACTGAGAGGAAGGTGAAGATATGTTTCTTATCATTGCTATGTAGCAGGTGGGGGGCTCACGGAAAGTCATATGCTCTCACTGACAGGTATGAATCGGTATAGATACCCACAACTTTGAAAGTGCAGTAAATTGAAGTAAAATAAGAATTAATTTCCTCCTAGCTATCATTTTGTATAGTTTTCTTCCACTGGAATTTCATTACTTTGTATTGGAACCATAATGTTAAAGTGTGATTTACTGTGTGTGAGGAAGTGTTTCTTTTCAGATCCAAGAGGAACTTTTATTCTGTTACTTTTCTCACCAAACTTGTCTTCAGGGAAAAACAAAAAAGTATTTTATTAATAAATACAGGGTTTGAATGGTGACATACTATTTCACCCATGGCTCCCTATGTTATCAACACTGTGTCCAGCACAAATCCAAAACACAGCCCCATACCAGCTACTGTGAAGCAAATTAACTCTATCCCATTCAAAATCAGCACACATTCTTCTATAGATAAACAGTGCTTCCTAGTTGTAAGGCTTTGAACAAAAAACCCCACACCACAGCATGCTTTTAATTCCTTTTTCATCTCAACTCTGAACAATGTGCTTTTAGTGACAGTTTGAAAGAAGATTCCTTAAAGGCCAGGTGTCAAAAAGATACTAAAGAGTCAAAAGGCTTTTCAAAATGTCAAGCCATTAGTTTTAATTGGCATTAGGAAACAAATTATGAGACTAGAGGTCTACTTACTGTCCTAAGCTGTAACAGATGTTGGTAATGATATCTAATTTCCAAAGTTGGAAAACTCTCTGACAAACGGGCACTCTTAAGATACAGTTTATCCATGGTAGATCATAGAGAAGAATCACATGCTGTGAGTAGCAGTTTCTTTTCATTGCACGATTTTTGCTGCGAACTTCTAATGTAAGTGGGTTTAATCCTAGATCCACTTGCTGTTAATGAGAGATGCAGTACCAAAGAGAGAACTAGGTGACTAAAGGCAGACCCTTAGGTATATATATTTGCAAAAAAGTCAGAGACTGTAAGCCCAAACACTGGGCTATTCAGGTAGTAAATTTCTTCAGGAATGCCCAGTGACAAGACAGCTAAGTATCAGGAACTGACAGGGACTGGGGCTTTGCACCAGTGGGCCACATTTAATGTTGGGTCTAAGTAAGTCACAGCAGTTTACACAAGCCAAGTGCTGTGTGGCATATGGTGCATTTCCAAGTCACAAATAACATGAAATGCAGGGTGAGTTGAGGATGCAGTGTTGTATGTGCCAAGGATCACAGTGGTCCAATGGTCAGGGCACCTCCTTCAGAGCAAAACCTCTGGTCAGAAATCTGCAGTTCTTTACATAGGGATTAGTCTGTAACTTTTGTTACCATGGGATAGAGGAGGGATGGAAGTTGCAGAATCACAGAATGGTTTGAATTGGGAAGGACCTGAAAGATCATCTCATTCCAGCGCCCCTGGTGTTGGCAGGGACACCTTCCTCTAGACCAAGTTTGACCTGAATCACATCAGGCTACTCTATAAAGAAATCTAAGCAGATTCCATGGGTCAGCTTCAGGGAGTTTCAGAGTTGCACTCAGTCTCTCTCTGCCTCTTGAATCCAGCAATACCCTTTTCCAAGGTGCTTTGACACTTCTGCTTCTAACAAATTTTGCTGAAATCCCTTTCCATCATTGGAATTCAGCATCAGAGCATTACCACATATCTTTGGATAGCATTTTCATGGGGAAACAGTACCTCCATATACCAAGATCTCAGAGTTTGATCACACCTGAGTGGCTAGAAACTGGCTATGGAGTTGTATCAAGTCTATCAGAGGAGACAGAAGACTCTGCTGAGGAAGGATGTGGAGTTCCTGCAATATCTCCTACAAAAGCGTTGAGGTTTCCGCAGGGGAAAACAGAGCCCACCATGGATACAACCTACCACCAAAGGGCTCATGCCAGTCCCTTGTGCTTCAATCCCTAGGGACCTGGGCACACAGTACCACTACATAAGACAGGTCCAAGATAAATTCTTGCATGTTGAGCTCTCGTGTGTTTCAATGGGAATTTCCCATGGGAGGGGACATACATTAGATATGACAACGTGAGCACAGGAAAACTGATTGCATACAAATGCATACAAAATAAAAACACCACAATTTCAGTGCTTTCCTCCATACATAGTAATGTCAAGGGGCTTTATTAACAAAAGCTGTGTAAGCAGAGGTCTGAATTTGAACAGGCTTCATTTGACTTCTTCACCTCACTGCTTCCTGGCTGACTGCTCAGTATCTGCCAGCATAGGCATTATGTGATGCTCTGCTTGTCCCCAAAACCATCAGTCAAGACAGAGTCTGGGCTGGGAAATGCTTAGAGTCCGAGTAAATATTAGAAGGATAGTCTGGACCGTGACTGCTTCCCTCCTACTCTTGCCTTCACCCTGCCACACACATGCTGATGCTGCTGCCTCAGCATGGAGTAATGCTACGGGTGGAGCTGAGGAGCTTCTCCCCCATCTACACATATCTAATAGGGCACTGTGCTTTCCATCAGTGACCCTTCCCTGGATGCAGCTTGTGTACGTGCTGGAGTCAGGTGACATTTTTAACAATAAACCTGCTGAATTACAATCCAGGGAGAATTTACTTGAAAATTTACATAATGTAGCTAGGGGAGACTTTTAACTGCTTCCCCTTGTGCATAAGGGAGAAAAAAAAAGGAGGAAAATTAAGTAACAGCCTAATTGGCTTTTATAACAGTCTATGGGGAGAAATGCAGGCTGGCTATCTGCCTAGCTACACAGCTCGGAATGTGCTGTAACTATGGGAGGCAATATTACAGGCATGACAGGACAATGATTTGGTTTTTCAGCACCAAAGATCTGAAAAATTAAATACCTCCAGCCAGGAGGGTTGTTTTCCACCTGAGGAAGGCCTGTCAGGCTGATTTGGATGACTGCAGGTCAGGCTTCTGTTGGAAAAATGGAGGATGTGCTTTGCCAGTGCATCACTTCAAATGTGGATTACCGCCATGGGGATGAATGGAATCTGCCTCTTCCACCACCACCCGCATTTTAATCAAGGCATGGCTTGCAATGAACTGGGCAACTGAGAGGATGATGAAGCTTGAGCTGATGAGCCTGATGCCTTTACTCCTGCTCCCACTGTTCCCGTAGGTGCACAGCCCAGGCAATTTCCTCCTCCAGAGCCCAAGGAAAATAGCACAGCAACAGACCTGTGTTGGTTCAGTTCCCACTGCCTCAAAACTCCTGCATTTTGGAATGGTACCTGTAACAGCTACAAGAAAGATCTTGACAGTTCATTTTTTATTTAATTTTGTATTTTAAAAAAGCACCTGTTAAATCAATGTCAATTACATGAAAACATACAAGTTTCAGGACTAATCGCTTTCCCTCACCCTCCTTCATTTCCCAGATACTTCAGGGAAAACTCCATTGATTACCTGTCCTCCTCAGCAGCAAACACTGCCTGAGATCAAGACCAGGAACGTGAAGGAAATGCCTCTTCTCCACAGTTGAACCGGAGACAGAGGCAGTGACCCCCAGGAGTGACACCATCACCTGCCACCACTTTCCAGGGCTAAGCTATTTGTCAGAACTAGGAAAGTGTCAGATTGTGTCTCTCCTCTCCAAAGGCTCCCTAACATGTTCCAGGTCCCTCCTAAACCATGGCTAAACGACTGATAAAAGATGCCATAGGGGTGAGTAAGAAGTGGTTTTGAAAGACCTTTGATCATCACTTCCCAAAATGGCTGAACAGGGAAAAATGTTGTCCCTCTGCCTCTAGCTCGGCTGCTGCCCTCTGCCAGCACCAAGAGCCCTGGCAAAGCCCTCCTCTCCCTGCCCAGCAGCACTTCCAATATCCTGAAGACTCACAGCCACCACATCTCCAGGATTTTTCTCGAGGTACTCTGGCTTCACTGCACTGTGTCTTATTACACAGGACAAAGATATAAATCAACTATGTGCCCCCCTCTCCCCTCCTGCAGCAGATTCGGAATGTGATCATCTATGAATCTTGCTGATATCCACCTTTTGGTGCAATACTTCATGGACCCAAGCAGAGGGAGTGATTAGAGCCATGGTACCGATTATGTGCTGTCCTGGATGTCCTTAGCTGCCACTAAACTCACTGTCTTAGACATGAGGATGGTTCAACAAACGTGTACATACTGGACTGATCACACAATACTATTTTTTTTTAGCTTTGATTTTAGAATTAGGCTAGAAAAATTAGACTAAAAAGAAACTAATTTTGTATTAAACACCATTATTAGCTTTGGTATGCAGTACAATCAAAACACTTCCTTCCACATCTTTCAGAAATGATGAACTAATTCCAAATCAGAAATGGAACTACTAGAGGGGGAAAGCAGACAATAGCATTAAGGCTTAACGTGGAAAACTAACTTGTGTTTAGGTCTGCCTTTTGAGGACAGGAAGCCAGACTAAAACACATATCGTATTACAGTATATTTTTAGACCAGGTCGGAGCAGCTGGGACCGCGAATCACACGGTGTAAACAAGCACCCCGCTGCCAGCACAGCCCCTCCGATCAGCACCACCGAAAGCAATGCCCGCAACATGCATCCGGGGCGGCAAGGCACTTGTGCATGCAAGCACCAGGCTCGTTCTGCTCAAAAACAACGTAACGCGGCTGCACGCCAATGCCCCAGCAGGACTGTGTCATGTTCATGGCTGCAGCGGCCGCTCATTTTTTAAGCTGATCTCTTCGCCTCTCGGTAAGAAGCGATCGAAACCTTTATCTGCAAGTGCTGCAGCGGCATTTAGGCGGGCGCTTTGCCCGCTGCTGTTTGCTCTGCCTGCGGGCCCAGGCTGAGCGCAGCGCCCGGCGCGTCCCGCGGTCCCGGCCGCGGGCATGGCGGCAGCCCGGGACGGAGGGGCGCTCCGCAGCATCCTCCTGCCGCTGCTGCTCCGCGCCCGCGCTGCCCACGGGGCATCGGGAACCCGCGGGGGCACAGGTATCCACTGGGGCACAGGTATGTACAGGGGCACGGGTATCCACTAGGGCGCAGGTACCCTCGGGGGCACAGGTACCCCCCACCTGGAGCTTGGGGAGTGTGGAAAGGGCAGGACCTGCCCTTCAAGAGGAGGGGGGAAGGAGCAGGGGCTGCCCTGCAAGGGGAGACATCCCCGCCCTCGGTGTCTCCTGGCCGGTTGCAAAGGGCTGTTAGCACGCCGTAGGTTTGTCTCTTGAACTGACAGGCTAAACTGGAGGGGTTTCGTTAAACTATCATTTTCAAGGTCGTTAACACCCTCGCCCGCCTCAAATCGCACCTCTGTGTGCAAGAGGTGAGTGCAGGCAAGCATCGCTCAGGAGCTGATTTTTTTCCAAAGATCCTGAGCTGATGGGAGGTAGTTCCCCTCCCCACCTCAGACTTTTTGATTAGTAAGGTATTAAACTATCTTACTCACTGTTTTTCAACCGATCTCTTAATTCTTTGCCAATTCCGTACCACCGTAAATGTTCTGCATGGTGTGTACAGACTCACAGGAGGCGTTGCTGGAGTTTTGCACTGTGTTGGGTTACTCATGCTCTCCTGTTGTTTGCCCCTCACTTAACTATGGCCCCATTTCTCTTGGTCTGTGTTTCTTTCTTCCATTGCTCCTTCTCAGGGAGAAGGCTCCACTTTTCATTGGGGCCTGTGAAAGCTCTAGTCTTCAATAACCCACAAATGGACATTAGTTCTGGTTTCTGAGGGTTTCCAAGAGGCAAACTGCCAAACCTTTTAGTGATACCCAGGGATGAGGAGGGAGCACCAGCAGACCAGCAGTTATCCCAAGCCAGAAGAGAGGGCTGTGCTAGGAGAGTGGGTGGTACGTGTGGTCACAGGTGCTGGTTTCCATTATAAGCCTTCCCAAGGGTTTTTCTGGGGCTGCTCTCTAGGTGTAGCACACTGGATGGAAAGCAGATGGACAATCCTGCATTCACACCTTCTCGTGTCTTTGAACTGCCTGCTGTCCTCTGTCTGTACCTGTAGAAACTTCGGGAGAACTATGATGATGATGGAAAGCATCAATGCAGTCTGAGTTAAAATGGTGTTAAAAATAATACAAATTATCTTTCTATATCTGATTGTAGACAGAGGGTCTGTGACTAAACAAGCTGAAGCAAGTGCTGCTACAGACTGGAAAAAAAAATTGACTCCAGAGCAATTCTATGTTACAAGAGAAAAAGGAACTGAACTGGTAAGCAAAGGTGCTAATTCTGTCCAAGGGTAAGCCACCTCCTCTGCCTGCTGGGCAGAGAAAAACCTGCTTTGGGGAGCTGTCACCACTCAGTTGCTTCACGTGATTTCTCCTTTCTTCCGGTTTGCAAAAGTTAGAAAACATACTGAACGGGTTGGATTTTGTTCTGGCACAGACTGGTTTGCAGATGAAAAAACATTCTGCATTCTTTTCATATTTTGTTGGGTTTTTTTCTGGGATACTTTGCTGCCAGCTCATCCGTCTGTGTGGCAGCAGCAGAGGCCTCTGCAGAGGGGAGGGAAATCATATTTCTGTCCCTAGTCTCCTTTTTTTGACCATATGTAGATTAGCCATGGAAGTATTATACATAGCACTCCATTAAAGAGGTGGGCTATCCCTCATGTGCCAGATCAGCCACCCACCTTGTCCCCACGCTTTGCTTCCTTCCGTGATGGACGCCATATGGTGTTGTGGGTGGAGGACTGGCATCCATAGCCCAGAGCCAGGATTCTGCATGCATGGAGCATGTACCATCGAATTAAGTCATGTGAACTGTGCCCAAATTCATATCTGTAAAATATGGATCTGAGTTCCAGACCATGCAGGAAGGAGAAGAGTCCCTTTGTAGAGCCACTTTAAAGTTGTGGCACTCCATAGCAGAGCCCTGGCCGTTGGGATCTTGCAGATTTCCCCAGTTCCTCAGAGGTCACGACTCTGTCCCTGGTACCTGGATGATTTATGCATCTGCCTGGTCTCAAAGTTTCCGGGAGTAGGGAATAGTCTTTCTTCAGTATTAATCCAAAGGCATCCTCCTCTTCATTTCTTTGGGTTGCTAATGTTTGTTCTTCAAAGCCCCCCTGTGAAGCCGCCTTTTTATGGTTTTTCTCCTGTTTTGAATCTGATTCCTACATGCTTATTCCAGATGGTGATCTTTTAAAGACCTGTATTATTAACTTCTCTTTTTTTCCTTCCAAGCCATTTAGTGGGATCTATCTGAATAACATAGAATCGGGAATATACTACTGTGTGTGCTGCAATGCCCCACTCTTCAGGTAACATCCTTAGGATTTCACAGTGTTTTTAACATGTCCTAGTTGTGGCAGGAGGGGCAATGTCTTTTCATGAGCAGAACGGAAAAGAAAGAGGAGTGGAATGCTATATATAAGAGCCCCAGGATACCTGTGGTGATACAGACACATGGTTATGCCTTTTCCTCAAGCATGTGAGGGTCTCCAGTGGCCAGCAGACAGTTGCCACATTAGGGTCTGTCTGTGTCTCCTGCCATACACTGTACTTTTTGGTTGATAATAATTCTCTGTTTAAGAGGTCCTTAAGGCACAAGCTGACAGAAAATAAGTGTATTTATGCATGAGTATCACTGTGTGTTTGCTCTGTTCTTGTGCTCCTCCATAGACATCTTCTACCACTCATGCCGCTAGGCTAGAGGGACCTTTGGTCTGCCTTTGTCTAGCTGTTGTGATGTTCTTATTTCTGGGTACCTCACACTGGAGCTGAGACCTCCTCTTCACCTCCACCCCCTCCTTGTTCCCTAAATTAAATTCCACTATTCTTGCCTTTTTGGTTACATCTACTTTTTCAAGCCTGACTGCAAATGACTGCACTGTTAACCCCTGTGCTCTTTACAATACTATATATTTTGCAACTTCATTAACATCTAAGAAAAAGGAAATAGAGTGCCTTGGAATAGGATGTGCAGAAGGTGTTCTGTTCTCTGTACTTGAACCAGAAAAGACAGTTTCTTTTGGTTTTGGTCTAGAAAATAGCCCCTATTATTATTCTCAATGGAGAATTCAATGAAATGCGGCTGATATGCCCATGTTTATGAAGGCTTTAAAGGATGCATCACGGATCAGAACTTCAGATGGGAAGCTAAGAAACAAGAGATCTGGGTAGTAAGAAAGGAGGGCAAAATGTAATGACTGTGTTGAAAATAAACCTAAACTAAGCAATTGAATGTTAAAAATGGAGGCTGATCATTGTGAATGGCTAGTTTTCCTTTGGCCAAGTACAGAAAACTATTATGCAAATACGCATTTGCTTAAATGTATCTTCTTCTGTAGAGGTATACTAATAAACACTTCTAAATGGATTTATTTCCAAAGTTAGCTCAGCATTACAAAATATTCTGAAGACAAGTACAAAACCTAATAATACCTCCAGAAAATTCAGATAAATTAGAGAAATTTTAAATTACCAAACTGTAGGAGAGTTCCTTCAATTCCTTCAAATTTTCCTTCAGTTTAGGCATCTTTTATATTAGACAACAGATATTGACAGACCAAAATGAAGAGGGACAAGCACTGGAGGGAATTGCTTCTGCTGCTAAACTAGTAACAAAACAACAATATAACCAAATAGGCTGCTTTTTGCACTATCCAGCTCTCAGAGAATATAAGTACTTTTGTTTAAAGCACAAGATAATTCTGAGCCTCACAGACAAAAAAACCCCAAACTTTTAGGAAAAAAACAAAAGCCTTGCAAGAAAATTGGAAACTATTAAATGTGCAAAATGGTCTGAAAATATGTTTTCCATGGATGTATTATGTTGCAGAGAACACTAACAATGAGGGAGGGAAAAGGTATTGGGTAAGAGATCCATTCATCATATTTATTTCCTAGTCCATTAAAAATGTCCTTTCTTTTTCAAATGCATTAGATCATTAGCTATAGGTAAACATGAAGTATTTCTTCCTTTCTTTGAAACATGTGTGTATATGTTTATACCAGAATTTATTACCTTCCGCTACCAAGTATTCATTTGAAAGACTTGGAAATACATGGAACAAACTCCTAACCTTTATAGATAGCAAATTGTGGTGCTTTAATTAAATCTCAAACCTTCATCAAACCATAAACCTACAGCTGAGATTCATACAGCAAAAAGCACTTTTTAGAATTATCTGGATTCCATCCAAGATGACTGAAATAGGGATCAAAGTAAATGACATGTGCTGGAGGAATGGTGTGTCGAAGGCTAATCTAATGCATATGTTTAGGGAAAGTCCATTTATCCATAAATTAAGTGGTGAAATACTTCAAAGGACAAATATGATCTTGAACAGCAATATTTTCGGGTACTAAAATGTTTCTATTAGGGAATCTAAATAATATTACTGTTAGTAAAACCACACAAAGGCCATTTCTGTTGAGAGCTAATTTAACAGCTCAAAGGATTATTTTAGCAGTGGAAAACATCTACAATAAACTTAAGTATTGTGAGTGGCATGTAAGGGACAGAGTCAGTCAGGGTCAGATGCAAAACCCACATAGCATTAAAGACCTTCCTTGACTCTACAGGGATTCAGGGAGGATCTTTGTATCTATGTGTGAATAAACATAAGGACCCTGTGTCAAAAACTGAAGAGTTCTGATAAAAAGGAAACAGAACAGATATATGTCAGGGAAACTCAGAAGTCATGTACAGATATGTGTTCTCCAGGTTATTTTGGGGCCTTGGTGGCTACTAGGCATAACGTTAATGTGGTTTTGTAGCAGGGAAAGCAGGGAGCCCTCTTTGGCTGGAAAGAAATAGTCCTGGAGCCCTAAGGACCTTCACATACAAACAGAGTTCACAAACTGCATTTGCTTCAGTGCGGGCAGCTTCTGTACTGTGTCCTATTTCTCTCCAGTTTTATGGAGAGGAGGAGGAAGGAGAGCCTTTCTCATGGATATTTGTGTGTTGCTGTAAAGGACTAAGCAACAGCCCCCACAAAAACTAGCCTTTGGTCATTCTGTGCTTGCAAATCCTCTTTTATTTCCAGAGTTGCGTTACTCAAAGACAGCCCTGTACAGGTAATTGTAAAACACACACGCTGTTGGGTTGGATTTTTTAAGCATTTTGCCTAGCTTGTTTGTGTTGTCTTTCTAAAAGGCACTGCAATAAAGATTTTCAGATTTTTCTTCACTGTGTTGATTTCCCACAAAAATACACATGATATACACTACATATTTTGCTCTGAATTCTGTCTTAAGTAATGGACTAATCCTCTTGACCAAGAGCTGCTACTGGTGTTGATGTCTCCATCCACCACTAGATGCCAGTAAGAGCATTGAGTTTGTGAAACTGGGAAAAAGCATGAGAAATTGAGACGAAATCATTGAGATGAGTCTCCAGACCACTTATCTCAGAAGTATGGGAATCTATCTTAATTTCTAGTTCTAACTCACACTACTAAGTGGTAGGAGAAAGTCCATATTTCTATCAAAGTTTGCAGTTTTAAATAGGAGGGATTATCTCATTTCTCTACCAAATCCCCAAAATATTTTCTGATCATATTTTCCCATATGCTCTAGGTTTTAATATGCAGCTAAAACAGTGTTAGTGATCCTCGATGTTAACAGGAGGCACTCATGAGCTGACAGTCTGTAGTACTGTGTCTCATGGCTGCAATTATCTCTCGGGAAAAGTAGATCTTTGTGCTGTGAGGATTTCTCATTGGTTGATTGATGGTTTGAGCAATGATCTATTTGATTTTCCAAAATAGCTCACTGCAAGACAAAGCCATTATCATCAGGTGTGAGCTTGGCCTGGTGGGCCAGCCGAGCCTTTGTCCATTCTTCGTTTCTTCTTGTAAACTCTCTGAGATGGTGCTGTATTGGGCCAGGCTTTGAACTGCAACTTTGTAGGTGTAATTCAGCTAAACACTACGCTCAGTTGTCAGGAAAACCCTTTTCCAAACTTTATGAAATGCCAACCTGTCACTGAAATAGAAACAGTGAGTCAATATCTCCTGTTGTGGGCTGATCAAGAATTCCCTTTGGAAAAGAGTTTCCAGCATGGTCTGATGCCAGTGAGAAAACTTCTACTGTGCCAAATATTACTAATAGTGGTACAAGTCTGGAACAAGGGAAAAAACAATGTTCTTAATAGAAGCAGACTTTTTTGTAACATCTCAATTATTAATTAACAAGAAAATCTGGTTTCCACTATAGCTCAGAAAAGAAATACAATTCTGGGACTGGATGGCCATCATTTTCTGAGGCTTACGGCACTTGTGGCAGAGATGAAAGTAACACCAATGTCATGAGACGACCAGATAACTCATTGGGATTAACTAGAACCGAAGTTGTCTGCAAACAGGTATGTTTATTTTGGAGACGATACCCAAAGACACAAATCTTAACAAATACGTTTTCTTTGTGCCCATAAAGAAATGTACCTAAATAACAGCAGTGAGAATTACAGTATCACTGGAGCCATTCTGTCTGACTTCTTGTTATGAAACACGTGTAAAGTATCAAATATAGGCAGTCAGTTTGGTGGGAAGAAACGTATGTGACTGGGGAAAGTGGTTGTGTAAGTATAGCCAAGGGCTGGAGTTTAGACAGAAAATTTACTGGAAGGACCTCAGGTGCACTGCAGGGTATGACAAGAGACAGTAGAAGGGACTCTTGAGATAGGGTCCGACAGTAGTCCTAGTTCAGCCCTGCTAAATATTTGCTGAAGATGTTAAAATACGCAGAGATGGAGACACCCCAGCCTTACTAGGTAATGAGTTGTAACCTACATGTTTTCCTACTGTTGGTTCGACATTGGGGAAAACACTGTTTGCTTTGCAGCCATTGAAGATTAGTACTATTTGCCCTGCATGGTGGTGGCTGTGCCTTCCATCTCCACAACTATTTTCTATGGGTTTTCTTGTTTCACAGAAGCCAGCCTTCTATTTTTGATTCCCTCAACCATCTCTTCTCTAGACTAGAAAGGTCCAGTTCCTTCAATTGTTTCTATTTATGCAGTGTTTTTTAGTGTGCTGCTCATCCTGTTGCTCTATTTTGCATTCCTTCGAACTGACCCTTTTCCTTCTCCAAGTACAGTGCAAAGCTGGACATAGTGCTGCAGCCAGGCCCAGGTTAGGGGCTGTTCAGGTGTGTTGTAGAAGGTGTTCCTGTCCTTACACCTCTACCTTTCCACAGCCCATGGCACATGCTTGTTTTGGGGTGTGCTGCAATACACAGGTCCTTTTCTAAAGAACTGCCACCTCTAACCATTTCTTCCCAGCCTCCAACCTCTTAATTACTTTTGTTAAGGTACAAAAGTATGTAGTTAAGATTGATGAATTGCATCTTGCGTTTGTTTTTTATTGTGTGTGTATGTCTGTTTTTTCAAACTGTTAAGATTGTTAATGCTGTCCTTCAGTATGCTTGCAGCCCCTTCTAGCAGGATTAGGTACTTCTGTAAATATGACAAGCATTCACTGTAGTCCATTATGTTGGTAGAGTTCACGTTTGCAGCAGTATGCAGCAAGCACCTTTCAAGAACCCCAGCTGAAGACAACCTTCCAATTTTATAATGAGCCACTGATAGCTATACTGAGTCTAATTTTTTTCACATCAGTAATTTGATGGAGGGAGAATCCTCAGTTAATCTGTGAGAAGGACCTACAGTGACTGTCTTAATTAATTTGACATTTTAATAACATATTGAGATGGCTGGATTCTTTCCTATACTTTCTGGTACTAATACCTTTGTGATTACTCTCCTGGGATCTGCTTGTTTGGGGGCAGATATTTGCCCACTGGCCAGAGGTGATTACTCCAGGACATATTATTAGTCTCTCCCTAAGACTCCCCCATCCCACCCCAACTCAATACTGAATTAATCATTAAAGTTTCTTGATTCAGGATAGCACAGTAGGTACCATCAAAGTGTTGGTCTATAATTGCAATAGTAATAATGCAATAATAATGGTTTCCAGTCACCAGTGGTGTTCCCCAGTGCTCAGTGTTGGGCCCAGTCCTGTTTACTATCTTTACTGATGATCTGGACAAGGGGATCAAGGGCACCCTCAGTAAGTTCACAGACAACACCAAGTTGAGTGGAACTGTTGATCAACTGGAAGATAGGAAGGCTTTGCAGAAGGATCTGAACTGGCTGGATTGATGGCCCAAGGCCAGTGGTATGAGGTTCAACAAGGCCAAGTGCTGGATCCCACCCTTGGGTCACAACAACCCCAGGCAGCTCTACAGGCTGGGGGCAGAGTGGCTGGGAAGCTGCCCAGCAGAAAAGGACCTGGGGGTGCTGGTCCACAGCAGCTGAACATGAGCCAGCGTGTGCACAGGTGGCCAAGAAGGCCAATGGCATCCTGGCCTGTGTCAGCAACAGTGTGGCCGCAGGAGTAGGGAAGTGATTCTTCCCCCTATGCTCAGCGCTGCTGAGGCCACATCTCAAGTACCATTTTCAGTTTTGGGACCCTTAGTTCAAGGGGGACATTGAGGTGCTGGGACAAGTCCAAAGAAGGGCAATGAAACTGGTGAAGGGTCTAGAGAGTAAGTCGTATGAGGAGCAGCTGAGGGAGCTGGGGTTGTTTAGCCTGGGGGAGACTCAGGGGTGACCTTATCACTGTCTACAACTGCCTGAAAGGAGGTTATAGTGAGGTGAGGGTTGGCCTCTTCTCCCAGGCAACCAGTGACAGGACAAGAGGACATAGCCTCAAGTTGCACCAGCAGAGATTCAGGCTGGACATTGGGGAATTTCTTCATGGAAAGGGTTGTTAAGCATTGGAATGGGCTGCCCAGGGAGGCAGTAGAGCCACCATCCCTGGATGGGTTCAAGGAATGACTGGACATGACACTTAGTGCCATGATCTAGTTGACAAGGTGGTGATCAGTCAAAGGTTGTAGTCTATGCTCTGAGAGGTCTTTTCCAACCAAAATGATTCTGTTATTCTGTAATAATGCAATAATAAAATGGTAATAATTTCTGTTGCAGTGTGACGCCCATCTAGGCCATGTATTTGATGATGGTCCCCCACCTTCTGGGCAGAGGTTCTGTATCAACAGTGTTTCATTAAACTTCAAACGGGGCTGCGGTCAGTGAGAAGTGGATCTCTGTGGCTTACAGAATGTCCTTTCTCTGTTCATACAGCATGCTTGTGGAAAACTTTCATGCTTTTAATATATAACTCATATTTTAGTATTTATGCCATAGTAGCTTTGTTTTCCAGCTATTATCATTGTTGACAAAATATATACTTTTCTCATAACTCTTTTGCAGTCTGTTTTTTCGTGGTTAGTGTGATGTGTTGATCTGCTTATTGTATTTTTTTAATTAAAAAATCTGGGTAATAGTTCACATTCATAACGACAATCATTAACTGTATTGGGGCTGATGAAATGAGGTGCTTTCCTGAACCTGACTGCCAATTCTGAACAGTAGTTGTGGCACCCAGCAGCGCAGGTATACATGGCTGATCATGCCAGAGCTTATGCTTCTGTAAAATCATATCCTTTTAAAGGGAAGCCAAAAAACATGAATCTTCAAATAAGGTTTGAGGGGTGTTTTTTTCCCCGATTGAGAGACCTTTAGCCAAGCCAAGTGACTTTTCCATGAATCCATACAAGCAAAGTCCTGAAGGAGGGTCTAATTAAAACTATTCCAGGCAGTGGAACCAGTGGAGGCATAGAATCTTTATCCTTTTAAATCAATTATTTTGATTCTGTGTCCAATAGCAGAGCTGAAATAGGGTTTGCTCCAGGAACTTTCTCTTACAGCAATAATATGATAATAATATAGCAATATGGGTAATATTTCCAGGCTTCTGTTATCAGCTGTGTATTTCAGAATTAAAAAAAAAAAAGTGAAGTTTACTGCATTTGCAGAAAATAAATCAGCACCAAAAAACAGGTTGAGTAAAATGATGCTTTTCTTGAAAACATCCCTTGCCTGTTCTTCTTTGTACAAGTTTGTAAATACTTCTGTATTCTCCCAAGCATTGTCATTATGGCTTGCTCTAACAGAAAAATAAATCCTTGTTTGTTAAATTGAGCTTTCCTGCTTTCAGATTTTTTTCCAGAGAAAATAATCTCTGAGTCAGAACATCAGCTTCACTAAACTGGCTTGGTTTAAATGCTTCCCTGCTGAGAGTTACTAGGCAACATCTCATTTGGCTTTACCTATAACAGTCTGTTTCCATTCTCCCCACTTTGGTTGCCTCAGTAATAAAAAGGATGTGTTCATTTTCTAGTGTAGTCTTGAAACTGTTTAAATGGACCTCTATTGCACTGAATTTACTTTTGGTCCCTCTGTCTTGGAGCTCTGCAGTTTTCCATTCTCTTACACCTTCTACAGGAGAACTCTACAATTCCGTAATTTTCAAAAACATCAAAGAGACAGTGATTGCTACAGCCAATCTATACCAGGATGGCACAAAGGGTACCAGAGGTGTGAAGCAGCATGAGTGAAGCAGACACGTGCTGCTACTGGTTTTATGTAGTGTCATAGATGGCAAAAGTCACGTTGTCATCAGAGGTGTCTGATAACAGCAGCATCATGGTGCTTGCTGTGTCTGCATCACGCTATGCCACACACAGGTGCCCTTCCATCACCTCCTGCTATCACCTGCCTGCTCTGACCAGGCTGTACATGCCTGGCCTGCTCAGCTCTCTGCTCTTCAAGAGTCTTCACAGGTGGCAGAGAAATTAGCATCTTTCCATGCTCTGAATTCATGTGCCCCCCTATCCTGATACACTTTCATCCACTATTTATTTTTCTTAAAATCATTGCACAGCTACTGGAAAGGGTATTTGACCTTTCTTAAAGGCATTCTTTAGTCAGGCAGTCCTCTCCTTGCCTTTCCCAACAGAAGAGGGTTCTCTCAGAAAGGAGGAAGGTGTTCCCAGCTGTACTCCTGTGTTTAGCTAAGTGCCAGTGGAGAAGCCAGGACCTGTCTCAGTGCAGAGGCTTTTGGCTGGGACACCAAATGGAAATGCTCCTTGTTTCTGAAAATGGCAGAAAGTAGAAGAGAATTGGCAAAATATCTGGGTTTTTTTCCTATCCCCAGAGGTACCAGGTGTCACCAACACCTTTTACGGATCAGAGTGCCACACAAACAAAATAGACCATGGAGCTGACAAAACAAGTATCCACACAGACTTATGTGCAAACCATACTCAGTTTAGTACCTTGGATGTACATGGTTGGTGGAGATCAGCTCTTAGTGAACTGATAAGTTAGTAGCTACTACTGACAGAGGAAGGTTGCCTGAGCAGAAAGCACCTTTATTTCACACCTACAAACATAATTCTGTTCAACTGGGATAAGCAGAAGCTGGTGCCTCCTCACCCATGTGGCAGAATACCCTGAGGAAAGAGTCCTGTAAGACTCCAGTTTAGCTTGTGCAGTATTACAGATACTTAATCATATAAACAGATCCATGTTTTCAAGAAAAGCACTTGACCTGCATTACACTGATATGTCACCAAGCAAACACCGTAAAGCCCCTGAGAAACCAGACCCTGAGCTAAGCAACCTTGTTCTGCGTCAAATGAAACACGGGAAAAGAAGAAAGTTTGACTTTGACCACATGTGTAAAATTAGAGTAATGGCACCTCACCTTTCGGTGTGATCTAAACTGCTGGACTTTCAGGACCTCTGACCATAAGCTGTTTGAGGCAGCATGCTTCATTATCTTCTGCGTCTGTGGTACCAACCACACCAGGACGGATCCCAGCTAAAGGCCCAAAGTGTTCTAAGAGCATGAATAATAAGGACCAGTAATAATGGAAGACACTGTTAAAAAGTATCATAGGCTACAAAATTTCCTTGTATATCTGCAATGACTTTGTTCCACCATAGTGAATAACGAGCAGTTGCTTCTCTGAGCTGAATATACTCTGCCAGGCAACTGCAGATTTATGTTCCATCCGTCATATCTGAGAAGCATTTTAACATGATTATTGCATTAATTAGTTTCAATGATGATACTTTTTATCCCCTTGTGTTTTTAAATAACCCTTTTATAAATCCTAATTGGTGTTTCTACATAATTCTTAAGAGATTTTTACATCTTAAGTAAAGTATATAAAGACTTTCTTAGTCTTTACAACATCTCTACAAGGCAAGTAACTATTCTCAGTTTAACTGAGGAAAGACTTGATGAGAAGAATTTAATTGACTTGCTCAAGACTTCAAATTCAATTTGTAGCCAAGCCAGAATTAGACTTTGCATGGCTTGTAACAGCATCCATATCTTCAGATCCTGCTTTTTCTAAAACTTGTTTTGGTACTTGATTGATTTAGAGGGTGGGATCCTCTCAAAAGAGAGGAGGCAAACTTACCATATGTTTTTCTGGCTGTGGTATTATAACCAAAGCTAAGGCCAACTTGGGCAACTATGGCTCACACAGAGCAATACTTGACCTCTTTCTCAGGGTGAAGATGGTAAGGAGTTGATTAAAAATTAGAGAAAAGAAAGAGAGAAAATAGGAAAGAATGAGCAGCTTACTCTTACGTTACTAGAAACTTCACTCTCCTTCCACCAGAAACTGTAATGCCCATTATTTTAGCCAAGGATCCACAGAACTGTAGTGATGCTCTTTTCTGTTGCACCATGCTGCAAATCATTTGGATTCACTTTTATGCTTGAGGACAGCCTAGTCTGATCTTGGTTAGAACAAGAGAAGAAGGGAGACTTTTCTCAGAGCAAAAATAGGATTTTTACCACCCTTCAACATCTCCAGCATGAGGTGGTTCAGGAGGCAGCCTGCATGAGAAGGAACTGGAAAAGTCTCAGCTTGGGTTTTGCTTTTTTTCCTGACTATTTAGCTAGTACTTCTAAGTATGTTTGTATTTTCTGGTCTTAAACCTTGGCTTTACTGTGTAGAAAGTCCTGTCACAACACAACTCAACTGTCTCCTCTTCCATTCACTTAATGACTTTCTGCATTGGGCAGTGAAGTGTTTTAAACCATACTCCTGTGCCTGTCCCACCCCCTGCTATATCCCAGTGATGAGCTGGTAGTAACACTACCCTCACAGCATGTCATGTGCTGCTCAGTCACTCTCATGGATTTCACAGCTCTTCACACAAAAATGATGCCTAGCCCCAGCTCTTTGAGGTGAGCCACGTGTCACAGAATAGGAAGCTGAGGGACAGCTGTGTGAAGTGACTTGACCACAGTCCCCTGGGGCAGGGCAGAGAAATCTGATTACAGAAAAGATTCTCTATAGCTCTCTAAGTGTGAGCTGCTGCCAAAATTCCCAAAGGAAAAGTAGTTTAAAAGCAAAGCTCTTTATTGAAGAAGTGCCCAGATTTTTTCAAGACTAAAAGAATTTGTGTCAAGGCAGGTGTGTCCATGAGGACTGTTTTAGTAGCACTGAGGAATTTGTGTGGAAGAGATTGGCAGCTTGCCATGGGGCAGAAGAAAGAGAAATTCATGCCCATTATTGCGCTCCCTTTTATTGTCTTCTCTTTTGTTGTGTTTTTGGTTTTTTGTTCTGTGTTTGTTGGTTTGGTTTTTTCCCGTGTTGCTCTGTGGTATCCTTCCTCTCTCCTCAGAAATCCCTTTGTAACATCCCCATGGCTCTGGCTTTCTTGACTGCACTCACACTCACCTTGTTCCACTCCCTCCTAGTTCGACACTCAGTTCTCTCCCCTTGGTGCCAGAGAGATGAGCAAGCACGCAGTTCTGCACCCGTATGTGAGTCAGCAGCTCCCTGCCTGTGCTGCAGGTGACTGTGGGAGTCTGGCCTGCAGGCTCCAGGGAGGCTGGCAGAGCACACACTGCCTGTGCTCATCCTGCTCACCTGCTTTGCACACACAGTTTGGCATCTACAAAGTGACTTCCAGAAAAACGCATCAGGGACAGAGGAGCTGCCACAGAAATCAGGGAAAAGACAATAAAAAAGTCAAAAGGGATGCTCAAGTAGCCTTCTTAGTTCTGGAAACAAAGGCTGTGCTGCCCTGCCATATTACTGATGCATGGGATGTAGAAATGGGAACCGCAGCCAAGTCATCTTTGCTCAGGTGGCATTTTTGGAAGATTAAAAGATGGATCCAGAAGTCTTGTCATAGCAGGAAGAAACAGGGAAGAATAGCAACTGTTGCCCAACTGCTAAGAAGGAGGCAAAGGCGTCACAGAGAAAGGTGCTGGAGTCAAACAGAGACTACAAGAATTCACGCTTTCCTTTTCAGAGGAGTCAGCACTGAAGGATGACAACACAGCTGGTGGATGTCAGCTAAAGAGCTGACTGTGAGCTTTCAGGAATGGGAGAGCTGAGATCAACTCTTCCTGGTGTGAAAATCTCTTGGGGACAGTTCTGACAGAGACATGGGATGCCTATGCATTTTCTGGGATTGCTGAAGGAGAAAGCCTTGCGAAGGGCTAGGATCTGAGCAGAGCTAGAGGCAGGTGTTCACGCTTGGGAAGTTCAGGAGATTGACCTCACTGTTAATCAGAATACCAGGTGCAAAATGAACCCGCATACATTCACTGCCCCAGGAATGACCTTATCCCAATCCAGAAAATGTTCCCTCCCTATTGTAGGCTTTACATTACTCTTGGTCCTGGACCTCTCCTGAATGCACTTGGTTATTCATGCTTGGGTCCATTATGAACAAAGATTGTTAAACCTTGTCATGTACAATATGTATAGCTGGAGTTTCCTTAGGCCCCCAGAGAAGGAGAAAAGGGGCCTCCATGACACTTCTCCTTGGCAATAGCACAAACGGCCTCTGCCTCTGGGCTTGGTCTGTTAGAAGGGCATTTTCCAAAACTGGATCACATGTAACTTTCTATGACCTTGTAGCCTTTAGTTTTCTAACTTTAGTTTTATGAATGAATCTCTATTAAAAGCAGGGGGTAAATGTTTTTCCTTTGTCCCTCTTTCAGTTTACAAATTTGTCTTCTCCTATAGCCAGCTGTTAAAAGATTGGTTCTGCCCCTGCTTTCACCTTTCCTGTTTTATCAGCTGAGACGTCAAACTGAGGGCCTGACCACTTGATGTTAAAGATCCATGGCTCTTTTTGTAAGGCAGTGGCCTGGCCAATTCTAGACTCTAAATGCTGCCTTGTCTTACAGTTTGAGTCAGCCTCTCACACCCTAAATTGCAAGGCAGCATTGCCTTGAGCAATGGACAGATTATCTATCCTAATTCAGGGGTGACAGCAGTTAAGCAATAGATGGAAGAAACTGCATATTTCTAACATATGAGCACTGCTGAGAGGCTTAATTTTGTTAGCTCTTGTAAATTGTTTGACATGCACAGATGAAAAGGGCTGTAGAGATGGTTATGATGGCTTATTATTTTGGTCCGGTTGCTATTCCTATTTCTATTACCCCTGTGCCAATTTATCTTTTCTGCAAGATTTTACCTTCTTGCTCTACACCTGCCTCAAGAATAGGCAGAAAATGCCAATTAAAAAACATTGCCTAAATGAAGGGAGCAGATGAACTTATATAAAGAGACACAGTAAAACTTCTCTACTCTGCCCATACCATATTATTTAACTAAGTCCATTAAGCATCTCTCCACAGATGACTACAGCTGATCAGAGGTGTTCAGCTTTGCTTGTGATGAATTCCCAGCCTATGACAATCACAGCAGTGGCTGCAGGGACCTATCCCTTTCTGCCATCTGAACTATTCTTCTGGATGGAGAAAGACAAGGCTACTTGTTGGAACTGTGGTGAGGGGAGGGGGCAGTGGCTGCTGGAGAGATGTGATGCAGACAGAATGATGAGATTGGGCTACTCCACAGCAGGAAGACCTCACAAGGTGAGCTGTGGTATAGGGAGTAAGTGGGAATATGAGGTGGAGGGTGTAATATGAAGGAACTGACATTCTGTCTGAGAAAGGTAGTATGTAGAGTTTTGATATCCTACTCTGTGGAGATATGGCATAGGGCTGGGTGGTTTTGGGAAGAGATGGACAGTGACTACTCAGAGTCACCTTGAAATACATTTTAAAAATTGCCTAATATTCCAGAATATTTTCTCAATTTTCCCTCAGAACCCATTGTGGCTCAAATGGCTGCTCTGCAGTGACCTCTAGGGCACGTTTGCTTTCAAACCTGATTCAGTCTTCGATCACAAGAAAACCAGCTTCTCCCAAACAGATTATATGGACCTACTTTTTCTTCTAAGAGTGGCTTGTGCAACTGCCAGGCTCACATATGCCTTACACAGGGCATGTATGGGAGAAGAGGGGCTTGTTATCTCCAGTTTGCTGGTGCATCAAAGGAAGTTGCAGGTGGTCCACATGGATCTGATCCAATACTCTTTGAAGTCAATGAAACCCCTTCCCTCAATGTCTCATTCAGTTGTCCTCTCTCAGCTTTTTATGCAAATCACAGTCTATTTTGTGTGTCTCTTCAACAAAACCAACATGTTCCTCCAAAGCTATCCCTTTGTGGCACCTGATAGCAAACCTTTCAAAATTCTTCATGTTCTCTTTTCCTGATGAAGCATGACTTGAAAGCAGATTAGCACTATCGAAAGCAGAGGCGAAAGAAGCAAACCCCGACCCTACAAACCTGTTTAAGTACCAATTATTGACAGCCATTATCACTCTGATTACAGCAGGACTGCTCACCTGGGTAACAGCCAGGAGGAATAGGCCTCAGAGAGGAACCTGCTGAAAATCAGACACAATGCAAATGAATGCAGGCCACTTGACAGCAGAAGGCTGCCAGGAAGCCCAACTGGAAAGTGCTGGCCAAGCCTAAAATGAAATTGTCTGCATTTGCTATAAATAAATAGAAAAAAATATGGATGAAGGGACATGAGTACAAAAGTCCTAGAAACCTCATAAGCAAACTGTTCAAAAATTAGGCCAAAAATCACAGTAGAGGCTAAACCTAAAAACTAGGCAGCCTGAATTATGATAACTGGGCTACAATCCTAATGCTTTGTGCCTTTTAAGATAGTCCTCGTGTATTCATGTGCCAACAGCCCCCCTCCCGCCTTAACAATTAAAAATCCGGGATAAGGATTAAAGCAATAGCAGGTGGCAATCTAATTGCTATCAATCTTACCTCTGAACCTCTCATTTGTCATATAAGCCCAACAACAGCTGGTTCTCAACCCTGGTTATCCTCATGGCTATTACAACAAGTTCAAAGAAGATAGAGGGATGGTCCTCATATGCACGCTGCCAAGGAGCAAGGGGAGCAGAGGGACGTACAGGTGCTCTGAGGAGATGGAGGGGGCACCAGTTAAGCCCCTTCGTCGTTCCCTTCACAGGAATCGCTCGCAGCAGGGCTTGGCCCTCAGTGCCTGGTACCCACTCCAGCCTTCACCTGACTCAGAGCGGGCTGAGCATCATCCCCACCTGGGCTGCAGCCGAAGACACGCAACTCGCTAGGGCAGCAGCACAGCAAAGGAAAAGGGCCGTTCTTAGGGTGAATTAGCGATAAAGCAAATTTCTGCCGTGGTCAGGGTTGTTTCAGTGGGATGACAATGTTCCAGGCGCCGCTCCGAGCGCCGTCACGAGGTGGCGGCAGAGCCCCGAGACCGGGCGCTCACCGATCCCGGCCCTGGACGGGCTTTACCGTGGGGAATGTGGGGAGCTGGCCTGGAAAAGGGTGGCATAAACTGCTGTGTTGTGAGTTTTGGGGATGTCCGTGTTCGCGCTTCATGGAAGCCCGGTCGATTGTGGCAGTCAGGTACATGCTTGTTTCCCTGTGAACAGGTCATGTTTCTGCCCCGGAGCGCAAGTCCAGGCACAAACTTCCTTGTCGTCTTGAGAGGTTTGTGTGGCATTGGCCTCTGGAGTTAAAGGGTGGAAGCTGGCATGCTAGCATCTTCTCTGCTGGCATTTGGTGGGAGACAGTAACATTGAAATGAAGTTGGGCAAGGCTTGGGTAGGAAGGGAAAAGAGGGAGCAAAAGGGACTCCAGACACGGGGCAGGGGAGGGAGGGGATGAGGTATCCACTGAAGTGAAGTGGCTTGAACAGGGGCTTCAGCAGGTAATGGGAATTAGTGAGGGAAGAGATTGGAGTTGCATCATGGAATCATAGAATGGTTTGGGTTGGAAGGGACTGTAAGTATCATTTAGTTTCAATTTCCCTGCTATGGGCAGGGGCACCTCCCACTAGATCAGGTTGCTCAGAGACACATCCAACCTGGCCTTAAACACTTAAAGGGAATGGGGGATCCACAACTTCTCTGGGCAGCTTGTTCCAGTGCCTCACAGTCCTCATAGAAAAGAATTTCTTCCTAACATCTAAGCTAAACTTGCCCTCTTTCAGTTTGAAGTGATTACTCCTTGTCCTATCACTACATGCCCTTGTAAATAGTCTCTCTTCATCTTTCTTGTAGGCTCCCTTCACGTCCTGGAAGGCCACAGTTAGGTCACCCTGAACCATCTCTCTTCCAGGCTGAAGAATCCCAATTCTTATATCCTTTCCTCATAGGAGAGATGCTCCCTCCAATCATCTTCATGGCCCTCCTAGGGACTGGCTCCCTAGGTCCATGTCCTTCCTGTGCTGGGGACCCCAGATCTGGATGCAGCACTGCAGGTGGGGTCTCACCAAAGCAGAGCAGAGGGGCAGAACCACCTCTCTCAGCCTGCTGCCCACACTGCTTTTGATGCAGCCCAGGATAGGGTTGGTTTTCTGGGCTGCAAGTGCACACTGCCAGCTCATGTCCAGCCTCTCACCCACCAGTACCCCCAAGTCCTTCTCGGCAGGGCTGCTCCACCAGCCTGTATTGATACTGTGGGTATCATCATCTCTGAGGATTCAGTAGAGTGTAAAACCTGGGTGTCTCTGTGGCTCAAGCTGTTGTTACAACACTTCAAAGCAATGGGGATGTGTTCACCAGGTTGACTCAGTTTGCATCTGATAACAGGAAAAAAGTGGTGATACTATAACCAGAAATACACCTTAAAATGTGTTATTGTCCCTCAGCTACTATTCCTAAACAATTGCAGACCCCAAGAATCCCCAATATAGGCAAACAGCATCTCTGCCCTGCAAAAAAAGACAATCTGGTGTGTGGAACACCAGGCAGAAGCCCTGGGAATGCAGGAGATGAGCCGTGAAGACCTGTGGAGGATTTGCAATGAATGATGGCATGGCAAAAAGAGGGCACTGAATTCACACGCATTGCCCTAAGCCTTTGTGTGCCAGCACACAGGGCCAGCTCTCGCTGCCCAGCCCCACAGCCGTAATTAAGGGATTCCCACTTGCCATGAACAGGTGCAGCCCCACCCAAACAACAAGGCTGCAAACAAAAGATTACAAATAAGGCCTAAATCCCTCTACTGTACATTGCAGTGGTGAGCAGGGACAGGTGGCCTAGGGTAATTCAGGTTCAGTCCCCATGCTGGGGTGGGAAACTGCAGCAGCTCATTTGGATCTGATGACTCCTTGTTGGCTCTGTTGATTGGGAAGCCAATGGAGGCATGGATTAAATCAAACAGCCTGTAAGCTACTGGCAGTGGAACTATTCCTACAGATTTCTGACAGCTTGCAAATAAAGGCACAGATGAGGGAGAAGCTGCTTTCTCAAGCTACCCCTTCCTTACCCACACTCAATGTCATTCATTCATTCAGCTGTAACTGATCATAAAGGTCTCGTACATTAGATGAGCCTGAGTGTATGCATGCAGGGGATTTACAGTGCTCATGCACCTTGGGGACTTGCTATGTCCAGAAGAAGTCTTGAGTATTTTGGTAACAAACAAACAAAGCAAGTGTCATCTGATTGTCATCTGATGCGATATTTGCTGTTTTCTAAATTTACTGCATTTGTTGTTGTGTTTGGTATGTCCTGCCACCAGTGTCCTGTCTGCAGATTTGAAGGAAGGTCTTAAAATGGCCCAGGGCTATGAGCAGCTCATGTAAATTTCCAGTTTCACAATTTATACCACATTGTGCATGTGGCTCTGTTACCACAGATTAGAGTGCCTTGCAAGGTTTCGTGTGTTTATCCTCACCTGACAGTGAGTGAAAGGCCGTTTTCTGCATTTAATAGATAGGGCTAAGTTATAAAACCCTGGATTCCTCTGAATCAAGAAAAACACCCAAGCTGAAGTTTAATCAGTGCGGGCTCTCTTGGTAATTGTTAGAGAGCTGTAAGCATATAAATATTCTCCAGGAATAATTTGAAGTAATTAGCTTCTTACATGGGGTATCTTCAGTGGTGGTGAATATCAGCTAGACTAAGCATGGGCCAGACTGGGTGCAAGGCACTTAAGTACTTCCAAACTCTTCTTAGACATTTGAATCATTTAAATGTCAGAATCTTTGAAAAACATGTAGCTGCCTAAATATTAGTCCTTTAACTTGAAAGTAATTTTTCTTTTATCCTTCTGGGATTTTTTTCCCCTTCTGCTGCCAGTGAAATAAGAGTGGCATCTTCAAAGGCCACCAGACTCCATCTTAAAAAAGTTGCCTCCCGACCATTTTGTTGTACCCATCTTTTCCCCTTAACTATTAATGAAAACCTTATATGTAGGTGTGCAGTTACTTTAACGTAGATAAAGGTCCTGTTCTAGATGCTCTCAGGCATCCCATATGGATAGCCTGAATGGAAGTTCCAGCTGAGCTTCCCAAAAAGTGCAGGTCTCCTGTTGATCCTGTGTCGCATCTGCAAGCCCAAAGTACTATATAGTCCTGGATACTATGTAATAACATAGTACTAGACTGTATATGTCATATTCCTGTGTGTAAGGAGCTAAATTCCTTGCCTAATTAGTGCCCAGCTCTTGACTGGATGAAGATAAAGTTAATGATGACTCACTCCCTAAGTGACTTGCTTGAGGATATTGATGCCAGAGGCCTGTGTTTACAAGCCCCAAAAAGAGCAAGGAGGATCCTGGGAAGTATAAATCCATCAGTGTAAGCACGATAATGAGAGTCAATTATTAATCAATTTGTAAGCACGTAAGTGATAAGAAGGCAGTAGAACATATTGGTATGGATTAATCAAGAACATATCACTTCAAATTAATTCAGTGTCCTTATTTGAAGGACTAACTAGCCAAGTGTACAAAGAGATAGATGTGATTTATGTCAACTCCGTTAATGTCAAAAACCTTCACTCCTCTTATAAACAAGACCATGTAATGAAATCTAAATAAAATAGAGCTTAGAATGAGCACATCATGTTTGAACCATTTGAAAGTGCTCAGCCACAGTTCACTGTCAAAGTTGAATGTGCCAAGTGAGGTCCTGCAGGCATTTGTTGCAACCCTGATGTTTTCAATAATAAATAGGCTACTGGAAAAGAGAGTGCTGAATTCAACTCCAGAGAGCACTGCTGGGAGAGACTGAGAGAGTTTGATTTGGAGAACAAGATCAGGACTCACATTGATCTTCACAGATTGGAGAGCTTGCCTGAAATCAATAAGATGCACTGTAATAATACAAGCATTAAATGCAGTCTTGAGACAAAAGGCAGATCAAAAGTGTGATTTGTGAAATGAAGAATAACTGATAAGGCAGCAGTAGTGGAGGAATGGATCAGCTGGCTGTTGTGAACCATCCACTAGGTATAAAGGGACATGCAGAAAAACAAATGTCATTTGGGGATATATTAACAGCAGTGTTTTGGGTAAAACACTGAGGTAATTATTCTGCTCTACTTGGCACTGGTGAGGCTTAGCCTAAGTACAGGGTCTGGTTTTGGACACTACACTTGAAGAAATGCTACAGAGAAATTAGCAGCTAACAGCATAAAAATGTTAGGATGTTTAAAAAGTGCACACTGAAGAGATATGGATTTGTTTAAGTCTCAGGAAGAGCTCATTGAGAAGAGACATGAAAACAATCCTCCTTGTGAGAAACTTTCTCATAGAGTGTAATGAACAATATTCTCCTGTGCCTGTTGGAAGGTGAGCATGGGAGAAGAGCTACCAGACTAGGTAAAACAGTACTTTTCATGTGTGGACAACTTCCAAAGAAAATGCAGCATCATCTTGTGTAGATGTTTTTCATGTCCCTGACTTGGTTAATAATTTGCCACAAAGATAAAAGCCTCAGGGCTAAATGGATGCAGAGATGTGGTTTTGCAATGCCTAAATTGTAGGTGCTGGGCATGCAGCCCCAAGGCTCCTGGTAAAGTGAAAGGCAGGTGATCAACAAAGAATGTAGGAGTGAGCCAGTGGACACAGTAAGAGGCCAACAAATGTCTAACTCTGGGCTGGAGAAAAATGTTAACTGCACTTAAAAGTGGGGTTTGAAGGATCTACACTGAAAATCCTTTCCTGGAACTGAACAACTATGGCAGGTCAGCCATTCTTGTTAAAAATCATCACTTTAACATCATATTACAGCCAAGACTATTCAACAAAACACCAGCAATGTAGAGTGTCTCCTTGCAAGAGGTGCTTGTGGGCCTACATGGTAGCTGATGGGAGATTCCTCTGGAATGTGGACCCCTAAGGTGCTTTTAAGCCTTTGTTTTTTCCTGCATCTCTGTCTTACCTCTTTCCAAGACAAGAATCATGTAAAACTCAGCTCTATTAAACAATATCTAATAATTTTAATAATACTACTTGCTGCTGGAGATCTAAAATCCATTAGACAAATTCATGGAAGCGAGTGAGAGAGAAATGTATCAAAAACACTTATACATGTGAATATATGCTGTGGCTCACGATAGTCATCCCGTTGGTTTTATGGACACAACAGAAAATTTTTCATGAAGAACTACAGAGCAAAAGGAGGAGTCTGCTAACATTTGTCAGTCACAGAGCAGGAAATGTATCCCAGCATGGAGGGGGCTTTAAAAATCATCAGAGGAAGCCTAGGACTGTGAGTACCAGAGTGGCAAACAAGGAATGAAAACCAGTGTTAAGAAGTCACATATTAGGAACGTGTGGTAAGAATGTATGCTATGGCTGTGGTCTTGATAGCCCTTGCCAGATAAAGGGGGGAAAAGACCTTGGGGCACTAATTAACGGCAAAGTGGTCATGAGCCACTGAAGGAACATGGCCATGAAATAGGTAAATACAAGCCTTGCAGTACAAAGTGAGGGATTTTGGCAGAAAGACAAAGGCTGACGGCATTCACCAAGGAGCTGTGAGAACTCTCTTGGACACCTGTGTATCATTATGGTTCTAGTTGTCCAAGCAGACTAACTCATACGGTGAAAAGGGCAGGGAAAGGGGATAAAGAAAGGGGGAGTCTAATCACAAGCTTGCTATGCTTGCCCTGGCAAAATGAGAGCTGGAAAGGAACGTGGTGACTGTACATAGACCTAAGGGATTTTTCCCATGGAGATTGAGATCTTTCATAGGAACCAACACTCACAACAGATGGGTGTAAACCAGTGAGGAAAAATTCAAGGGAAGAGGATAGAAAGTGAATGGAGTCTCTAACCAACAAAAATGAGCAATGACTGGAAAACCTTGTTTCTGTTTAATCTAGAGCTAGTTTTATTCATAGAAGAGATGATGTAAAATGGATGTTTAACTGAGTGAGAAAGTTCCCTGTTACCCATTGGGATAAGACTCCTAGTACCTGGAAGTTGTCAGGAATAAAAAATTAAACCCAAGTCACAGCGCCTCCTGCCAGCTGGTGCTGGGAAGCCTTACTACCCTGTTACACCATACAGCGTGTCGCAAGGGATCCATCAGCTGTCCCCTGCTTTGCTGTGTTTCAGCTAAGCCTTCTGTAGTTATGGGGACTGTCTTGTGTACTTTTTCAAATGAGCGATCCTCTGCGTCAGAACAGAGCGTTGTTAGGACCTGATCTCAAGGAACCATTACCGCTCCCCAGGAGTGGTTTTGTATCTTGGAAGATAAGGGACTCCGTATCAGCCGTGCTTTTTACGCAGGGCTTTCCTCCCGTGGGCCTGTTTATAAATTCCCCACGGGGGAATGGGAAGGATGCCCCACGCCTGTACGGCGGCGGGCAGCACTGGGGAGGGCTCTGCTGCCAGGGTCCGAGGAGCCAGCCCCTACTCCCAGGGTACCCGCACCTTCTGGGGCTGCCGCAGCCCCTTACAGGAGCCTGTTCCCTGCGGGGTCCGTAGGATTTGTTGCCGTGTGTTCCGCTGCGGTGCACTGAAGGATTCACTGCGCCGGCCCCGTCCAGCAAAACCAGCACTCACCCGGCATCCCCCACCCCGCACCGTGGCTGACTTTTCCTCCGGCCTCCTCGCGTCCCGGGCCTGGCAGGGCCTCCCTGGCTGGCCCCGCAGGCTGGGCACGGCCGCACCTGAACCGCTCCCGCACAAGTCGGGCCGCAGCCGCCCGCAGCCGGGGAGCCTCGAACCCGGCCATCTCCGTTGATTTAAATGATATTAGCTTTGACCACTTCTATTTGGCGGGTCAATTTAGAAGCTGATGAAACAGTAAATTGTTGGTGGAAACGTAGGCAGCTTTGTGCTTTGCCAAGCAGGTGCCTGGCGGTTTTAGTCAAGGATTGGTAAATTTACAAGAGCGCAGTGAACGTGCCCTCCCCGGGCTATTGTGAAATTCAGGGGCGAACAAAGGAGAACGTGAATATTCACACAGCCGCCTTTCAGCGTATGGCATTGCTCCGCAATGTTTAAAGCGCTGCGCGCTTTTTTTCTTTTTTTTTTTTTTGGGTTTTGTTTTGTTTAGGAAAAAACCTACCAACACTACCCATTTTCCCCCCTCCTCCCCCTCCCCGAATCAGAAAGTACCTGTTTGCGCTTTAAAGGACATGGAAATCATCCGTGAGCAACCATATAATTTGATTTGCTAAGCAATCTGCGAGGCGATTGCACATCATTTATAATGTTCATTGAGCATTTTGCTTAATTGTGTCTCTTTTTGTAAAGGAAGCACAGCCCCCTCCCGGCTGCGGCCGGCACAAGTGGCCAGATTCCCATGGACCCGCGACAACCGCCGGCCCTGCGCGGGGTTTTTCCCAAGCGGAGCCGTCCCCCCACGCACGTCTGGGGAGCGAAAAAAGGGCTCAGGTACGAGCTGGCTGTCTGAACCCCCTCTGCTCACCGCCTGCGGCTCCGGCAGGTGCTGCCCGTCCAGATTAGCGGGTGCCTGGCTCGCCTCTCGCCAGGACGGTGCGTCCTACGGGCGGCGAGCCCCGGACTCCGCAGGTGCGGGACGGGCCCTGCAGCACCGATGGCGGGAGGGGCTGATTCCCTTTACCAGGCCCGGGAGAGGAGCTCGGAGAGGAGACCTGAAAGCAGCACCAGAAAGGGAAGAAAGACCTTTGATGCACGGCCTTACTGCGGTCCTCCCCATCCCGTTCCCCCTCAGGTGCTTTGCCGTAGCCAGTCGCGCCTCCGCACGCCGGACAACCTGCGCGCAGGTCGGCAGCGAGACCGAGACGCCGTCGCGCCTCTCGGGGCAGGGGGAACCCCTCGCAGCCGGCGACCCCCGCATGTCAGGGCCGGCGTAGTTAAGGCTCCTCCATGGAGTGAGAGGCGAAGCGGAGCTGGGCTCGGTGGGAGCGGGGCTGGGACCGGCAGCCTCTCTCGCCGAGGGAAGCCGGCAGCCCGCCCGGCAGCCCGCCCGCACCTTTTGCCGGCCGCGGCCGCCCAGCCGCACCATATAATTTGATTTTCCCCCGTGCCCGCAGATCGATTGCAGCTCATTTGTTACATTCAGCGGCTTCTCGGGGCGAGGCGGGGGGAGAAGGGCGGGCCGGGGAAGACGGCGGCACAAGTGTTGGGATTCCCATGGGCTGTGCCTGCTCTCCAGCTTGCCGCGCTGGCACCCCGGCCCGAGCCGGCCGAAGGAGGGGGGTTTCCAGACACGGTGACCTCCGCGATCTCGGTTTGAAAGAGCCTGAAAGGCGGCCCGCTATGGTGCATTACCAGTCCTCGCCCAGGTACCAGCTCGGAGGGGAGGGCGCGCANGGGCCGCCCCGCCGCCTTTGTGGGGCCGCCGCCCCGCCGAGCCGCACTCGCCCCGGTAGCGTCGCGGAGGGGGGAGCGCTTCTCCCCTCCTTATTTATGGGCCTCACGTGGCGGCGGGGGAAGGGGCGGGATCGCCGCGGCTGGCTCTGCTCCCTCAGCACCCCCCGGGCCAGTCCCTGCTCCGGGGGAGCTGCCCGGGTCCCGAACACCTGCCTCCGGGGATGGTTGGGCTACGTGGCCGGGGGATGCCGTGGGTTGGTGGGGCTTTGCTGGCCCGCGGGAAGCAAAAGAGCTCCCGCAGACGTCTCCACGAAGTGATTTTGGGCCTTCAGAGCCTGGCAGCGCAGACCTGCCCGGTGTCTGGTGTGCGGGTCTCCTCCCCTCTTCTACAAACAGGAAAGTTGTGTAAAAGTTCATTACCATGAAATACATAATCCCCCAAGGTTGCACTAAACAAAGTTTAATTTTGATTATGCTTTCTCAGTGGTAAAAAAATCCTGGGCGTTGATCAATTAAAGTGCCATTTTGTATCGGGAATTATAATTGGGCTCTTTTTTTTTTTTTTTTTAATCCTTGTAAAATATCATCTGCACAGATACTGGGAAAACTCTGGTCCAGTCTTTTAAAATTCTTCTGCTTCCTTTCTGTATCAAACATTGCATGTCTGAAAGAGTGCAGCGCACCAAGGAATCCCAAAAGGTGAGGTGGTGAGTTTTGTAATCCTGAGGATTTTGCCCCACTGAGGCTTTATGGACCTGAAACCTTTTGTTTAACCAAACACTGAGGGGTGGGGATGAAGATCTGAGAGGAGTACTGGGTAGCGCCTGCATGGAGGAAGGTGGAACTCTCCTGGCTTCTCTTCCCATGCCTGTGGTTTCAAGGCATTGGATCAGCAAATATGCAGGTAATATAAGACTAAGAGTTGGATGGGAAATCAAACAGACCTGGTGACCTCAGAGGTCGTGGGGTTTTGCCTAAGCTTTAGCTAGTAGGATTCATTATTCTGAAGTATCACATGAGTTTGGAGCTACTTCACCAGACTCCAGACTGGAAGGCAGGGTGCGGGTTGTGGACCTCGCCCCTCATCTATGGCTACTCTTCACCTCGGACCTCACTGCCACCATTTTCCATGTCCTAACTCTCCAGGAAAAAACGTAGCAGAAAGCCGGGGTGCTGGAGACGGCGGCGGGGGAGCTCGGGACAGCGGGGACCCGGTAGCCTCGTCCCGCCATGGGCCAGTGCGGGGCCGCGCTCCTCACGCAGCACCCCCCGAGGGGGCTCCGTGTGCGCGGAAAGACAACGAGGACGAGCGCTACCATGTCCCACCGTGGGGCTCATCCCCCGGCGGAGTGGCTGGTCCCGTGTTCCTGCGGGGGTGCCCGGAGGGAGACACTGCACTGCGCCCGCTGCTAAGACAGCCAGGCGCATGGACGTGCGAAGGCGATTGTGCGGTTCAGGACAGTCCCTTGGGAGGCACAAAGCCCGCCAGAGCCCGCACTCTCGGGCACGGCCCGCCGTGTTCAGCGCGGCGGGCGATGGGGCAGTGTGTGAGCCGGGGCTGGCGTATTGCCGCACTATATGCAGAGCATCGCTGCGGGCCTTTGCAGAGCTTGGTTTGCATCCCCGACGGGGAGAGGGACTTCTCCCGATTCCTGGCTCCGCTCCGGCCCCAGGTGTCCTCGAGGGGAAACTTTTAAATGGGAAGGGATGGGCGCCGACGGACCAGACGCTCTTCTTGTCCTAGAGAAGCAGAACCTCTGTGGATTCTCAGTTGTGCTGGGGGCCCCCACGCCCACGGAGGAGGTCGTTATCGCCTTCCAGAGCCAGGGTCGGGCCCCATCCCTCGAGGAAGGCTCGGTTTATTGGGCCGGGGAGTGTACAGCGCCAAGCACTCCAGAAGAGGCAGGGCCAGGCGTGCTCCGAGTCCCCTCGACGCAGGGTGCGTGCCCTCTCCTTATTCCTGTGGCGACGGGCATTACGTTGTCCCGCAGTCTCGGGAGTGGGTGCCAGTGGGGGGAATTCTCCTTGCAGCCCTGCCCTGGCCCCATGTCCCACCCCATCTCTGGACCTTTAGTAACTCCTGGTTCCCGTGAAGGTGGCTGCCACTTGGACTTGTGTTGTGGTGATTGACTCTGAAGGGATGGTGATGTGCCTTTTGGCGTGTCGTTCTTTCCCCACACCCCCATACTTGTTTCTGCCTTCAATGAATTGAAATAATGAAGAGTAAAGCGGTGTTCATACACTTTCTTTGCTGGAGAGTGGTGCGGTGGGGGAAGGGAGGTGTCGTTCCATAGAGCACACTGCTACCGCTCCCGGCGAGCAAGAGAGGGCCAGGTTAGACATCCGTGCCGGACAAATATTGAAGGTAGGGCGTTTGCACCACCCGCGGTGCTGGCCCACGTGCGATGCTGTGGCCCAGGCTCCGCTGGTACCAGTTCCTGGTTTTTGCAAGTTTCCTTTCGTAACGTCTTAGGCAATCCGAGAAGAGCCTTTCCCGCACCTCAGGCGGTTCCTTTGGGGGCGGTCGGTACTCATGTCTCAAAGGCAGATGTACCAAACTGGAATCGTTCATCTTTAAAGCCGTCACTGCCGCAGGGGCGAGGTCTGAGTTCGGAACTGCCGGGCGTCGCACTAAGCACCGAGGAGCCGCGGAGTGATGTTTCATTGCCTGCGCATCCCGGCGCACTGTCAGAGCACCAGCCGTGCCCGGAGCGGGGCTCTCCCTGCAGGAGAGCAGTCCCATGCATCGCTTACCCCACTGGGGGCGCGGCTCACAAATTTTTCGACAATCTGCTAGGTCTGACCTGTTTCAAGACAAACTCCGTGTACCCTGTAGTTTGGAAAGAGAGGATTCCCAAAATATCCCCCTCCTTCCCTTTGCAGCGCGCTCCCATCTCCAGGAGCTGCCGGGCCGGCGCGAGGGACTCGCTGTCCCAAGGGCGCCGCGAAAGTATCGTCTGTCCTGGAGAAGCTGCCTCGCAGGGACGGACAGACCGCACAGACTGACTTCCCAGACCACCTGCCTGGGTTTTGTGGCCCGGTGGTGCCTTGTCACCTCCACTGCTGCAGGGCTCACCCCAGCTGTGTGGTCCCATCGTGCGCCAGAGCCTGGGAAAGAGGGAAAGACACTGGTATGGTAAATGGGCTGGGCTTCCCCAGCCTCTCTGGGCACCTACTGTTCTTGGATCAACACGAGAGATCTTCTTGTCCTCTTTCTTACGCCCTAAAGCCTTCAGATATGGCCATGGGGAAGATGCTTCACCACCGCATTAACGAGATGTGCCCTGGCGCCTATCACGCTCCCGGGAAAAGGGACAGATCGTGGTAAAAACGCTGCGCTTGGAGAGGGCTGGTGGCAGACGTTTTGGGGGAAAGACCTTCTTTTGGAGTTTTGCTCCTCCTCAGGATCTGGCGGCACTTAGCCTTTCTGACCCGGGGGAAATACTGAAAAACGGGCTATGAGTCAGCGCAGGAGTGTGTGTGTATGTGAGTCTGTGCGTCTCGAGTGGGTACGGTGATGTCAGTGGTCACTCGTCATGGTCTGCTCATCAGCTTTCAACTACTCGGCTCCAGCCAGAGTGTGGCAGGAGTAAGGACGCACCACCCAATGGATGATGATTCCTTGGACATGCAAGAGAGGGAGCAGAGCCAGCTCTGCCCAGGAAATTCCCCCGAAATCACCTCAGTGTTGCTAGGGTTTTGCTTTCTTCTTGTTCCGTGTGTTTTGCCGAAGGAGTGACATGGATTCGAGAGGGATGTACGGTATATGTTAGATTTATACTTGTGCTTCCAGCTGTGGTGCTCCACCTGTAGCGTTCATTCTCCGGCTGCAGTCATGCTAGACAGGGAGGGAAGGAGCCGGCCCATTTGCTTTTAAAAAAGGAGATTCTCCAGCCGCAGGCGCGGCCCGGCCCGACCACGATGCGCGGGACCAAGGTGGAGAAGGACCGGGCTCACGTTCAGATGTGTCCCAGCGGGACAAGAGCGACCACGGGCAGAGCGCCTTGTCCCTCGAGTCTGCACAGGCCTGGGCCGGGGTGCTGGCGGTGACATGAGACGGGAGCGTGGGGACCGCACCTGGGCTGCGCAGCGCAACTGTGGGACCGGCTGTGAACGAGCTGGCGGCTCCTGGGGGCTATGTGGTCCTTCCAATCCCCATAGCAGGCTCAAGGACTGGGCACGGCAGGTCCCTGCCTCCCAGCAGCGCCTCACGCCCCGCTGCCGTGAGATCGCCAAGCATTTACTCTTCCAGCGCTGGAAGCGCAAAGGAGGGACAGGGATGCTCGCAGTGTAAGGGGACAGCGCGGCCTCCCGGGAAGCGCGGGGCGGGGAAGGGAAAGCATCGCTGCTCCATGCCGTGCTGAAGCTCTATTTACTCTCCAAGGTGGGTCTTTCAGCACTACGGGGATGCACACCAGAAACCTGGCTCTTGACACAGATGCATGGTGCGAGCTTGAGGGACGACAGGACTCCGGACGCACTATGCCGAAGTCCCCGGTCCCGCTCGCCGGCTAGACGTGAACAGGGAGCCGCATCGCTGTTGCACCGTCCCCCTCTGGGGAGACTGCCTCAGTTTCCCCATTCCGGGACCGGTGGCAGCGGTCCCCTGGCCACGCGTGGGGGCGTTCCTGGCTTCGCGCGGAAGTCTCCGCCTTCCCTTCTCGTTTTCTCGCGTGGTCTGTCTGCAAGCGGGAACTTCCAAAAAGTTGTGCTTGCAAAGGTCTTTGTTCCGTCCCGTGACTCGCGTTTCCCCGCCGTTATCACGGCGATGTCAGCGGCTTTGAAGTCGAGTCATTTATTACTTTCCTGGAGCTGGCCCTGTCTTGCGCTGCTGATAGAGCCGGGTACGTTTCCACTCGGAGTTTGATCTCTGCCCGCGCTGATGGCACACTGGAAAGTCACTTTCGATAAACCTCGACAGACCCTGCCGGACAAACCATTACAGCGCTAATGACAGAGATAATCCTCTCCTAATCTGCCGAGTAATCCATTTCACCCCAGTGAGAATTTTTAAAGCTTTAATCAGTGAGAGTCAGTTAGGAAATTATTAACAGAGCCTCCTCCGAGCAAGCTCGTCCGGAGATGGCAATGGGAGTGGGAAAAGGAAAAACGCAATAGGGCCCGATGAGGTCAAAATCGATGCATAGCCGGGCGCAAGAGCTGACGTGATGTATTTTGATGTTACGATAGAATTGCCTTCAGTTCGAACGCCGCGAAAAACCCCGCGGCATCGATCCGCCCTATGGCCGCTCCGACAGCGGCTCTGCAGGCGGCGGGGCCTGGCGGTCCCGGGGGAGCGGGGGAAGTGCTGGGGGTGAGATGCGCGGGGGTGGCGCCTCCCGGTGCCAGGAGGGAGGCCGTGCCCGTCCCCGCCAAGGCGCGCGTTTCGGCTAGGCGGCTCCCGGGGAGAGGTGCCGAGGAGCACCGCGGCTGCTCTGGCCCGACGTGCGGGGAGAGCCGGTCGGAGGGGCTGCAGCGGGGCCGGGTGGGGCCGGGCGGGGCTCGGCTGGGCCGGGCGTGGCTGGGGGCACCGTATGGGCTGAGCCGGGGCT
>VWZF01002447.1:0-28315 GCA_013396755.1 Sclerurus mexicanus
TGTTGTACTCGCTGTCAGGAGCTGGCTGGGAATGGTTCTGCACAGTTCTCACCCAGTCAGGAGAGGGAGGCTCAGCCCATCGACTGCTCCCAGGGCTTACACTGGAGACTTCCCAAACCTCTGCCTGTTCTTAACAACTCAGTTTTGCACCGCTGCTTTCTGTGCAGGTGGAGCTTGGCTGAGTTCAGCCACACAGTGCAGGCAGTGAGGGGCACGTGTGCCTTGGGGGTGGGTGTCTCAGCCCTGAGCTCGCCTTGGCATGGGGACACAGTCAGTCNGGGGACACAGTCAGTCCAAGGAGAGGGATTTCAGCTCCGCTGCTGATTCAGCAGCAGGTTGTGGTTCTTTAATCTCTTGGTTTTCGGGTGCTGTGGGGCTTATCAGCTGAGATCGAAGTCTCTCCCCTGCAGGGGCTCCGACAGTCCCATGGGGTCTCCCCTCAGCTCCACCCTCCCTTTAGTCCCCCTTGGGTTGTGCTGTGTCTGTGGGGTCCCGTCCAGGGAGTACAACTGTATTTTCCCCTCTAATTCCCACACTGTTACCTGTTTACCCCCAGTCATTGTCCCACAACCTTGTTAAACACCCAGGAGATCCCTCTCCCTGTGCCGGGGGCTCAGTGAGGAGCTCAGCCCTCACCTGGCAGAGGGCACACAGCGTGTCAGGTGAGGTTTCAGTGAAGTCCCTGGAAGTGTCCCAGGCCAGGCTGGATGGGGCTTGGAGCAGCCTGGACCAGTGGAAGGTGTCCCTGCCCATGGCCTGGGGCGGGACTGGATGGGCTTTAAGGTCCCTCCCTACCCAAACCATTCCATGATTCCATGATCCAGAGCATGCTGTTGTCAGAGAGTGAATGCCCTGAACAGTGTGTTTCTGGTAAAAGGAGAAATGTGCCCATGATTTGTGTTTGGATGGCACAGAGCACTCACAGTTGTTCTGTGGCAGAGAGCAGAGTCTCCTTTCCAGGAAATCCCCTGGTGTGTTTGCCTTTTGTGAGGCTGGGATTTGCAGGTCTTTGGTTGCCACTGACAAATCACTGAATTCTCCTCCTCACAGGTGTGTTTCCACTGTAGAGAACCTGGGCACGGCGTGGCTGACTGTCCCGCAGTCCTGGAAAGCCAAGACATGGGAACAGGGATCTGCTACCGGTGCGGATCCACGGAACACGACATCAGCAAGTGCAGAGCCAAGGTGGATCCAGCTGCTGGTGGGTCTCAGAAATTCCTGGTGTTGTGAGGTGCTTTGGTCTGAGTCACACCAGCTGCGTGTGTTAGTAATTTAACTCTTGCCATGTGAGAAGCCTGACAGGTTTTTGTACATAAAGTGAACGAGATGTTGTCATTGCACTCTGTTCTGTGACTTCACCAAGGTTTTGACGGATCATAAATCCTGTGGGCTTTTGCAGGGCCATTTCCATATGCAAAATGTTTCATCTGTGGTGAGATGGGGCACCTCTCCAGGTCCTGTCCAGATAATCCCAAGGGATTGTATGCTGAAGGTGAGTGTGCTGATTTACTGAATTCAGTAAAATCAAACTTCTGTGGTGTTCTTACCTGATACAGAACAAAGTAACATTGCAAGTGAACAAAGTCGTGGCTAGACGGAATTTCTGTGTCTTTTTTGGTCAAAGCAGAGTAATTCTGGGAAATTTATTCAGTTAATTACCTGGGGATTTCTGTTTTAATTGTAAGATTAGTGTTAAACAAGAAGATGAGGTGCGAAGTCTGAGAGTTTGCTTGTGCTTCAATATCAAGAGATACACAAAGAAAATTGTAGTCATGAATGTAGTCTGTATTTACATGTACAAGCATGTACGTGTAAATGCACGATTTTTACCACAGTTGTGTGGTAAAAACATACTGGCACCCTGTTAAGATTTTGGGAGGAGACAAATTCCAGGCTCTCACTAAGAGGATGATCTCTTCAGTTTTATGAGAAATGGGACCTAAGTTTGAAGGTTTCACTCAGATTCTGCTCTGCTTGACTTCCCCATTGGCACCAGCAACCAGTGACCTGCCTCCCAGTGTTCCCCAGTACAAACGTGGGGTCTGGAAACTCCAGAGGGTGGTCTCGCAGCACACTGAACGTGGGAGAAAAATCACTTTGCCTTCAAATGTTTGGGTTAGGAGTCGAATTTGAGTGTCATGTCTCAGTACCTGCAGTGGGATTACCTGCCCCTCAGGGGCTCCTGTCAATTGCAAGGGTTCCTTTTGAGTGTGAATTTTGGCACAACTCGGCTGGTTTATCAAAAGGAGCTTCCAGCAAATTGGGAATTCTCAGTAAGTGGTGGCTGGGTCTGTGGTATGTGGTACAGAGCAGTGTGATCACACGCAGCTCCAGCCCTCAGAGACAGAGAGGGAGGTGTTTTGTTGGGTGTTTTCTCTCAGATGAGTAACAGGCTTTCTCTGTGAGCAGGTGGGGGCTGCAGGCTCTGTGGGTCCGTGGAGCACTTCGGGAAGGACTGCCCAGAGAAGCAGAACACAGGTGAGCTGCAGGGCTCTGCTCTGGAGTCCGAGGCCAGCAGTGTCCAGTGGCTGCTTTGCCTGACTTTGGTCAGCAAAAGGGTTTGGGAAGGGAACCTGGAAGCAGCAAAGGTGACCTTTCTGGGAATGAGTGCTGGTATTCAGGGGGGGTGTGGAGAAGGCAGTAAACTGCAGTGCAAAACTAAGTTCTTTTTTTACCAGATAGTTCATCTTGTGAAGGTAATATGAGCTAATCTGTGGTTTTTTTGGCCGGTGTTTGTGCTGCTGTTCACAGCTGGGCAGCTGCACAACCAAACTGGCTGCTGGTTTTTAGTGATTTCGGTGTCAGGTGGTGGAAGTGAACACCGTGTTGGGTGCAGGGGGGTCATGTGTGCAGGCAGATGCGTCAGGGACAGGGGACACAGAGGAGACAGGAGCTGTGTCCAGCTGGATCCGCAGCTAATGAGCTGCTTTCTTCAGTTTTCCACGTCTGTGGAAAAGTTCCATTTAAAAACACCAAAAAACTAGTGTGCTAAGGCAGGCAGAAGCATCAGACAAGGGTTTGAGGGATGATCCTGTTAACACCTGAAGTAGTGGCACATCTGTGCATTTCTCTACTTTGTTTTTATGTCACTTAGAACTTCCAGGTTAATAATAGGCCACTTTGGTGAAATGTATGTAGGAAATACTTATGGAGGCAGTAGAGGCATCTTCAGTATCTAATCCTTGGTGTATGTTATGGCTGGGTCTGACAGCAAACATGGCATTCCAGGTGCATGCTGCTTACCCCAGTTTAGAGTGGGTGCGATTGTGTCTGAACTGGTAGGACAGAAGGTTCTGCCACAAAAAGACTCCAAAATTTGCCCAGACTCATCAGCAGGTAGTTGGGCAGTGCCCACTCAGGTGACTGCTGTGTTGAAAGCCTGTAACCACTTTTTTCCTGCCTTTTTCTGGTGAGTTCCACATCCCCCATGAAGACTGACAAGAGCTTTTTAAATTCCCTAGGGACATCTTGGTCTTTACACTGTTTGAAAACTAGTACTGCTGGTTAAAAACAGCCTAATAGGAACTGTGACTGTTGGTAAGAACTGTGACAGTCTTTGAAACCAGTTTCCATCATGCAGAGTACTTTTAGACTGCAGGAAGAATCACAGCTGGCGAATAGGTTTAGGCACTACAGGCTTTAGTTCGGGTGGGTTTATCGGTCCTGCCTTAACATGGACCTGGATTTGTCCTTGTGAAGGTTTGGTGCTGCAGTGCTGAGCCTTTCCCTTGCTGCCTGTGCCCAGACCAGGTCACCGTCGGGCGGTGGGTCGCCGGAATGAGCGCAGACCACGAGGAGTTCCCTGGCACGCCAAAGCTGCAGAAACCCAAAGCCAAAGTACCCAAAGTTGTGACTTTTTGAAGGTCCCTGGGCTCTTCCCTGCTGCTCCCCTGCGGAGGAGCGACTACAGGGAGCTGGTTCCAGGAAATCAAGCAGCAAGTTTGCCTCCCAGAGTCCCTCAGTGCCCTGGGAAGCTGGGAACAGCAGAAATACAGCAAGTGGGTATTTTACCAAAGGGATTCCGGGTATTTTTTAAAGGTTCTTGTTGGGCTCTGGCTTGGTTTGGCCTTCTCCTGTCAGGAATGTATTCCTCTATATGCCAGCTTGGGCAGTCTTGTGGTGAAGTTACAGGTAAACCCTATGGCCTGTCGAGCTTGGGGTGCAATTCCAGCTACTGGTGGTTGTAATCAGCAATCATTACCTTGATTGTTAGTGCACATTAGATTGTTTATTCGTTCACTAACAGAATCATGCCCTTCCTCTGATACTTGTCATGAAATACCCCTGAAAAGAATTGGAGAACAAGTGAGAAGTTTGCTTAGTTTCTTTACTTTTTTTCAAAGAAAATGCTCAAAAATCTTCAGTGTTTCTATCCCTTGGCAAGCTGGGAGTGTGTACTACACTTCCTGCTTTGTGGCAGACTTACTAATTTTAAATGGAGTCTGCAGTCTTAGAAAAACTGATGCATATTAAAAAAAAGTGAGGAAACCAACTCAAAGCAGAGTTCCTGCAGCAGCAGCTTACGCTTCTGGAGAAGTGCACCCTGAGCTCCTCTCACGTGCTTTTGCTGCAACAAAAACAAATATGGGGAGCTAAATTGTGGGGATATATTTTATATTTGTACATGTTAATTATTTTTATTAAAATGCTGCTAAAGAATGCAGTGGTTAGAGCTCTTATTTTAGGTTTCCTGGCTCTGCTGTGGAGACAAAGGCACACTAAGTTGACTGAGGTGGGTGTCTATTCAGTTTGTATTCATCAGAGCACACATTTAAATGAGGAAGAAGAGTAGATGTGAATGAAATCAAGGATTAACTAGAGAGTTTTAATTAAGTATTGGATTAAAGCACAAAGCAGTGTCACTTTGATGTGGACATTTTGCAACAGACATCCCGGTGTTTCCCTTTCTATTCTATGAATTGGATATATTGTTTAAGAAGCATTTTAGCATTATTTCCCAACCCTTTGGCTTTGTAACAAGTTCTTTTATCCATGGGAACTTGGAGCCATGGACTTGGACTTGTCCTAGTGGGACCAGTACATCCCAGAGAGGGCTGGGTGTAGGCAGTGGGTGTGTGAGCTGTGGGTCAACCTTCAGCTCACCCAGAGCAATCCTCAGTACCTGCTACACAAGACTACACCTTAAATGCACCCACTAATGATTTCAGAGATGGGTGTAGCTGAAGAAAGCTGTTTGAAGAGCAGCTGTAAAAGGTGCTGCATGTAAAGATGTAAATTAATGTATAGTACTGGGTGCTGGCAGCATCCAGGCTCTTTCCCCCCGTGCCTGTGTTCAGAGCCAACATTAGGGGTCTCTCTTCACCAAAAATTGGAATCTCAGAGGCTTCCCTGCCCAGCCCAGGGCCTGTCTGCCATCAGCTGCACCTGGCAGGATTTGGGAGCTGAGCTCCTGGTCCTGGAGGGACCTGGGCTTTCCCAGGACCAGCTGACCCAGGGGATGACAAGCAGGGTGGCTCCCAGCTCTGGGGTCCTGTCCCTGCTCCCCAGAGTGAGGGTACTGCACCTCACCCCCGTGATGAAAGTGCTGACCCAAAATCAGGGTCTGTGTTTGTGTTTCCTCCTGCACAGCCAGAGAGCAGGACCTGCCCCCTGCCTTTATTGCTGGTGGAAGGAGCAGCAGCGTGGCACACAGCAGCCAGCCCTGGCAGACAGGGCTGGTTTCACTAAGGCTTACCCCAGCTAAGAGAGCCCAGGTGACCTGGTGCTGGTGCACCCCCAGAGCTTCCCTTGCCTCTCAGCTCCACTTCCCATATGCAAGATGTGCTGCATCCTGGGAACCCCTGAGGAAAGCTCTGGTTTGGCTGTGGGTTGAACTGAAGATGTGTTTGAGTGGGAGCTGTGCCACACTCTGAGAGCTCTCATTGTACCAGTTGTGATTCGACAGTGAGATGAAGTAGTCCTGCTGCAGCTCGTGCTTTGATCCCCCCTCAGAGCCCTGTCCATGCCAGGATCTGACTGGTGATGAGCACACTCGTTCCTCTGAACAAGGCTCTTCTGAGCAAAAGTGAGGGCAGAAATGAAGCACACACACCACAATAAAACCTCAGAAACCATCCCCCCTTTTCATCTGCGAGGGAGTGGATCCAAGAGTTACTGTTCTGCATTTAGTCCACAGCCTGGCACAGAGGCTGCCAGCAGTCCCCATCACCACCACAAAGCAGCCTTTCTGCACCCCAGGGATACTGTAAAGAAAGCTGTGGTGAATTTGTAACCTCAGGAACAATAATTTATTGGAAGTCACATATAAACAATTAAGTATTAAAAGTGCAGACATCAGCAAAGACTAATTTACATGGGATGTAATCAGTTTATAAATAATGGGGGTGCAAGGACCCAGATGGCCAAGTCAGAGCACTGGGAAAGCTACTTGGTAGCACTGGTTTCTTCAAATTGCAGTGGGTGGTATTTACAGATTTAAAACTGCCTGGATGCCTTTTCATTCAGTATAACACTAACACAGGGAAGTAATCTCAGGAGCTACAGCTCCACTGAGCCAAGTGCTGCCTCCATTTATATAAAATTCATTAATGCAATCAAAAGCAGAATCTGTCCCTTAATCTTTTTTAAATTAAAACTTGAATTTAGAGCCTAAGGCCCAAGCTTAATTTGATAGAATATGTTTGTACTAGGTATTCTCAGCTCAAGCCCAATATTGGCTACACAATCCAAGGTAAGTAACCTGTGGAAAAATGATCAACACACTCGCAGGAATTTAAACCAGAGTTGCTGGATAATCTTCAGATGTCCCTTCAGAAATCTGTTTTTAACTTCAGCGCTTGCAGCCTCTCATCTCCAAGAACTTTATACATTCCAAAGCAGTGTCCTCAATGGATTTTGATGAGCCGGCAAGATTTGCAGCTAAGTAAGGCATCACTCCCGGTGTCGCCTGGTTGAAGTAACACACCTGCTTGAACAAGAGTCAGCGAGACAAAAAAGCCTGTGGATTGCAGGAGTTGGCCATTTTTTGCAGAGCCTGGATGAGCATCCAAGCTTTTATGCGTGTGAATAGAAACACACAGTACTTCTGAAACTGAAGGCAATAATTAAGAAAAAGCCTGTCTTTTTTACAGCACTTCGGTGATCTCAGTGTCCTCACTGCTCTCAGATCCTCAAGCATCTGCAGGTAACTGTACAGAGCAGTGCAGCAAAAAACATTATGTAAGACCTGTTAAATATCTGTGCTTTGTGAGCAAAGCTGTTGCCTGAAAAAAAAATAACTGCAGCCCCTGGGAGCTGCTGAATGTTTTCAGAAGTGTGTTTTCTTAAGTGGAAAAAATTCATCCTTCCCGTGTAAAAGAAAAAAAAAACACCATTGTCACTGGTCTAGAGATGGAATTCAGATTGTGTGATTTCTGGCATGTGAAAGTTAAAGTTAGGAATTCAATCTCAGCCAATTCCTTGGACTTTAGTCAGTGAAAAGAGATGGACACCCCCAGAGACCAGTTTAATGCACACCTCTTAGAAGTGTGTTTTAGGAGTGGGTGAATCACTCTGGAGGTGCCCAGCAAGCTCCAGTGCTTAGTTTCGATCTCACTCCTGACAGTCACACTGGACAAAGTTGAACAGGGCAGATTCCACACAACCAGACTGAACTCTGGGGGAACTGACCCACTTTTTGGTTGTATTCTGGTGTTGCCTTTGCAGACCATCAGTGACAGGCACAGGTGATGCCCCAGGAAAGGAGGCAGAGCTGAAGCCCCAGAGCTACTCACGGTGCAGGAGCTGCTGCTCTTCCTGTGGATCTGGAACCCGGCACAGAGGATTTCACTCCTGGAGAACTCCGGGGACGGGGGCACTGCCCTGAGAGTCACCGACCTCACAGCCACGGTGTAGGGCTCACTGTGGGGCAAGGACCAGCATCAAACACTCCCTCTTGTCCAGGAGGTTACGTGGAAGTGTCTACACACACACAGCTGTGCCAGAGGTGTCACTTCCATATGAAGGCAAACAAGCTCCTGTGTATTAAAGTGTGCTTGTTGGAAGGCTGGGTGGGCTCCCTTGGGTCTCCCTGAGGTGTCATCACAGACCCCAGACAAGGAGACCTCTGTGGGAAGCCAAAGGACAACCACTCACAGACACCACCTCCTTCTTGCTTCCATTTATCCTGCTCTCCGCAACCCCTGGTTACAGAACCAGGGAACAGCCCTTGACGAGAAGCCCCAGCAAAGGTATTGAAATTCCTTCAATCCCCTTATGTGGGTGGGGGGGGAAGCAAGCACAGTACAGAACACTGCCTTTCTCTGTTAACTTGAAGAATTACTGAATATAAGAGATTGCTACGCCAAATGGTCCTATTTAGCTGCGTTTCATTATGCAGGAGCAAAAGGAAATATAATAAAAATAATAATAAAAAAGGCAGTGTATGTTAAACTGATGAAGGGACTTGGCAAAATTTACAGATACAATAAATGTGTGACGTTTCAAGTAGTTCCTTGAATAAGAAGACCTCCAGAACTACGTTGAATGGGATCACAAAGTCACTTCAAACAAATAAGACAAACTCCCAGTTTGGAGCCTCGGCTCACTGGCAGACCTCCTGGGACATGGTATTTTTTGCAATTTGCCTGTTTGGAATTCTGGCCTATTTTGCCTCAAGACAGGCCACTCCCAAGGAGTCACTGTCAGAGAAGCAATACTGGGCTCTGCTGCAAATTCGTGGTGGTCTGGATTTATTTCACTGCACCTTCACATCACAGACCACATCTGGCTGTACAAACTCATGCATCAACACGCTGCTCCAGCTCCTTCAGATAACATCTTTGTCCCCCTCCCAGTGACAGGAGGAGGTCAACAGGAGCCAAGGCTGAGTCCCACGGTGGTCACAGTGGGACGTGAAAGCCCAACTCACCGTGGCTTGCAGGGCTGCCTCCGAGACACGAGAACCACGAAGTCTCGGGGCTTGTGGCCCCTCCTGGGGGGAGACGTCACGTAATAGATTTTCTCCTCTCCACTCACAGCCTGGAGGACCTTGCACGTCCTGCAAACACATTTGGCACACGCATGCAGACCCTGGTGTGTGCAACAGCATCTCTTTTACAAACCACAGTGCAAATGTGTTCCGTCCCAACACCGAACCTTTGACTTTCATGGTCAGGCAGCGAGGGAGAGAGAGGGACAGAGTGAAAAATTTAGGTTTTCTGCACCACCTCATCAACATAGCATTTCTTCAGGTTTCACTTGTTACAAGCCATAAACTCAGTAGATACTCTAAATTTTCAAGTACGCCTAACCTTGCACTTTTACCTTCTAGTAAAAATCTTTCAGGATTGAATAATTAGCTGAACATGTTTCTCCTTTAAGAGAATATTCACCAAATCCAATTAGCATCATATTAATTGAACTGTCTCTAATCATTATTCTACACTTTATAAGGTAAATAAAAACAAACACCTTTTACAGGAATTCAAAAACATACTTCAGATACACTTTAAAAGATTTTTTTTTCCCTGAAAATATGTATTTTGAAGAATCCCATTTCTTGATTTTTCACTTTGACTGTACAGTGAAGCTGAGCATCAGTGTCCCAAACAACACAAAAGTGAGAGAATCTAGTTTTCCTTAATCTTTACAGATACAATGCACAATATATCCACCTCAAGCTGTATGCAATTTGAAATTCTTACTTGTAAGTTTTTTGGAGTTTGTTTGTTTGTTTGTTGTTTTTGTTTTTACTTTTGTTTTGTTTTTTGTCACTTTTAACATATGACTAGGCATGGAATTGTGTTCATTTTAGAAAAGGATAACCTCTGTGCCACCCCTCTCTTCTGACAGTCCAAGGCACTCATAATCTGGAATCAGACTAAGCAAAACCCAAATTTAATTTTTAAGGTGAAAAACCCAAATCCACACTTTGACTAATGAATCTTTGATGTCAACCTCTTACAACAGGTTCTTCTTAACTGAGGGGAAAAGTGCCAACATCTCAAGAAATATTTGTACCAGAGAAGGTTAGTTGTCAGTGGATTCAAAGCCTTGAAGAAAGGCAAGTCCTTACAGGAAATGTTTGTCCCATTCTTGGCGCAACTTGAAGTCAGACAGAAGGGAGAAAGCCAGGGGGGATGGAATCTTCACTTGCATTTCAACCTTGAAAGACAACACATCACCTTCCTCATGAGTCCATATTTTTATCTGAAAAAACCAGTGAGAACGTGTTAAATGCAAGGAATGATTGCAATGAGTATTTTAGGATTTGTGAATGTTGCGCATTTATGACTTCAGCAGGCTTTCTCAGGAGTACCTTTGCAATTCCAGAGGCCTTTGCTCATGCCAATCAGCCACACCTTGGCCCCTGCCCCCTTCCCCTAAAGTGACTCTTCCCAAAATACCCATTATTTTTTCCTTTTCTGTGAAGCAGGGCACCCAGAGTCAATGACATCCTGAAAAACTATTTCAACACAGTGTTTTGCCTCTCATGTCCCACACTTGTAGTATCTTGTCTTGATTATTTTGGGTCTATTTCTAGTCATAGGCCTAAATCCTAATACTGAGAATTCAAAAGGAACAACCTGTACATAGCAATGCACAGACAAAAGAAGGGTTTGGCAGGTTCCACAGACCTGTATAGTGGAACCAGATAGGTACAAGAGAGTGCTTAGAATTAGTGGACTTAATTTCCCAATTGGTGTGGTAAATTACTTCTCAAATCCTAGAGAGTTTTAACACACTTTCATTTCTAAGTGGTACAAAATTCATAAGCTTCGTTGCTGTTTATTGCTTTGATTGGAACAACCTACACATGGAACTGGCAGATTAGTCATCACTGGGATTCCTTGTGGTTTGTATCTGCTCTCACTCAAGTCACTTATTGACCCAACACAAGCATCTCTAAGCAAAGTTTCATGGCCTGAGATGTGCAGGACATCAGACTAAAACACCACGACAGTCTTTTCTTGCTCCGAGACACCTCTGGATTGACGTGATCTTAAAGTGATCTGCCAGTCACTAAACATACTGCAGAAACTCAGCCGTAACAGGTACCTGGTATCTCTTGGTGGTTTGGGAAACACAAACTGCAACTGGGTTAACACTGAGTTTTTGCAGCTAAACTACCTTGCTATGGTTTTCTTAGCAGCATCTTCCTCTATTAGAACTGGCTTACACAAGTTTCCTTGCTGATCTTGAGTTCATATCTCTGACAGGTGAACAGAGAGATGCTTTGCCTACAGGCTTTTGTAACCTTTTAATAGAAAAAGGGACGGAAGAAAAATATGTGAAAGGAAAAACATGGATAAAAGAAGCCTTAAGTGGCCTTTTGAGAAGACACATGGAAAGATATGGTATATAAATTGCTCTCTGACTGGCAGTGCCCACTTGGAACCATCACAAGGTGATGCCCTGCTACTCAGACACCTCTGCAGAGCTGGTGAAGGCGTGTGTTGCAGAGACACATGTGGTAAACATTGCTTTTCCTTTCCCAGCTCTCGTGGTGGAGCACAGCTGAAGCTTTAACACATTTTCATTTCTAAGTGATACAAAATTCAAACGCGTCGTCATTGCTGTTGATTTTTTTCGATTGGAACAACTCACAATGATGCACTTACATCATCCAGGGTCCTGGTTATTTCCCATCCTGGTTTTGCTGCCAGCTGTGCCAGTGCTGCCACGTTGCTGCGACTCAAATAAGCCTGAAACAGAAGATACATGTCTGAAAACGAAGGAGTAAGAGCACATTTCACTAAATGCTGCAGAAATGAGTCTCTTTTTCCTCCTGTTTCCCCTCAACTGCAAACAAATGTTTACTTTCCTTACAAGTGAAAACACAGCCCAGTAGTTTCTGCATTAAAACACTACCAATGGATAGATTATGTGCTCCCATGGCTGTTGGCAAAGCAACCTTAATTAAAGAACAACAAAATACCCCTTTCAGCCTCTCCAGTTATAAAGCAGTGCAGAAAAACTGTGACCATTAGGGACATGATATAGGCAACCTCTCAGACCACTAAATTAATGGCTTTGTCCATCTTCCTTCTAAGTAATTAGAATCTACCAGAAAATTAACCTCTTCTTTGTTATCAAGCTGTGGTCCATCTTGGCAATTGCTTTGCACAGCAGGCTCAGAGCAGGGGAAGTGCAAATATATCCATTATTTATGCTTGGCTACAGTGGATAGAGTTCTCATTTAACCACCATATAAAAGAATACAGCCTTAGAGTGTTTAATGACAGGTTCTAATTTCATAGTAAATAAATCTTAGGTAAAGCCATTTTTATCATCGTTTGCATGTTTACGTTCGTTGTTTTTCAGGGAAAGAAAAATGCTGCCTCAAACAGTGGAGATGCCTCTGTTAACAGCAAATCACTTCCTGCATTATAATTCTCGACTACTTATTTTTTCGTGTAATGGAAGTAGGTAAATAAAAATTTCTGTGAGCCACTGAGATCCTAAATGCAATGAAAATTTAGTCACAAAACCTGGGCACTGAAAAGTTGTCTGTAAGTCCACCTAAATTCAAGTTAATCAGTATTCCCTGCATGACACAGGCATAGCCTATGGCCTAACAAGTGTAAACCAGAAACACGTGTCACTTGGTGCAGAGTATCTGGGAATGAACACATGATTTCACCTCTCTTTCCCATAGAAACAAACCCTGTGCTATCCCACTCTTTATCTCTCTGTTGGGAGCTCTCCCCCCACTTTTAGCCTTCACTAGAAGGTTTCCTTACAGCAGTTTTTTTTAGAAATTGAGCAGCTGGATAAAGGGCAACAACAAAACCACAAATTAATTCCTCTACAGGAGAATTCAGCTTTTCTAACAGAGATATAAATCTGCAGGAGACCTTACATCTCACCTGCGTAACAGACCACTTGTTAAATGTGTCTATCTTAAAGACATTCTTTTGTCTTTTCTATTAAACTTACTCTAAATCAATAGTAAAGCAAATACTCTTTTTCTTTAGACGAATAATCCCACCATTTTCCACATTTATCCATTCCTCATGACTGTCATAATACAGTACAGAAGGTCCCCCTGGGGAACTGATACAGCCTGTGCAACTGTTTTACACACCCTGAAAAGTACAAAAACCCACCTTTTTATGCACCTACAGATTACCTGGTTGTTTCTCTCCCACAGCTCAGAAGGTTTGTCTCCTTTAGCAGACAGCATGCATTTTCTAAAACACAATTAAAAAGAGAAATAATAGCACAAACTGATTCTTTACACTCATTTCCGTGTATGCTACCACTTCCTATGGGCTTAAGTGTCTTCTAAATACAGGTGTTTTATCAACTTTTGGATGCAAAGAAAGATGGAGAAACAAAACAACCTGTGGGGCAAAGTGATTTTGAGACAAGTAGCCTCTAATAATTTCAGTGCAACTGAGATTTAATTATTTGGAAATCTAAACCATATAACAGGCATATATTTTTAGGCAGACTTTGATTACTTAACAAATAATCAGGGTTTTTTATAGGATACCTTATAAAATTAAGTTTTCAAAATCAAGTGTTCCCTGTAACCCAGCTATACCTGGCGAGTCGAATCCTCCTTCTGGCAATTGCTCCCTGGTATCTCCTCATAGCATCCTGCATCAAAAGCAAACCAGACAGTGACACATCCGATTATTTTAGAACAAAGCCTAAAAAAACACAACTAAAAATTATTTATTAGAGATGAACAAATGCCAGAGAAGTAACACAGGCAAATAAAAACCTGTACTCTGTACCTCACCTTTCCCCAGATTAACCCAAGTCAGTGGTTTACTTTTGCATTGGCAATATTCCCTTAAATTTGAAAAAAACAGTGTGATAAAAGAGTTGTATCACAGTTGCCTCCTCCCAGTGCTTTTTGGTCCTAAACCAGTGGCAGCTGGGCAGTGAATGACACACATTCTACCCTTGCTAAATGTGCCACCCACCAAATAAACTATTAATCCAATTCATCATCATCTGCTGTCCAAAGCACAAAGGAAGTATGGAAAAATTCTATTCTTTTAAAGTCAGTTTTTCCTCTTGGAACAGCCTGCAATGTGCAGTAGTGAACCTCACTGCCTCAGCACATAGGAGACCTCGATTTATTTGTCTAGTTGCCATCCTGTAAATGATAAAGATTCCTTGATGTTAAATAACCATTTCGTTTCTGCCCATGCTGGCTCCCTCAGACTGGTGTAACTGGAGCAGGAAGGGCAGTGAGAGGGGACAACACAGCAAATAATTCCACAAAGTATTCAAACTGCTTCAAGTGCTTCATGAACCACTTCCAGGGAAACACATGCTGAGATCTCCATGTCAGGGAACTGGAAAGCCCACCCATCATGGGATTTGACTCCTACACTCTTCTTTATTAATGCTATTTCTGCCCTTTGTGAAGGCTTCAGAAAATTGACTATTCACCAAATACTGCAGAGTTTCACCTACAATCAGTGGGCATTGTACAAAACATACGGACAGGTGGGAAAATCTCCAAAAGGCAGATTCCACGCCCCTGTCCACCAACTACCTACAGAATTCCTAGTGACGACTGCCCTCCACTGCACCTCTTGGTTTGGGAAGATGGAAGGTAAGCAGGACAAATCTCTCACTCAAAGGCAAACATTTCATTGAGAGGTTTTCCCTTCTGCAAGAAGATGCTTTTCCTTCTCAGTCCTTGCTCCCCCAGCAGTGGCATCTGTGGCACACACAGAGTGCTGGGCTGGACCACAGCACCTCAGACCTGCATCCCTCCTGCTCCTGAGGGTCGGAGCTCACCTTCGTTGTGGGTCGGACTCTGGGCAGGGGGATCGGTTCTCCTTTGTCATTCACAGCACTGAAAATGAGGAATGCACTGTTAATGTTCCGTGGCTGGTCCTTGGTCCACTCCTCACAGTTATAAGCCTCAACACGGACACCAACCTCCACACTGAAAGAAAGGTTTAAATTGATTATTGGACTATTGCAAGTGGTGCAGAAGAAGCCCTGAGACGTGCTCCAAAGGACTGCAAGAAGCCTGGCTGTAATACCTTCTGTAGCAAACCAAACAAATCACTCTTGTGTCTGGACAGACACATTTCAGACATAAAATAAAAGGTGGCAGTAGCTAAGGAGCATTAATAAAAACAAGCAAAGAACAGAACCCAGATCTGTCAACAAATACCAAGATGGGAAGATCCCAGCAGCAAGCTGGAATCTTGTGAAGAATCAAGAGCTCTGGGACCAACTTGACCCTTGCAAATCCCTGAGAGCCAGAAGAATGTTTACTGTCTGTGTTTGCAGGAGTGAGATTTGGTTTCAAATGATTCTGTGATTCTGTGAAATGATCTTTAAAATGAAAGTCAGAGAAGATATTTTTTTAAACCTTCCACTGAGAAAAACAAAAACAAACACAAACAAACAAATGGGGGAAAAAAGGGCACATATGGACAGATAGTTTTAGATATAGATATATTCCTCAAAATTCCAGGTGAAAAAATAATTCATTCAGGAATCTGAATCCTCCTGAAGGCTGAAACCTGAAACACACAGTCAGGCTGATGCTGAAGTCCAGGGAGAGAAGCGGACGAGGAGCTTCACCTGCTGTGGGAGGTGTTGTTCACAATGGCATTGAAGACGAGGCGGTCGCCCACAAAGGATGGTCCCCAGAACTTGAACATGTTGACTGATTTCAGGACGGGATGTGCACGACAAAGGCGGCTGAGGAAGGAACCAGGAGAGACATCAAAACACACAGTCATGCTAAGGAACCTCCTTTGTCAGGTTTGGGGTGGAAAGCGATGAGCGCAACAAGGTTTGCATGGCCAGGTCACTGCAGTACACTCATTTACTCCATAACCCACTGGAATACAGTGACCACGTTCAGCTCCAAGAGCACGTAATTTGAGATTCAAACATAATAATGCCACTTATGTCAAGCTGTTTCCTTTTCAACACGCTTTACAAACACCAATTAATTCTCACGGCTTGATACTACCCTCTTTCAGAGCCAGGCCATGAATCCCTTACCTACAGAGGAACCACTTACTTCACAGAGTTTCATTAATTTCTGTATGGCTGCATGGGGAGTACGTAAAAATGCCAGATCATAAAGCCCCTGGACAATTAAAGGAAACCTGAGTAGAAAGGCTGTACCAGAAACAGTGTTCAAGCAAACCAAGGCCAGTCTATCTATTCTTTTTAATATTTGTACTTTTTTTTTTTTTTGCTTGTTTGCCAGTGTGCTTTCTGCTGGTGTGATAAGAAACAAGAATAAAAACACTATTGATGTAGTTGCCAAATGCAGTTTGTGTAAATGGGATCTAGTTTGCAAGCTCTCTGGAGTGGGCAAAAATTAGGTTTCCTCATCAGTTCTAAATGTATCCAAAGCCCTCCACTTTCTACTGGGATCTCTGTGCATCACACAAACAGAGAACAATATACAATAATGCCATTTATTTTTAGACTCTGAAAAAACATGCTGTTCTCAGTGAGAAGCCCATGTGCACATCTGAGAATAGATTTTTCATTGTGCAGTTTTTAAATCTGAAAACACAGTTTTCTAGAACTTCTAGGTTTTAACTCAACTGCACTTTGAAAACTAATGCATCAGTATTGTTAAATGCACACAATTATCCGTAGCTCATTAATTGACTGGTACATCTATTTAATAGCCTAATACATTCAAATTACTTTCTAATGAAATTAAAAATAGCTTGCTCTTCTGATTTAAGATGCTAAACGTTGATTTTATTTACAATGTTCAGTATAAAGATACAAACACAATATTATCAAAAATAAGAGAGGAACAAAACAGAAATCTGGCATAAATACTCAGTTTTCCACTGAAAAGCATGCCCTGAATGCTTTTACTGCAAGAAGTAAGAAAGGGCATTAATTCCAACTAATATTACTAATATTCAGGTGCTTTTATGGCTTTCTGCAAGATTTTCATATATTGTCCAGCCAAAACAGAGGTGTTGGGGAGAGGGAAGAGGGGAGTGACTAACCTTTAAAATGCCCTTAGAAATGTGTTTGTCAAGGGTTATTCCTCCTCCTCCTCCGCTCTTCCATCAGAGTTCATGGCCATGGTAACTCTTACCTGGCACCTCGAGAGGTCAGGTCTAGCTCTGAGTGGCCTCATAAAAGGTTCACAGAGAGACTGGTTATCTCTAAAGCAAAAACTACAAAACCTCAGTTTCCAACCAGACTCTGACAGTAGTCATTATTCCTGAAATTTTCACCATGACAAATCATGCTTGATGTTCATTAGCTCAAACAAAATTTGTTCCATACTCAATTTGCCGATATTTTCCTTCCCTTTTTAAGTCTAAATGAGACTCCCTCTAGGTAAAATTTTTCAGATAAAAACAGGTGAATATTTTGGGTCATATTATGGCAAAAACCTGCAACAGTCACTTCAAGGCAGTGGAACTGCACACTGGGGTAAGGTCTGTGCACTGATGTAACTTAGACAAGCTGTTTATCCAACCACTACAGAAAATCTGTTGTTATCAGTACAACTACTGGCGACAAATCAAAACCACATGAATAATGAATGGCAAAGCCATTTAATTATTAAAGTTAAAAAGTGAAAACATATCTAACATCCCTGCAGTGAATTAGGTCACTTGGTAAGCAAGGAGAATTCAAACTGGAACTTGAGTGGTGCTTGCAAAGAAGCTTTGCACAGTGTCCAAGAACAGGAAGGGAGAGAAACAACAGTTTGACTCCAGGAGAGGAGGAATCAAATGATTTTATGACTCGGACACGCTGATTAGAAGTGTCACAAAAAGTACCTTGTACTTTTTACCTGGTGATGCAGAGCTCTTTGAACTGCTAAAAGTGGTGCAACCCGTCGGATGTGGGACTCACAGACTGAAAGGACAAGTGACCTGCTGAAGGGTGTGCATCCATCCTGTGTGCACCCCAACAAAGCAGGACCTGTTCATTTCGATCTCGCTTTCTATGACTCACTTTCCTTCTGGCACGAGAACCTGCAGATTAACTTCTAGAAGGGTGTTCATTTTTGGATATCACTTGACACGGTATTGGTTTTATCCTGATTCAACAGCCGACTTTGCTTTTAAAATACTGCACCAACCACAAGCAGGGCAGGTTTCTGTTCCTGTGTCCAATGCTGACTTTCTGCAGATTCCCAGGAGGATAACACAGCCTCTTTGGCCTTTGGGTCTGTGTGTGTAACAGAGCAATATCTGACCCTGACAGTGGCTGTGGGAGCTGTACCACATAAATAGTTCAAAGACAAGGTGAGGAGGAAGAAGAGTCACAAAGGTCTGGGTCTGTTTCCTTTTTGAAAGAAATCCCTGTGGAACTCTTAGTACCAGAAGCACATCCATTAATGACCATGTGCAGAGACTGTGATGTAGGAAGTACCTTGCTGAAATACTCGCCACTGTCTCCATCCATGCCATGATCTGGCCACCAAAAGTGTTCCCGTGATGGTTTGCATGAGGAGGCAGGACAAGCTCAATACTCTGCACATGAGTAAATTCGGTTGAAACTGCACCTTCCTCTTCAAAAGCATCTGAAATAGGGTAGCAATGTATCACTGAATCCTTTCAGAAGAAAATACACCCAGTTACTGAAATGTGCATTCGCTTCAGACGTGGTGAAAATAAGAAAAACAAGGAGACACAGAAGAACCAGAGCCCTGTTCATCACTTACTCAGAGACTTGGCCACTGTGTGTGATGGGCAAATGTGTCTCACTAAGGTTAGAGTGGGACATGACTATGTCATAACATCTTACAAATCTTGTGATTACCTGAAACAATACAGAACAGACGAAAGGAAGAAATAAGGATCTGGATCAGCGATCCCCTTCCACTACCTGAGCGTTTCCAGTATCACCCTCAAATGTTTAGCCACACATCCTCACTCTGCTCTTTGTTCATCTCCATGATGTTTTGCAGAAAGAGATTCAGGCACGAGTTTATGTCATTCATTTTAAAAGTGCATATCTGTGCTAGCTCTGCTTGACCCAGACTGTACTTGTGACTTCCACCACAATTAACTAACTTTATGGTTATATAAATGTGTGAAAGCATGTGACGTAACTTGTACTTTGGACCTACTTAACGTGTTGCCTAAGATCCACTCAGCAGACAAGCATCACTTTCAGGGTATGATTTAGACCTATTTTGCTATCTAGCAGCCTTTATGTGCAATGTTCTCTCATCTCTTTCCCCTATTTTGCTTGTAAGAAGGTGAATTAGTGCTACAGCAACACACTTGAAGGAAGTTTCCAGGAAAAGCAGTGGAGACAAAACCCATCAGCCTCTGATTTGTGTGTCAGGGTATTCAGCTGTACCCTGTGAGACAAGTGCAGTGACGACAAATCGCTGCTTTGCTTGGAGCAAACAAGACCCTTCAGTTCTGCAAAGCCTGACTAAATTGTTAAGACTAGAATCTGTGTTTACAACAGGTTTAATCTCTCCTCAGTAAAACCATATAATGCCTGTTGTTTATACACAGAGCTACGTTTTCCAAATACCAGCATATTTTCTTAACTGCTGTGAATAATTTCTTCTGCAGGGGAACACAGCAACTTTTGAGCACAACTCTCTTCAAGAACAGAAATTACTGTCAGGAATAAAGATGAACCTCTTTTTTGGTTGAGCTTCTCCAATTTGATCATTAGGTGTTTAAAAAAATGGTTTTTACCTGTTTTGACCTCCATGTTATGAAATTTCTCCTGCTTGTTGGTAATGATCTCAGGGCATAAACATAGTTCTTAGTGCTTTCTTCAAGTACATGGACATAAACCTGAGTGAATTTTGCCCTTCAATCCCCACTCTGACATGTGCCACAGGACTATATTGCTGTATTGCAAAGCTGTGTCTGAGCTGTTAAACCTTGCACATGGAACCTGCGTGAAGATCTGCATTTCACATCTATTTAGTGCTTGCATGGCCTTCAATCCTGCACTTTTAAATCTGGAATTTCTGACAGACAATGAAGTGCCACGCTATTAGAATAAGTGTCTTATACACACCCACAACTCCAAGAAGATCTACGTGTTTTGTCTGCTTTTTCACTCCCTTCCTGCTGCCCACAAGTCTCATGTTCAGTCCCTTTTGCTGAGCAGAGCAATCACCTTGTTTACTACTCTCCTGCATCAGGTTCTGGAAGACCTGGAAATAGCCCAGTCGGATTCTTCCCCTCTCAACAGCCAGGCTGTGCTCCAGGTGGTCTTCTGCAGACAGAAGCTTTACAGGTTCCAACTCAGCCTATGCAAATGAGAAAAAAAGAACAGTTCTTAATTTCACAACCACATCTAAGTGCACTTTGAACTTAGAATGGCATCAACATTTCCTACAACCTTTTGCTATCAGCTGTCCAAGATGACAAGTTTATTAATACAAACAAGCACAGTTTAAAGTTTGAGAGGTTCTGCATTATCCTTTCAGAATCATTCATTAAAACTCAATGACAAAGTGCTTTCAGTTTTTAAATACAAACATCCATGAGAGCACACAGGTTTAAGACAGTCCTAATTTAAGGGGGAAAAAAAAACAAGGAAAAAAAAACCCCAACGAAAATACAACAAAACAACTTAATGTGAAGGTCTGAGTATTGAATTTTTGTATTAGAAAAATAATCTGTCTGCACTGATCAGTGATGTAAATGCAAATTCCCATGTATGTCAGTTCGATGACAAACTGGATCCAACTCTGTGCTGACTTAAGGAAATTATTACATCTGGATAATTACAGCAGACATGCCACTGAGCAGTCTCTTGTGTGATTTGTATACAGGGTCTAGCCTCAAAAGCAATGCACAAAGCACTGCACCACACACAAATTCAACATGTTGTCCTTTACAGTGGTGCTGCCACTGGTTTCCAGCCTTGAACTCCTCCCTCAAACCCTCTTGCCATTTCCTTGCCTTCTTTCTGGTTCTCCTCAAGAGCTTCCCAGCTTTTTCCAGATGACCCAGGTAAAAGATTAAGGTGGTGTGTGTGTAGAATTTTTGTCTCCACAACTTTAGAAGCAGTTGATCAGAAAAGTAGATTTGAAAAAATGGTTCTTTAATTTCTCCAGGACTTTGTGATGGAATTTGAACTGAGCTCTCAAACCCCCTCTGGGACATTCCTGCCTTAAGCCTAATCTTAGCTAATCATCACCAATTTAATCCTGAATTAATCTCCCCAGAAATCTGGGCAAAAGGTAATCACTTTGATGCCATGGGTAAGTTATCAAACCAATAAAAACAATTCTTACTTTATACTATTTCAGTGCTTTCAGGGAGGCAATTTGGCCATTGCTCTTTCAGAAAGTTGGGCTTTAGTGTTGGTAAAACTGTTCCAGTCAGTTTCAGCTGCAGACAGGAATATCTCATCACAGAGGAGAAAGCAGAAGTGATTGGATGTATTAATGGCTCATGGGATGACTCTGCCAGTCTCCAGTGGATGTTAAAAAGGTAGATGCACTGTCATAACACGTTCAATGAGGCAGGAAAGGCAGATATATGATTCTAGTCACATCCAAGAAAGTAGAATTCTACATACAAAGGGAGTTTATTAAGAGATTCTGAGGAATATTTGGCCTTTGTCATAAGAAGACTCTGTAAGGACTGTGCCTGTCTGGAGCAGTGGTGTGAAGGGCAGCAGCACCGTGACTGATTTCTAAATACCTCCAGGGAGCCAAACACTGGGGAGAAGAAACAACGAAGTCATGAAAACTAATTAACGTAAATGGCAAAGAATTAATTTAGATTGGAAGCTAGCTTAAAAATAATGTCTTCTATCTGAACAGTGATGTCTGAACTGCCTCCTTATGAAGAGAAGTGAAGGATGAAGAAACCCCACACCCACACTCTTGCAGGATTCAGGGTTTATTCAGATCAGCTTCTGGAAAGGAGAAAGACTGTGGAGACTCACAAGTCTCTCCTCCAGGGCTTGCCCCTGTCAGTACTGCTGTCCCTACTCCAGGTCTATGAAGAACAAACGTGCAAAAGGAAGTGGAAAAAATAATAGTAGCAATAATAATAATAGACTGACACCTTCAGAGCAGAGAACTCAAAACAAAACAAAATGAAACAACCCTATCTGTAAAAAGTTTCGTCTTCAGGCTCTTTTCCTGTTACTCATCAGAATGAACAGGTATGAAGATTTTGGCTGCATTTCACAATCAGAAAGCTCAGTTATTTCACAGAAACTCAGTAACTTCAAGTTTAGAAGGAAAATGAAAGAATACCTTCCTAGCACCAAGTGGTTTGGCCACATATGTTGCATATGCCACACTCACAATTTTTTCAACATTAGTCAAAACATCCTGTACTGTAACCTTGATGCCAACCTGCAAAGAAGGGGGAGAAAAAAGATGCTTACCTCCTTGTCAGTTCAGCTGAGATAAAATGGTGCAGATTTTATTAAACTAATCATGTCCAGTCTCTTACACTTAAAAAGGAAAAGGTAAAAATCTGCTCTGCTGTCATTGATACATTTCTGATTATGTAAGAACATATTCACTGAGCTCTGAAAGGTATTTTAGCACAAGAACTGCTTTTGTATGTTTAGCATCACTTCCAGGGTAAAATAAAAAACAGGAAAGACACTCAGAGGTAGTTTTATGAACATTTATTTTCATTCACTTGTGTGATATTTGGAGTTCCCATCTGAATCTTTCCAAGGTCTGTATGAGCTAAAAAGTCTGTCTAAATGTGCCTAATACACTTGAAGTTCAAACACTATATTGGATCCTGTGAGACATAAAAGCTTCTGATTTTTCCTCATTTTTAGAGCCTTCCCTGTGAGATGCATCACCCCCGTCAATATTAAGGGGAATTGGACTTCAGCACAGTGCAGAAAAATTACCCCTATGGTTCTGATTTTCAATTCTTATTTTCAATTCTCTGATTTTGCATTCTGACTTCAAGTCACTCGGCAATGCATTGCATGCCTGTTACAATGTGAAGAGCAAGAACAGGTTTACACCTATTTTTGTACCAGAAGTTTCAAAAATACTTAGAACTCCACCTGTTCAGTGGATCTCATCTAAAGGCTGCTTAGAGACCAACAGCTTCAGAGTGTACCAACCTATCCCATCCTGCCAAAGGACTTAATTCTTCAGGGTCCAGTTTCTACTTTGACATGGATTACTCTACAGCAAACATGAGATTATAACACTTCAAAACCAGTCTCATTAGGCAGTGCTACTGTTTAGATACCTGCACAGATATCTGGAACAAATAAACCTGCACCCATGTTGTGCTGCCCTACTGCTCCCACCGCTGTTCCATTCCTTCAATATCACTGGGAATAGGAGTGGGGGTCTCTTACCTCCATGCTGGTCCTGAATGCTCTGTTCACCTTGGCTCTGATGGTAATAATTTGTCCAACCCTTTTAAGAAGAATAACACCTTAGAGAATGCAAACATGGGCTTGAACGTGCCTCTCTGGATATTCCTAACCATGATGAAAACCTCACTGATCAGTTGGTGTCTCCCACACTGCACTGAAAATTCACTGAAAACTTTTTCTTTTCAATTTAGCTCTGTTATTCACTAGTCAGGCTTCATTCATGCTCAACAAACCTGTAGTTACTGAGAAAGCTGCATAACCTTTATGCTAACACTCCTTCTCCTGGCTGATGTCTGCATGACCCAGGTGTGCTCCAGCCCCAGGTAAACCAGGGAATTTTGGCTTAGGTTCTGCTTTTGCTCAAGAGCACGTCTTGCTGTGAATTACACCAAATCACTGATCACATCTCCCTGCAAAAGCACACTGATACACTCCATGTGCATCTCTGGCATCCAGATATGTGCACGTGAGGAAATAATCCCAGAACAAAAAGTGCTCTTTGACACCTTTAAAGGGTGGAGAAAGAACTCACGTTCCAGGTCTTGGCCAAGAACAGGGCTGCAGCATGTCCTTACTGCCCCAGCAGCATACTTCTGAAAACTACTCTTCCCCACTCACCTACATAAAATATGTAAACAGAATTACATATTTTTCTTTCATTATTGTGTTACATTATTATTGTTTCACTTTCCTATTTTTAGTATTTATTCAATTTTTAACTCTTTTTATTACATAATCAAATCAAATTTAAATGAGAAAATATTTTCTTTCCTTCTGGAACTCCTAAAGTACCTGTTACGTGTCGATACCAGGAGTAAACCTTGTTTGCAACCCCCAAAATCCTAACACAAGGCAATGCTGGGAGGGTGGAAGGAAGGCAGTTTCCCCTCAAGTTTTCCCTTTGAACAGAGTAGTGAAAGGACACGTTGTGCACGGTAAGTCAGAGCCACAGCCACAAGAGCTGGGCATAAGGCCACAGCCTCCAGGGAATTTAAATTGACTTAAAACTGCTAAAGATCAGCCTGGGGCAGGCAAAGTGCTGCTCACTACATCCAAGACTGATGTAAAATACAGCCCAGAGCACTTGAGTACCTATGAAATAGGCACTCACAGCTGAGGACTTGGCACAGTTATGAACACAGGTCATATAAAAAAATTAATTTAATGAATAGGGTTTTGACATTTAAATTGCTTCTTCCAATGCCAGAACTATGAAAGAATTGTTGCCAAACACTAGAATGGGAAGAAGGAAACCTCTTCCTCCACGGGGCCAGGCAGAAACAACAAACTACACAGTCATTTTCTCTTTCTTGTTCACATTCAAGAACACACGTAGAACCCTTTGAGTGGACAGTGGAGAAAAATGATCAGTGGGGAAAATGAAGACCCTTCTGCAAGTACATAGCCCTCATTATCTTCTGAGGAAGGTTTTCCATTATTCATTGCAAAGAAAGAGCACAAGCATTAAGGTAATAGTTCACAACTGCAGAGCTCATCTTCAGACAGGAGAATGTTCAAAACAGTCACAATAGATAAACAGGGGCAGAAGTCACAGAACAGCACACTTACACTTAAAACTGCAGAAACTTGACAGAATGAACTGACTCTGATTCACACAGGGAACACTGACAAAATGTAAACACATGTAATTCACAATCAGATGTAACTGGAAATCAGTATCACTCAACTGATGCTTATTAAAAGACAAGAAAGAGGGATTTACTTGTTATCATGGCATAAAATTGAGTTTTGAACTATAGAGTGGTGGAAATTTCTGTCTCCATGTTAGCATGAATTAAAGAAGCAAAAAGACTTAATTCTTAGAGAACATTTAGAAACCTGAGTTAGGTAAATTAAACCTTACAGTGAGTGACTTACTTACAAAACATCTTATTAATTTACCAGAGGGACCAGCAAGTGCTCTGCTATTTATGTAAGGTGTTTGTATAATCATCTAGGACCTGGCAAAACTTAAGAAATTGCACAGAAAGCTCCAAACAGGATGTTAGGGATGATGTGACACTGAAAAATAATTTCTTTATCCACTTCACAGTTACCAGACCTGTGCCCTAAATTCTTGCAAAAATTAAATATCTCTATTACAAGTGGAAGGAGAGCTAGAGATGTATTTGGAAACCAATCTGGGAGGGAAAATATTTCCATTATATTTTAGAAGCTCTGTTCTGCTCTCAAGAAGCAAGACAGGAAATTTCTCTGAAGCTACTAAGTCTGAAGTATTATACCTAAAAGAGAAATATTACCCTGATTTTGGTTAGTTTTCACAGACAGAATTTTTTCCCTAAGGACAAAATTAAAAATGCAATTTCAGGCAGGACAAACACTTCAATATTGTAAAACAGACTAAGAAATTATCCTCTGAGTTCTAGATGTGATATGACCGTTTTCTCTTCCTTGTCACTGGCTCCAGTTCTCATCCTAATGGCCACTGCTCTAAAAATGGTGACTGTGAGTGGATGCTGGTTCTACACTTGTTCTGCAAACAGCTTTAAATTGACACCAGCTGTACCTCTGACAGGCAATGTTGTTTTGTTCACAGCCAAGGAAACTGCACTGATCTCTGCAACCAGGTCTATCCCATCTAAGCTCTCCCTAATTCCTGGATTACAAGGTGTAAAAAAGTACACAAAAAAGTACAAAATAAGGGCTTTAAGTTAATGTAAAGACATGACTTAGAAATAAAGGTGCTGTTTCCTCTTACAGAGTCTTTTATCTCTCTGAACATCATGAAAAATGGTTAAAACACTTAAGTCCTGTATTAGCTTGTAGATTCAGTTAATTCTGTGATCAATAAATGCAGAACATCTCTGTTTTTTCTAAAAGAGCTGAAAGAAAGAGATGGTAAGAAATAAACCAGAAGAGCACTTGCAGCAATAATACAGTAACTTTTATAGGTATGCATTCCGTATCTAACAGTGGCCTTCACTTTCATCAGAGCCAAAGACACTGGGCCATGAGTTTCTCATCTTGGCTGCCAAGTCACAGTAACAAGAGCTTATTTCTGACCTGTGAAATTGATCTGTTTTCTAAGTGGGTCAGGCTATCACAGGTAGGAAGGAGCAGTTTTAGGACTTAGCCCTGTAACCCTGGTGAGTTCATCAGTCTGCTATCTCAGATTTTATAAAGCCACAGTTTATCTCCACCACGTAAGAATCCCTGGAGTGAAGGGAATGACTGTTGTCAGCTGGTTCTATACCTGGCAGCCTCTTCAAACTGCATGTCGTCCATGGACACCATCACGCAGGACACACCAGCATGATTCTCAGCTTCAAAAGAGGCACAGGGGCACACAGTTATCACAGGGCACTTGCCATTCACCTGCAGACTTGTGCACAGGGATCTCACACAGCACACTCCAGCTCTTCCTCTGAACACCAAAATGTAAGTCTGCAGTGGGCCCCTTAGGAAAAAAGAGGCTAAGTAAGATTTAAGTTAGTATTTATCATGACTTCATGGTAAAGGGTATTCATATTTAAGGGTAACATCAGACTAGATGATGACAATGATCCTACTCAGTCTGAAGACCTCTATTTAAGGTCTTTCTCTAAAAATTAACATTCTGGTAGAAGAGTGTTAGCAAGCATGCTGCAAGACAGAAAGAGTCACAAAGTGTTAACCAGCTTACAGAAATCTCAGCATTCTCCCCTTGAAACAGTCTGGCATGAGTATCAGCTGGGGTAAACCAGCTTGGGAGTTTTATGTCAGCTGAGGATTCTCAGACACAGGAGAAAAATCTGCTGCCTTATTAGCGTTGTTACAGCACTGGAAAGCAGGTAAGTATATGTCCTCACTGCTGCACCAAAACTGCAGGAATCAAATAAAACAAACAAACAAACAAACAAAAAAACAACACACAAACAAGATTCAAAGAAATCAAACCCAGTACTCTTTTTTTATTTTTTTTACTTACTTACTGTAAAATGTCTTTACCAAAATTTGAACTGTGTTCTTCATCTCCCTGGGATGCATTTGGTTGTGAATAAGAGTGCATCCTTTTTGTATTAATTATGAAGGTTATTCTGGAAAAGGTAGACATTTTCTTTAATACTTAATAGCCTGATAGTCTTTATAGCAAGTTACTGTGATATATTATTTATTTGACCATAGCACCTAAAGCTTCCAGTCAGAAGCTAGATCCCTACTGAACCAGGAGCTGTATAAACACAGGGAACCTCTGCTCCATGAAGTTTCCTGAGTAACAGAGGCAAAGGGCAGGACTAGCAGGAAACCTGGAAAATAACACTGCATAACAGGCAGGAGTCCTCACTCCCAATTTTAGTGAGCATTACAAGAAAAAGCTCAGGGGAGTTAGAGGATTTTTATCAGTATCTGAGGAGCTCCCTTTGAAAATACAAGGGGAAAGCACAGTCCCTCTCCAAAAGGCACAGTTGAGGGGTAAATCACGGAAGGGCTGAAACCAAATGACTCCTTCATAAATCCAAAAAAAAAGAGAAGTGTGATTGTATTGCAAAGTTCCACATGCCAGGTGGTTTCTGGGTTATTGTGTGGGACAAGATCTCCAGGATCCCAACTTTTTCCATACAGGATGGCATGAAACTGCACCCAGGGATGAGCTCCCCAAAAATACCCACAAGGCTCATTATGGACTGCTAATGTATGCACTGGGAATGGAGTTCACTGGCAGCAGCGAAGGCACAGCCTTGGGCTCTCTTCGTGCTTTCCATGCAGCTTGTGCTTCCACAAGTCAATTAGAAGTTAGTGTCAGAAGTTAGTGAGGGGAGTTTAGAAGTTTTCAAAGGTGAGTTACATCAGACAAGGAGTGCTCTGCGTGCTGTTTGGATTTGTGACTGTTTCACAGATCCTCAGGATCACAGAATAGTAAAGGATTGGAAGGGACCTCTGGAGATCATGTACTCCAACACCCTGCCAAGGCAGGGTCTCTTTTTTTTTCTGTGGCATCCATGTGCCAATAATGTTAAATTAGTATATTTCTTTTTTTCTCTTATCTCTATTTTTCACCCGTTTTCCCCCTTCTGTTGCTGTCTTTTGTAAATTCCCCCAGGTGTGTCCCCATCCTGTGCCCCCCAGGTGTGTCCCCCAGGTG
>VWZF01002471.1:0-221578 GCA_013396755.1 Sclerurus mexicanus
CTCACCAGTGACATTACACAACAAAAGCATTATTTTTCTCCCCTACCCAAATATGCTCTTTGGGTACGGACTGTCACTCTTTGAACAAATATCTGAGTATCTTAAGGACATCGAAAAGTCTGGCAATATAAAATACGCAACGTACCAAAGAAAGACTTGCTTCTTATTCATTTTAATTAAAGCATTTATTCACTGCACTCACATGTTAAGGCTTGACTTTATTACACTGATGAGCATAAATCTTCCTAGTTTTGTACATTGTAATGGAATGCATCCAGTGATCAATATGAAGCAGGGACCAATCTTTACAGTTTTGCAAATTAATTTTAATAGTGCAGCTGTTGTTACATATATATATATATTCTTTTAATGTCCATATCAATTTGCTCTGTTTTTTGTATAGATTGGGACCTGCATTTCACCTTCTTTAAGTCCTATGACTATTTACAGCCTTCCTGGTTCTATTCGCCATTCTTGGAAAAAATGGAGCTTTATGAATTTGAGATCAAAAGATGTGGTCCACTGGGCTACTAAAATGTTTCCAAGAGTTAATGTTAATAAAAGAGACCAAAGACCTTGAAATTAGGGCAATACTCTCATATTTCTAAACTGTAATACTTTATCTGTAATTGTCCTTCAATTTAGCGTGTTTCCTTCTATTTCAAACTATCAAGAGACAAAAGCTAGGGATCTTTCAGAGCACCACGATAAAGGGAAAAGCAACACTAAGATAAGAGCTGATAGAGCAAACATGCACTAAAGAAGGGTAAAAGTGGTAAGAGTTCTCAAAACAAGGTACGTGGTCTCTTAAGTCTCACATTCTCAGATACGGTGTTTCATTATCTGTCCTTTCCCATCTAACAAAGTAAAGTGCTGAACCAAAATTACTTGGCTTTGTTTTGGCATAAATTAACGATGTGGCTCGCTATTATTGAACTGCAGAAGGAGCCCTTAAGTTACATTTGTGCTCACCTGAGGATGGAGGTTGTTTTGCATCTCCCTGTTGCTTGTCTCTTTTCCATTTTGGGAATGTAAAACCATAAACAGTTTGATCCATTTCAAGAGTTCAAAGGCTGTAATGCAGTTTTGACGTTGCTGTTGCTAAAAAGGAAGGCAACGTCTGCTTCATGTTCCCCCTGTGCAAACTTGATATTACCAGTACTAAGAGTTGCATAAATTCCATTATTAACCACTGTACCTTATTTACACACTGGTTTCAAACACACCCTGGTGGGCCAGAAGTGGACAAAGAAAAAAGAATTCTAGTAAAGTGACTTTAAAAAAATGAAACCAGCACCATTTATAAAACATGCTCAGAACAATTTCAGCAATTGCCACACTGAGAAAACAGTAAACTTTTACTTCTTTATTTGTATCCATGACATAGGCAAAAGATGCCTGTTTATTGCATCACAAGCAATTAAGAAACACCTCGTCCCCTCCACTGAATGGAACAATGAACAAAACCATCCCAGTCCTGACGAAGAAATGGGACAAAAATGTGTAAACCAGAGGAGTATAATCTGTAAGCATAACAAATACTTTCAAACAAATCACTCTGTAAGCTTTGGCCACGAGAAAAAGCTTCAGAACCACTGAAATCATTGGAAACTTTGCACCTGGACTATGTTACTCGCTCTGTGGCCCTTTCACCTGGGATGAAGACCCTTGTGCATGTTTGCAAGATCATCCCCAAACAGACAACGCAACCTAACTCCCTGCTTTCATTTGATCGTTCTTCACAAGTTTTGTCAGTAGTCACCAAAGTGCTCCTTTGTATGAAAAAAAATATAAAAGAAGAAAATTCCCAACAGAGGGGAAATCCACATTCAAGGCACAAATTCCCCTTGGACTCTAACACAGAAAGCACGCCTTCCCTACTCAGTTCAGCAGCAGAGCTTATGCATTTATACGTTGCCTCTTGCTTGCTAAATCTTGGCAATCTAAGTCCCCAATGTAACACAGCCTCTCTCTATCAGAGAACTTACAAGATCAGATGAGAATGATGGCTTGAACATCCACTTGCAGGGGATGCTGCTAAAAAAACTTATTAACAGTTTTATCAGTGAGAGGGAAGAGGTTTAAGCAGTTGCACGTCCTTGAATAAACACACGGAATACTTCTGCCAAGCAGAGGAGTCCAGCACATTACACTGTTTTATCAAACTCATGCATTTCACTAACTCTATTAAAATATTTTTCTGCAGCTTGCATAGATCTTTTCCTACTTGTCTTCTACAGACACAGCTGAGCTTGTACATGGACCACTCATTACATAGATAGGAACCTTAAATAAAGGCTGTAGGAGCACACCGTGCGTTTGCAGGCATACTTGCCTGCATTAAAAAATGAGACCCCTGCTACTAGAGGGTTTTCCTGAGCATTTTAATTCCAAATAAACACTGACAAGCAAAAATCTGATAAAATTTTCAGTTCCTTATAAAAGCACAAGTGAAATACAGCAAATATAGAAAACTATGATGAAGAGAAATCTGTGATGTCCTATATCCCCTGCCAGTTTCAACACTCCCAAGTGCTTTTCATCTTTCCAAGATACATTATCAGACTTCAAACTGGGATAACAGTCCTCTGAAAGGGTTTCATTTGCTGTATAATAATTCTTTCAAACATATTCAGCCGACTTCTCTCACCAGGTATCTATTAAACAAACAGGACGTGGAAAATACTCCTCTGCCAAGTGGTCTTATTTTCTTTCAAAAAAGGCTCATGCCCTCTCTCAAACAATTTCTTGAAAGATAATTCTCAACGTGTGGGATTAATCACAGCCCAAAGCTTGCTTCTGACATGTGATTAACTATTTCTACCTGACTCAAAGGACACAGGCCAAAATATTTCAGTGTTGATGCTCTTCACTCACACCCTGTGCTTAGAGCTGTGCAGCACAGGAAAAGGAGAGGGACTGCATCACTCATACTTTACATGCTGAAGGCCAAAGAATGGTATGAAGAGGGATTTTTATAACATTCCATGATATATTTTGTTTAAGAACTGTCCCAGAATTAAATTTCTCTGCATTTATCATGTCCCAAGAATGCAATGATTTATGCAGTGCATCAGAGGCTATTACAAGGTTTCTCACATCATAAATACAACTTATAATGCATCTCATGCATGATATGCACCACTAACAATTTCACTTGATGAAAGCTATCCTTACGCCTTTTATCATTCAAGCATGTTAATGAGTTCCCCCAAAAGATTAGTGAGGAGTCTAATAAACCAAAAACCTATTTCAACAATTGTTTTAGAGTCTTTCAATGAAGCAACGTGAACTTCTGCAACTAAATGAACCTTCCCTTAATAACTCAGAAATAATCACACCCTCTTGCACTTGTGCCAGGCCATTACAGTATCTTAACAAACTAATGAATTTATAATTTTATGAGAAGCTGTACCAGGAGAGAAACTGTCCTCTGGAAAAAAAACATCTAACTTGTATGAAGGATGTCTGCACTGAAAGGCTCTGTCTCTCTTCTTCCAACACAGAGGTGTAAATGAGAAGATTGACCAAAAATCAGTGTTGTTAGCAAGAAATACCTCGAACCATTTTAACAGACTTTTCTTTGATCCTTAAGGTGATTTTCTAATAGGGTACACAGTGTCAGTGGAAACATTCATTTATTCAGAGGATTTCCTTTCAGTCAGTTATTTGGATATGACTATACACCTCACCTGTTCCAGGGAATGAACAGGTTTTACTCTGTTACTTATTGGAAAATGCTTCATATTCCACCAGAAGTCCTTTCAACAAAAGTTGAAGAGACAAAAGCCTCACATAAACATTCTGGACCTAAAAGCTGGGTCTAAAAAGCAGCTACACTTTCACTGATGGAGAATGCAATTCTATAGAACAGTGTACCACCAACTGCTCCCCACCTACTTCATCAGTCCTCACAATCCCTAGGATGAGCTACACCACCACTGTAAGCTATTCTCTTGGAGGTTACACGTGGGTGGAAGAGGAGCAGCGGAGGCAATCACAGTGGAACACAACACACCAGCAGTGCAGGGCTGTGTCCATCCAGGCAGTGTTGCACAGCAGAGACAACCTGCTCTGAGCCGTGGTTATCCCCAGCCCGCACCTAAGGCAGCTGTGACGCCCAGCTCAGAGCTGGTTTGCACTGACGATGGAAGGGCACGGGCACAACCAAGTCTCATTTCCCCACATAAGGCCATGCACATCTTCCACCTGGGACAGGACGTTTGTTCCAAGCAGGGATTCTCTGGGCCCACCAGCCTGGCCTGTGTGACTGCACAAAGCTGCTCCCTCTCCTTTGTTCCTCCTGCCAGCATAAGCACATGGAGTCCACACAACTCTTTAGTAGGGAGCTGTATTATCTAAGCTGAATTTCTGTCCTTCCACTAGTTCAGTAACTTGCCTCTCTTGCCTCAATGCATTAAGGAAGATTTAAGTGAAGAAAAATAAAATTACATGAAATCCCTAAGCCTGAACTTTGTATTCGTAACTCCTTCTTGTACTCCCCACCATGAACTCCATCAGCTTCTTATTTCAAATTATTTTCCTAAGAATACAAGGCTTAGCTATTCCCAGTAAGAGTTCCTTTGCCCTTCTCTAGATTGCTGTCAGACTATTCCTTTGTCTTCACACTTCCTTTATTCTATAATAGACTTTGCATTTCAAGTGCTTCAGTACTTTTTCTGTGTTCGGCTTTAAAGATCAAACTACAAATTAGTTGTATCATATAAAACGAGTTCTTGCCACAAACCCAATATTATGTTTCCTTTTTCCAGTTACATTTCTAATTCTTTAGCCTTGCAATTTGCCCAAACCATTATCTTGTATTGACATAGCTGGCAAGCTGCACAATGCAAAAAACATTCAATTACTGCACAATTTTCAATAAGCAAGCTTTGCTACATTGAATTTTACATAGTCTGCTTGAGCAAGGTCATACCTGCACTTCCAGTTATTTCTTATATCGGTGTGATTAAATTGAAAACATAAATCACTGAGTTGTTGAGTCTTGAACTATAAATAAAGACACTAATAGGACATTTTCTATTAATTTTCCTCCAGTATAGTGGGACTATTTGCTCAGGAGCAGATCTGAAAAATACTGTAAAGATTTCAGATTATGTAGAAGACTTTTTTCCTTGCTGATTCACTAATATTTTATTTCTAGATGACAACAATCTAGAAAAAGCACATATCGAAGAAGTTCCTTTTGATTAGTTCTTTAAAACTACTCAGTGAAAGAAATCCTTCCAACCCCCCTTTGGTCTGTCTCCTCTGGATGCCCCTGTTACACATTCCAAGAGTCTTATGAGAGAAGGGAACTACAGTGGCCTCCCTTTTATCACATCAAACTCTTCTGAGGTATTTCACATGTGATTATTGCCATTGGTATTGGAAATCCAAAAAGGGAAACTTTCCAGTCCCTCTTGACAAAATTATAACTAATGGAATACAAAAAGAAATCAAATGAAGACCATTGTTCATACCTGTACCTGAAAAGATCCCTACAGGTACTGGATGCTAAGGTGTGATCTAAAACCTGGCAAATCAAAGGCAAGGATACAAACCACAGCTCAACCTTCGGACAGGTCTCAAGGAATCACCAGCGCTGCAGTGAGTTTCCCTTCCACAAGTAATGGCAGCAGCTTGCCCACTACTGACAGCATTTTTCACTGTCCTTTTGTCTGCCTTCACTTGTTTGTAAATATATTTCCTTCTGTGAAACCCGATGAGGCACTGCTGGCCGTTTCTCCACCAGAGTGGCAGCACAGGCAGTGCTCCCAGTTCTGCACCTTCTGCCAGCCTGGCAAGGGGGCTGTGTCTCATCACCCAGCCCATTAGGGACCCCTGTATCGGGGGCACTGTCCAGCTGAGGCAATCCCTGCTTCCCAAAAGGACAACCCTGAATTAAATGTGGTCACCTGGGAAGTCAGTAACACACAGCCAAGGAAATCTGGAAGGTACAGCTCAGCCTGCTTTTTTAGATTTTACAGGAATGCTGTGGCATAGGCTGATAAGATATATAGCAAGACTCCATTTCTCTGGGGCAGATTTCTACTGCCTTAACCATGAAACTATGCCTTTTATCTTCCTGAAACTCTCACTGCGCAGATTCTGCAGTAGTCTAGGCAGGAGTGGTGATAACATCAGTCTTTCTTATCACATGACACTGATTCATCCCCAGTGCTCTGCAGGACACACAAACCGAATGTAAAACATCATGAAAAATCATGCAATTCAAAAGAATTTTATCACTGCGAAAGCATTTCAGAAAGGTATTTATATCTCATTAAACAACAAACTGCTGGGGAAGATAAGCTACTTCCAGCTGCAGGAAGTAAGTCACTGCAAGAAATGTGGCTACACAGCTCGGGAAGGATTAGTAAAGCGGGACTGCCAACCAGCCTTCTTCCAGAACCACAGCACTGTTTCACCTGCGGGTGTTCAAACTGCCTACAAATCAGCTGTACAAGCTTTCTCCCACCTCCAGTAATTAGATGGATTTTCTCAGGCTACCTCTTAAAATTTAAGGTAACGAATCTCCCAGAGTCCTTCTCTTTCTCACAGTGACTCCTAGAGCAGACTGAAGGGTGACAGATCCACTTTATGGCAGTTTTAGAATTCTTCCTCCCTGACTAGAGAGAACTTTTAGAAAGCTTCCTCTGAAATGATAACAAAACCCAGATTGAAGGCCTCCATTTCTCTGTTACAACGTAGTCTCTCTGTATTTTTCCTCATGGTGGAAGTGTTAGCTTGGCATAAAAGCACTATTAAGAGCCCAAGTCTTTGCAGTAGAATATAGGAATTGTCCTTGCCACTTCACCTTGTTCCTTTCCCCCACTGTTCACAGAAAAACAGGATAAAACCAGACCAATTCAAATGTCAGTACTGTCAAAAAGCCTCTTTTTGAAATATTCTGACCTGTAATTACCCAGTAATTTTTCCTTTATTTTATTTTTTAAAGTATTTACACTCTGCACTGTCACTGTCTTTGGTCATCTATTCTGAGACCTCTACAGTTGTTTACGATGTCCTTTGAAATGAAAACATACCTAAGCTTGTCTAGAATCAGTCACTTTGCAAGTACTTAGCCCTGACTATAACATCTCACAAGTACTCCAACCACCAGGCCCACAGGAATATTTTTTTGTTACTTTGAGACAGTTGCATGATGAGATGCAACACGATGAGATGATGATGGTCACTGAAGGGGAAAATAGCGTGTCTCTTACAAAAGATGAGGTCCAGAAAGGATTTATTACACAGGTGTTTCTGCAAGGAAGCCCAACACACTCAGTAATGAGTTAAAGAGACACTAATTTGTCTTATGCTTCTGCTGTTTTTTCCAAATGAAGCAAGGCAGGAACACCTGTCAGATTAAGGTATGAAAAGAGATACAGATATTTTTCAACTGTCTGAAACTGGCAAACTTTCGCTATAAGTAATGTGCATACGTGAACGCCACAGAAACACGGAGACCTGGGAGGCAGAGAGCGCAGAAATACCCCGAGCATTATTGCCATCTAAACTCAAAGAACAGCAAAGCACTTGGTCCAATCTTCAGGGTTCGGTTTGTTTGTCTCTGGAGAGGCACTCTGCAAAGAACCAACATATGCAGCTTCTTCAACGCAAAGAAGTGATAAGAGAACACGTTTATGTCGCTGAGTGATGTAAATAATGAGTCCCTGGAATTAAAACTGGGCTGAACTCCTCCAATCTTAAATTGATTCTTGTATGAGCTGACATTCCATTGCTTTTGGGAAGCCAAATATAATATATTTATGAATCAGACAGATGTCTTCAATATTACAGTGCTGTCAGCAATCCTGCCTCTCTGGTGTTTAATATTTCATACCGTAACAGGGAGATTTTTCAGAGAGCTGCTCTGGTGAGAAACCTCAGAGGAGAGATCTCGGGCCGCTGATGTCAGTGACCACTCATGTTGTGCTCCCAAGGAGCACTGGGATGGCCATTTCAGTGCAATACTGGCTACAGGGTGGGAAACGCATTAAACAGAATTTCAAGAATGCTGACTTTTGATGGAGTTGGATCAAATCTGGTTGTAAGAACACTGAATCTTTTTCTGTTTCAAACTCTGGCATCTACTTTGAAAGGAACGTGCTGTCAGCACTAATAGGTGCCAGGTCAATCACATTTCTTTTTATGAAATATTGTTCAGCCATTTGTTAAATAAAAGTTTGAACAGCTGTGTTTAATTTCACATTCTCCATAGACCAACTGTTAATACATTGAAAAGGATTAGGCTGTGAATCAATAATTTGATCTTGACTGCCCTAATGCTATTCCCTAAAAAAACCCAAAATCAAACAAACAAAACAAACCAACCAACCAAACAAAAACAACCAACCAAAACAAAAATCCATGATTCTGTTTACTTGCAATGAGCTCTAATGGAGATTCCTCATCTGATAGCTGAGTTACTTGCATGTGGAATGCCACAAAGAACAGGAATAAAGCTCTAGCTTTTCCTGGCACCATCAGATTTGATCACAGCACCAATAATTAGACCTTTCCTTGCTCAGCTAGTACCATCACAATAATAAGCTACAGAATGAAAAGGAAGGAACCTGTTGAACCACAGATTTACCTGACAAACATCAATAACATAAGTTATTGAAGGTTACTGCAGTTACAGGCTGAAGTAAAGACACTGCAAGAAGAAAGAACTGCCCTGTTATGTAAATGAATTCTGACTCAGGCTTATGACACAGCTGTGAATCTGATATATGCACCTATCCAAGGAGTTTCCCAGTACCATTTTGAGGAAGAAGTTCAAAGACAGCTTATGGGCCTATGTGAGCTTAGGTGCACACCTGGTGAAATGGGGGAAGCCACTGAAACTATTTCAATTCCTACTTTGTAATCCAAGGAAATTGGTAAACATCCTTTCAGCCTTCAAACACAGCAGAAACATTTGCAAATGTTATTTCATCAGCTCTGTATTGCAAATCAGTTCCCTTTAGAGAGCTTTCTTCAATTTTCTAGGAACATGAAAGCTGCTTTGGTACAGTTCCTTTTGGCACACAGCATTAATTACACATTTATGCTGGCCGGCCATCTATTGTTTGATTAGTTCCTGTGGCCACTCACCATGACTTCCATACCCTGATTCTAAATATCTTGTCTGAGACCAATTCTAATTTTAGAAACTCTTCATCATTAGTGTCTATTTTCTATTTATAAGACAGTATTCATTAAATGCCTACAGTTATTAATGTCCTGTATTATGTTGAACTATACTGTACTGTATGTATATTTTATATACACATACACACCCACACACTACACAACACTTCTTTTTGGTTTTCCTTTTTCCTACAAAAATAACACTTAAAGGTTAGTTTATTTTCACATCTAGTTTTACTTACTATTGATTTAAATTCCTGAAAACCGCAGGTTTGTTAATGAGTGCTACATGGATATTAATAGCAACTGATATCAAAGCCACCAGGTCAAATGAATGCTTACTTAAGATAGCACTGTTTGTCACCAAGATAAAATGCCTTGTTAATGTTATGCATAAAATCAATTGATTTTAATTTTCTGGCATCTGTTTCAGTTCTCCTCACTTATTAGTGACTAGCATTCATGGCTCTAAGGGAAAATTACTGAAAAAAAAAGATGTGCTTCATCTCCAGCAGCTAAAATTGTAGAGTCAGACAAATTCAGGTACAGCACTGGCAATCTATGAGACACAAGAATGGTACCATTTGCAGGATCCCATATACTCCAGATACACAGTGTGAAGTTCCAGCCCAAATCAAAAGACCTAGAACACCCTCAAATTGTCTATCATATCCACAAAACCACAACAGATGTCCTGTTAAACTAGTGGGAATTGCACCATCAGAGCCCTCACAAAGCACAAAGTTCATCCTACACAAAGGTGCCACCTGCAATATCCAGGCTTCATCTTGGCAACTCCACCTGAGCTGCTGAGAAATGCAGCCAAACTAATATTCTGGGATAGCCTGAAGTAGAAGAACAAATATGATGAGAGTGGTAACTATGATCTGAAATGTACGTTACACGAGCTTTAAAAAAGGGTTATTCCATTGGTCCTGGGTGCTGGGGAGCAAGAGGGCAGCTGGAAAGCACAGACGGAAGGCAGAGGGCTTATTCTGCTGACTGGTGCAGAGCAGAAGCTCAGAGGAAAGAGGTTGTTTTCAGCCAGCCACATGGATATGGACCAGCAGCCATGAAGCAGCTGACAGAAAACTCCAACAGCACCACGAAGTCCATGTGAGTCTTTAAACAGAGGAACACATTCATGTTCAAAGGGGAGATCAGTGGGAAGGACTATCTCTGCTGCTGTACTAAAAGGAAAATACACCTTGATACTCACAACAAAGAGGGAGAACCTTGTGGAATAGTGAATAAATACAGCAAAGCTGGATGGTGGGCCAAAAGCCAGAGAAGTGGTGCAAACCCAGAGAACTATGACCTAGCTTGGACAGGGCATGAACAATGGTGAGATCTCGGGGGACAAGGCAGAGCGCCTTTGAAAGATGCTGCGGAAAGGGAGGCTGGAAGCTGATGGCACAGCAGGCCCCAGCACAGCACAGCAAGCAGGGGTCTGAACACACTGACAGAGGCAGCGGCTGTGCAGCGACACCTATAAAGATCTGCAGCCAGTAAGGAATTTGACTCTGGTGATAATATCCCGAAAGATATTATAAGGATTTCAGAAATATCTTGCCTGAGCTGAAATTTTGGGGGTTTTTTAGAAGATTCAAAATGTAGAAAAAGAAAATTTCTATTCTGCTTTCAGAAGAGACAGAGAAATGCTGTAATAAATCCTGTGCCTGAGGCTAACCACAGACAACTCCAAGGCTGACAAGAAGGTTTTCTCATGGCTTCTGCTTGCGGTGTCTGAGGACAAGCCTGAGTTCAGAAAACAATCAGGCTAGGATGAACTGTGGGCTTTCCAGATGACTAATGCTGCTGGAAAGCAATTACAAAGAGGTGAAACCCCAGTCAGCAGTGAGCTAATGAGTACTGCAGGACAGCACTCATCAGCAGTGAGGAACAGCCAGCTTCACTGAACACCCTCCTTGGGAATCTCCAGAATGTGGGGTGCAATGGCCCAGGGCCCAACAGCCCTGCGGCAAGAGCACAGTGCTGGGGCAGCCTGGTGTTCACTGACAGACTGATATCTAAGGGACAAAGAGCTGGCACCCTGGGGGCAACCAAACAGACCAGGAGAAATACAGCTGATACCCAATCAGTTTGAATGATCTGAAGCTGGTATGAACTCTTACGGGACACAAAACACCCAGGCTTTTCAAGATCCTCTTTTCCATCCAACATTTCATCCTGTTTTCCATGGTTTTGGTCGTGATATAGGTAACATCAGCCCTGATTCTCAAAGGAAGGCCTTTGGCAAAAATCTGCACCTCTTGGAAAGAAGGTGCTGGTGGGAAACAGACATGACCACATAAGAACGAGAAGATCACAACATGTAACCAAGTGGAAAAGACTGTGACTGGCGAGAGGATCCAGCTGGCCAAGCCCATCAGATCCCAGCGAGCCGCTGGCAGAAGGCTGGTGCCTCCACTGGACAGGGAAGCTTGTAAGAGGCAGAGGACAGAAGAAGGGCCAGCTGCCCCCAGGAAAGTCACAGCTGCAGTGTGGCCCCTGCCTTCAGTGGCCTCCTGAGCAGGAAAATCACTGTGACTGGAGACAAGAGCCTGGCCTGGTCTGGCAGTGGTGGAGAACCAACTTCCAGTATTTTTCCATCTGATACTGAATAATGAAAACACACAACTAAATCTTTCCAGCCAGGATATGTGTAAGAAAAAGTACCTATGGTGACCTTGATTGTGTGAAGAAATGAATACTTTCTTAATATGTTAAACTTAGGATACTGTAAGTAAAAGGTAGTACATCTACTATATATTACAACTGTTGTTGTACTATATAGTACAACTATCTTCTCCTTCAGATTCTGAGCATAGACATTTCCATGGCAAACACCTGAAAGAAGACTGTTCTCTTTAATAACAACACAGAAGTATCAAGCTGGAAGAATAAAGCAAGGAGGATGGTGGTGTAAATAGTGAGTGCTAGAAAGAAAGGGGAAGCACCAAGTGGCTAACATAATAAATACTAACTGGATTTTTCAAAAATAAACTACTTTTTCACTTCAATTTTAGGTTTCAATTTATTTTGAGATGTAGAGACTATAAAAGGTAAAGTGATTTATAAGCATATACCCATAACAGAGAGAAATGAGAACAAGTGATGAGTTATGGAGGTACGCTGTATAAAGAGCACTATAAAGTCATAGCTTTCACATTAGGAGAGAACTGTACAATCCAATTCAAAACTCCTATTTAATACAAACCTAAATTGACCACTTGTTTCAGAGGCAATGGTAAAGAGGGAGCTATGGTTTGCTGGAGGAAGTGATTAGCTGTGATTGCCAGCCAGCAGGCCAGAAACACAGATGTGAGGCTTAAGCAGGGCTTTAAAAAGGTCCTTCCAGGAAAAGGAAGAGCAGGATAACCAACTGACAAGGGAAGGACCAACCATTCCAATGGCTTTCCTGACACTGTATGAACTGTATAGTTAGGGAGATTCAACCAAAATTAACTGGGGCTTGGGAAGGGGAATTTTGGTATTTGATTTGTTACTTAATGGAAGGCAGTACTGAAAGGAGGGATAAACATCTTTATTTATACTCAACTCATCATTTTTATAAGTGTTGCTGTAGCTTTTATATTCTTTTATCTTCCAGTAAAGACAGTACTATAACACTTTATTACTTCTCATAAGGAATATTTTTATGCAAGACATAATGATTCATTTTAGAGCCATGCAGAATTACAAATTTCAGTTTCTGGAAAAATAGACAACTTATCGTTATCATGATCAGCATGACTGCAACTACCTTATTCAAATTAATTTCTCTTCAGTAATCACTAGAATATACTGGCCAGAAGGGCCAAAGCTTCCATACATCCATTTCAGAAGCTTGGTGTAGCTCATGTGGGACTCTGACTGCAGCTGCTGAACCAGTCTAGGAACACATTTAAAATAAAAAAAACACACGTATCCAGGCAGAAGCAAAGTGAGTCCACTGATCCAACAATTCTCTCCTTTCCATACAGATGCAAGAAATAAAAACTGCAGGGACAGATTTGATGTTAAACCATTTCATCCCATTCCAGTCCATGGTGCTTCAAGTTTCCTCAGTTACTGACAAAAGTCAGTGTCTTGCTGAAGTAAGCTCTTTTTAAAGCTGGATTTAAAACGAGTCCGAGTCTCCCTCTCAGCAGATCAGAAGAGCCTGAGAGTACAGCTCTGTACTGCTCTCAGCTCTGACAGGCACACAAGTGTTTTCCAAGCCTAACCCCCTGTGGTAAGAGAGTTGGTTTATATTTCTCTTTGTTTCTCTAATTATTACTTTTCCAAGTAGATATTTCATTTCGTAAAAACATGAGGCATTTTAGATATAATAGTTCCTTTTATATATGACAGTTTATAAATATTTTTCTCAGATTTGCTGCTTTCTCTGTAACTTTTTCCCCACAGAGTAAGAAAGATGCAGTTAGAAATTGTCTACCGCAATCCAACATATTAGCTTAGACGAAACAAACCTTAAAGATTGATTTGCTATCCTGAATTAGGGAAAGATTCCCTTTATTAAAACATTATCTCACTGCATTGTAGACAACTGATTGCTGACAACTACTCTAATAACAGAATCTGTTATTCTGCATAAACATGGAATCCTGCTGTAGGTAACATGAGCTGCTCAGTGCTTTGCTTGTTGTATCCAGTGTTTCAGATATGAACATCAGTTTAATAAATTATTTGGAATGAAAACAACAGATAAAAGGAAAATACTGAAATAAATAACTATCATGAGGGGAATCTCAACTCATTAATTTGATATACAGAAAACCAGATCTGCCAGAACCTGCAGCAGCAATGGAGATACAAACACACAATGTTTTATGCATGTGGTAGATTATCTCCAGGAAAAGAGAATCACCAGGACCAATTACAAGGGAGTTTTGCAGCTGTTCTGCACTATTTGATTCAAACATTATACCAGTAGTTTTAGATTTGTTTTGGCTGGGGTTGGAGGTGAGAGAATTACTTATTTCACTAAAGAAACATCAGATTTAAAAATTAAATAGCCTCTAGAAGGTAGGATGGGTACCACACTGTAAAGGAAGAACCATATGCTAAAGGCTATGGCCATGCTCTAAATGTAACATCAACCTCTGATGAAGTATCCCCAAGTCACTCATAAGATACCCAAAACTGCTCTCAAAATTATTGACAGTCCTGAGATGATGGCAGAGGCCTTCAAATAAAGGCAGAGGATGATACCAGAGACCCCAGGGATATAACCAGGAATAGTTCATTTCTGTCACACAAGGAAAGTGACCATGGAACAGGCTTGCAGACAGGATTGTGAACAAAGAGCACTTATAAAGAATTGTGCATAAGGTGAAATTGGGAACCCTCAAAGGAAAAAAAGCAAGCAAATGACACTCTTAGTTAACTTAGTGAGCCCAGGGGCAAAGCAGGGGAAACAGCCACAGCCAAAACTCCCCTCTCAGCAAAGAACCAGAGGCTGCAGGTGGCTCCTGTGGCACCTTTCCTGCTTTGCAGGAAGGTGAGTGCTCAGCCTGGGGGTTGGTGGGAGCCGGGGGAGGGCAACCATAACACACTGCACAGAGGAGGGGGGCACTGAGGAGCACAAAACAGCTGGAACTCTTGCATTATTAGAACATTTTCCCAAGACTGCTTTCTTTTCTTTATTTGTTTTCTACAATAAGTAGATCTGGATCGGTACTCATTCTTTCACTAGAATAGCAATAAAGTACTTGCCATGCATATAAGGTGTGTTGCCCATTTTCCCATGACAAAGTCTTCCATGCAACAGTATGCACAGAGCTTTGGAATATAAAGGACATCCAACACACAAGCTCCTTCATTCCATTCAGCCTGCAACGACCATTTGTGTTCACAGCACAGTCACAGCGTGCTTGCAATGCTGGCTCACAGAACTCCACACAAAGTATTCTCAACATGCTATTGTAGCATGCCAGGGGCTGCAAATCATGATTCGTGTTTTCAACCCCAAAAGGAAGGTTTCTCTTATGTTAAATTCTGTTCTTTAACTGTACTATTAGCTGAGCCTAGGTCAATTCTTAAAAATCAAAGAGAACAAAATTGCTTTGTATACTGCATCAGTAAACATACACCTTCAACAATTTATCTGTGTCTCCATTAACGTTTGTGTTAGAACCCAAACCCTCCCCTCATTTGCTAACAAAGCACTAAGCTAACCTTTAAACCTTAACTGCAAGACTTGTCTGTGGAATTTTAAGGATTTATTAAGGAAAAAACATGGCAAAGCCAAACTTTTTTAAAAATGCAAATTCTATATTCAGCATTCTTGCTAATTGAGCCAAATGAATATTAGAGTAAGAGCACTACACCATTCCTTTTTTTCCCCTGAAAAAATGTGTCCCTTAAGAAACAAATGGAGAAAAAAGTTAAAAATTACATGAAGAAAACATTGTGCCTCATGATCTGAAGTCAGTGTATCAGTCCATAGATTATCTAACTCTCTTTTTTAAGTCTCTCTCTGACACCCTCTCACTAAAACATCTGCTAGATTTTCTTACATACTCTCTAATCTTTTATTTCCCAGATCAACTGAACCTGGGATGCCTTACCTTTAAACGTGACTTTCTGGAATTCAGACTAAAGCCCCCAAACTAGTGACACCAAATATAATTCAGAAAACCAGCGGCCGAGACAATAATTAAAAGCTAAAGCAGTGATTTATGGTGGCTATCAGAGGAGATTTAAAACAAATCCTTGCAATCAATATCCAAAACAGGCCTTGAGAAGCAATAGCTTAGGCTGGCAATACACACAAACCTCAAGGCTGCAAGAGGCATTAATTTAGGGCCAAATGCCACTGTCCTTATTCTCACCAGCTATTATCCTCCCATAAAGGTATCCGCCTCACTCTGGGGAGTTGCCAACCTTGCAACTTTACAATAGGTAAGAAGTTACTAGGAAATACCTGGAGATTAAGAATTCAATAAAAATACTGTTAAAGCACGGACAAACACTTGTTTCTGGAAAGCTGTGGGTCCTGTGATGCCATCACTTTGCCAGATCCCCTTCAGGCCGTGCTCCTCTCCGTTGTATTTTTATAACTTCCTCAGTTCTCTGCATACTCATTGTCCTTTGCTTAACGAACCGTCACCTCACAGTTCATTTATCTGCGTAGGGAAATACATCACTGCTGTTGGTACTGGCTCATCCCCTGGATAAATGACCATTTCTTCTCATAAGAATGGTCCTAATTCCAGAGCCAGAGCCAATGCCACTTCCTTATCAGTTATATTGCTGCTGGTCCCATTCCAAGAACAGAAGAAGAAAATTGGTCTCAATCCTTGCACAATTATGACAGGTCAGAGAGAACAAGGAAGTATAATCCCTGAAAATGAACTTCCATTTCATTGTTCTAGTAGAAATGAAGCCAAAAGCAAACAGAAACCAAGCTTTTGAATAGTGAGGAACTTCAGATACTAATGAAAATACTAATTTCTGACTGGTGAAGTTGACTTACAAAGCAGGGGGAAACAATTTCTCCAAATGAACGTTGCTTTTCTTTTTCCCTAGAGCTCTTGGAGAGAGGAAAAGAGAAGACTGCAGGTAGAAAATGCCATGACTCACAGTCAGTGAGCAAGACTTCCAAGAATTCCAAATAGCCCCTAAGTGTACTTTTCAGAGTAATCAGTCTCTGGGCAAAGAGGAGTATAATTTTCAAAACTGGTTGGACTTGGCATCCAAAGAAAAAGCAGTTCTCTCATATTCATTTGTCATACCTGAATATATCTAATCTTCTTTTAAGCTTTCAAAGAGACTGTTTTCAGTATGGAACCAACTGTGCAGATTAAAGCCATGTCTGGGGCTTGGTTAGAACATTTTGCACATCTTCATCAGTCTGTTCCTCTCTAGTTCCCAGCCAAGACTAATTCCACTAACTGGGAACTGCATCCAGTAACGTACCAGAAGGACAACACTTAAACTCTGAAACACAGTGCACATGTAAGTTGGAAAAACTGAAGGCATACAGGAACCCAAGGAAGACTGCTACTAATTCTAGGACTGTGGTCATCTCCCTGTGACAGAAGAACTTCAATACACCCAGTGATGTGGCTGGACACAGTCCTCTATAGAGCAGTAAATCGTATTTCCAGCAACAGAATCTGAATACTATTTTGCAGAATAAGAAACAATTACTGTGCTATTTTTATTTTAAATGTTCAGCTTCTTTCAATCATAAAAGATTAAACTGAACCATGACATGTCCAAGTTCATTTTCATCGCTCCTTACATGCATGAAGGGGTATTAAATGTGGTTCACCATTAGAACATGCACAAGACACTGCTGACATAGATATAAAAAGGAAGATGGGTATTTATTAACAAGGAAATATAAAAAATTCCAAATTGATGATGACAAGGTTAGACACGGTGTTTTTTTGATGAAGTATCTGTCAAGATGTGTCACAAACTATAGACTGGGCGCAGATTTCATGAACAGCTGCACAGCTTATGGTAGGAGATAATGATGTATGAGAACGAACATTAATTTAATATTTAACTGATATAACTTGACTTCCTGATGTTCAACACAGTATTTTTAGTCTAAGAAATACCTTTCCTTAGGCACTGAAGCAGCAGAGCTTCAGTTCAAACTCAAGCACAACAATTTTAGCAGTATCAGGTCGCGGAACTTTCGGGTTGGCTCTTAAAGTTATAAGCACCAGTTCAAACTGTAACACTGAGAAGCTCTAGCACTGCTATATTTACCCTGTCTTTTCAAATGTTCCTCAAGGCTATGGTCAATGGCAGCAGTGTGCCTCCATAAAACATACAAACAGGTTTCTTTTTCATCAAAAGTCCCCCTCTTACCTAACAGAACAAAACCACCACACCCCAACTTGCAAAGACTGAACTGTTGCACGGCCAGCAAAGCACTGAGCCAAACCTTTTGAGAACAGGAAGGAGAGCTGAAATGTTATAATCAGCCCTCCTGCTACCAGATCTTTTGGGCTGGAGTGTCTTCCTTCCCTTAAAACTTTGTTCAGGGGCATGGGATCTGCTGACGTAATCAGCTACCTAAAATCAGCCCTAAAAGACGTCAAACTACCCAGAATTTCTACTCCTGAAGTTCCACTCAGGCTCTCCTCCTGTTACAAATCTTACTCTCCCTGAAAGGCAAACCTGGCTGCTCCCAAAAGCCCTTCTCCACTGCACAGCTCTGCCAGGTGATCCCTGAACCCTCATTTCCTCCAAGAGCAGAAGCAGCTACAGCAGACAGAGATGAGTCTGACAGACAATTCCCTTGCAGCTTTCCAGCAGCTCCACATAAAATGCTTTCCTGCTAAAAATACTACGGTTCTACTTCTAGGCAATATCTGAGGAGGGTAATACTGGACTTAACGCTGCCAGGAGCTACAGCTGAAATGCTGCCCCTGAATCCCGAGTGAGGAGAGGATTCCTCGGTGTCCTTACCTGTTAATTGCAGTTCTAGTTAGTGGTGTTTAGCATTTCCTGCTGCATTGCCCCCTCACATCCCAGAGGGGCCTTCGGTAGCAAGAAATCTGCAAACGGGATGCTGGGGCAGTCATTTCTTCCACTAGCTCAAATGAATTGCATGGAAGAGAAAATTAAAATAAATGCAGTGTGATGCTTTCCTTCAGCTTTCTGCTTTCCCATGCCATGGCATTTATCTCATGTCACAGGGGGTATGTCTGTCCTAGCAGTGCTCCCACTACCACTTGCACTGTCCAAAAACTGAAGCAATGTACTGATCACAGGGCATTTTTACACTCAGGTGTGACTGCTTTAAAACTTCACACCATCATCAAAGAATAAAGGAAGCTTCTGGCTCCACCATACCCCAAGCTCCACTTTCAAAAGCAGTAACTTTCGGAAAAGGCAATGAAATAAATTTCCCTTGACCCAGAGGAGCCTTTTATCTACCTGTATCGCCAACCCCAACAGCAACAGTTCAAGAACAGTCAGAGCTGTACAGTGCCACCCACAGCCCCAGCAAAGGTGGCTTTGCATATGCAACACCAATATATTGTCTCTCTTTTACTGACAACCCTTCCCCCAACTGACAAAGTGATAATTCTCAACAAACAACATTACTGGAGAAAGTGAAAAAAACATTCCCATTGTGCTGAAAGAACTGATAATAACAAGACGAGGTATTAAGTACAAATTTTCTTACTAGAATACTAGAATAGATGTGACTGAATCTAAAGGAATATTTCACTTTGAAAAAATTTGTCTTTTAAGGGAAGTACTCTAAAATTTATGCAAGCCTAGAGAAAGCAAAAAAAAACCAAAAAACCCACAATTGAATATCTAGCACATGGAGAGTCTTTGGAATTATATCCCTGAAAGAGCTGTGAAAAGAAACAATCACAAATGTAGCCAGTCTTGTCTTTCTGTTAAACAATGGTGGAACATAATTGTGTGCTTACTGATAATATTTTTCTCATTTGTACTCATTTAGGGTCAGAGTGACATATCCCTACTCAATATTAAACTGACATTATTCTTAAAAGCAGTAGCGTGGGTGGCAAGGAATCGTTTTTATCAGTCTGGCAGCAGCTTTTAATTTCTCAAGTCCAAAATATCTTGTGAACCTATTGTATTAGAGGGGTAATTCTGAGCCTCTTCACCAACTTCACATATTCCAGAGACAGAATCGGAGGAAATTCCTCAGCTGACCCAAGTACAATGAAATGCATGAAGGCCAAATAATACTTCTGTTATTGTTACTATAAAACACAGAAATACATTAACATTTAATATTTTCTTTTTTAAAAATCAATAGCGATAGTTGATTCTTAGTCCTGGTTGAACTTTTCTGCATCACAATACCTCATGTTGTAATGAAAGAGTCTGGAATTCCAGACAAGTAAGACCCAGTATGCTAATTAGAGGAGCAGATGTTTTCAATAAATTTGTGTTAGCCTGGAATTATTTTTTGACAGATATGAGCATGCACTTTGTTGTCTGGCCAATCCATAAGAGGTTGATTTCAGCAGGACTTTTTCCTAATGATTCACTTTGTGATATTTCATTTTTTCTTTTAAAGTGAAAGAGAGTACTTATTTCCCTAGATAAAACCTGTCTGCTCTACTGCTTCCTGTTATAAACTCTTCTGCTTAGTGATTTAGTACCACATGTACATCCCACACCTGAACTATTGGAAGATTTCAAAAAGTTGTAATCACTTTCAGGTATGAAATGAAGGCAACATTTTTTTTTCTAGATAAAAAAAATCCAGTGGCTGTAAATATGTGACACTCAAATATCACCGTAACCTAGGAAAAAAGCTAGAAAAATAGCAGGCCAATGCTTGGGTTACTGAAATGTGAGGGTCTCTTAACCAAGCTCCAAGCTTTTATGCTTATTTTTTGCTTGTTTCTTTGGTAGCAGTTTGCCTGAGTAGAGAGGAGGGAGAACCAACTGGATGCTGCCTGCTGGTGCAGAGAAAGCCAGGCTCTGCTGCTCAGGAGATAAAAGGCAAATCAGGGCCACAGAGAAGGGCGGAAGGAACAGAAAAGGAATTTATTCCTGGAAAAGATCCTGCTGCTGGTGACTGGATGGGATGTGTGAGGCAGTGACCGCTCCAGTCCTTACTCCCCCAGGATTTCAGAGGCTGGCATTCTGCCTTCGGAGATGTTCACAATGCATCCACGATGGTGGCAATGCTATCGTCAGGAGGAGTCCTTACCTGCTGCCCTGAGGAGTCTCCTGCCAGAGGGAGCTTGGTGGTTTCCAGCTCGAGGCAGAGCTCAGGATGGATTGCTTTCCACGACACACCATAATGACCCCCCACAACACTTTGAAGGGGTTGGTCCTTTCCTTCAGACCTGGCCATTTAGAGCAGGGGCCTAATTCTCAGAACCAACTGATATTGTGATTTCCATGAAAGTCACTAGGAACACCCTGCACTTCCAAACGTCAGACACTCCTCAGCATTCCAAGAAAACTCCTAATCCAAACCCACGGGAACCTGCTGCAGCTGCTACTCAGTGCTGAAGAAGCCTGAAATCACAAGTGGCTTTCTGACTGCAGTGTTGCCAAGGCTTCTCCAGCTGTGCCCATGGGCAGCGACAGGAGCTCAGTTCTCTACACCCTTCATCTTCCCCTGACATTACAACATCAAACACCCCTGTCCCAGGGGAGTTTCTTACCTGGACTGTGCTGGGTTGCTCTGGAGATGACAGTGGAATAGCAGTACCAACTTCTCTCACAGAGAACTGAAGACGAGAGACCAGCACCACCAATATTTCACGTAAGGAGAGAAGCTCTGTAGCCTTTGCCTTCCCAGTCTTGTGTAGCTGTCAAGATGCTGCAGGGCAAGATTTTGCACATAAATCAGTGCTTGAGGGTGATTTTCCCTCAATAACTATGGCTTGTATCCAAATCCCATTTACCTCCTCCCCAAAGAGACAAGAACAAAAGGCAGTATTTGGATATGTGGGGAAAGTAAAGATAATGATTTCGGGATTCAAATAAATGAAGATATGCTGATAATAGGATTTGCAGAGTAAATTAACCTGCATGCAACCTCCACACCACGAGAACTGTGCTGCTACCAGTACCTGATAACACCACCCCAGAGGAATTCCCTGCTAATGGAGTCACTGTTGTTTGCTTCAGGTAATGCTTCGTGCAGTCAAAATTTGCCAGTTGCTCTGAGCAACTGGGTGTAGAGAGATTACTTCTCTGTCCTAATTTGATGATGTGAATTTCTTAAGGAGGAAAATTAGTTTTTACATTTTGTCATTATTTTTATTGCCAATTTTCCTAATGAATTACAAAGACCAAGAACCATGCTGAAAGCCAGCTCTCACAGAGTAAGGGCGAAGGGAAAAATAAAAAAGCTCAGTAAAATCTGATTTTCCTCATCATTGGCTCTTTCATATCCCAATAATCCATTTTTGGGACAGATTCTAATCTCAGGCACAGTGTGGGCATCCCCGCATACCTAGGAAAAATCTGTTCCTGTGCATCATGCGTGTTATTAGAATCTGGCCCTTCCACTGGAGATGGAACATTTGCATAAAGTTCTTATGACTTTTTATAATAGCCATATTTTCTAATATTTGCAACTGTGCACATTCTAGCCTGGAATGCCTTCCATTCCACAGATGGCAATTATGAAAAGCCCTCACATTTGGCAACCACAAAAACAAATTTGTCTGAGACTACAAATGCACAAATTCACCACAGAGCCCGGCCCTCTGAACACAGCCCCTGTCCTTGGAACCTGGGTCTTGCCTTAGTCCATGCTCCTGCAGTGAAGTCAACTGGCCATGTCAGAAAGCAACTCAGACCTAAGAGCTGTCAATTACTGTGATTTTACCCCGATCTTTTTCTCAAGTGTAAGAGTGAATGAACTTTCTGACTATATTCGGAAAACCCTCTAGGCAAACATTTAACTTCATACACAGAATTAGCCCCAGGGAGATCAGCCACATCTCTAATTACTTGGACGGATCATCATCATTTTGTTCAGAGTTTTCTTTTTCCCCCCCACAATCAAGTCTGTACTGGAGTACATGATAATACGGTCTGCAGACAGTGGCCTTCTTGACCCTGGCTTTCAGCTGCTGCTCCATGAATGCTGATGAGAAGGTAAGTTCTGCCCATCCCTGCTCGCCCTGTGCCCACTGGCAGGGCACAGGGGGTGGTAGGCAAACACACACTGAGATCTCAGGATGGTGGGTGCTCTTCACCAGTGTATTTCCCTTAAACATCTTTAAAACAATTTTTAATAGCAGAGTTAACTTTTTCTTCAGAAAGACATCATCTGTTATTTGCCAATTTATTCTTGCAAAACATTCCAGTTAACTCCATTTCAGTCTCAAGCCCAAATTACTTTGGTTTCCAAGGGCTGCTCAGTGTAACCCCTAAGTACAAGTTTTTACTAAATCCAGATAGCAAACACTCATTCCCTGTTAGTTTTTTAGATTATCCATAATTCCTTAGTCACAGTGCTTCCCTAACACAGCCCTCCACTCTAACATCAGTGTGCTCATAGCTGCAGAGGCTCTGGAAATATGGCACGGCCTTTCTTCTTTTCCATGCATCCAAGATCAATGCAACCTGCTGCATTATTTTATGGCCACACAATTTAGAAATGTTAAGCGCTAGATAAATGTACATTATTATTTTGCCTCTCTGTGATGTTCACAGCACTTTCATTTTGATTTTTCACCTGCTATTGACTAAACTGTCATCCTATACTGGCCTTAAGATTTATACTTCTCTTTGCATAATAATTTTCAGAGATTCAGATCCAGCTCCATACCACTTTCCATTTTTAGCAGGAATCCAGCTGCAGCTTTTAAGGTGCTTTCTGTGTTTTTAATAATACAGTAATTGCTTTGCTTTTTTCATTTGCTGCACTTGCCTCCCAAACTTCTCTGAGAGGCAAAATACAAATCATTCTAACAAGGGCATTAATATTCAGGTGTGTTTTCCTGACTTATCTTTCAAGACTGTTGTCTAACTACATAGTATTTATTTGAGAAAAATACACAGAGGAAAGGCTGAGTCCCAAACCCACACTGGCGTAAATCTGTACAGCTTACTTGGAAGCAGTGACATTCTGCTGATCTCAATCAAATCTGCAGCAGGTGATGCTTTGGCATAAACAGTTTAACCCTTCTGCTTGCCTTCAGCACACGCCTATGCAAAGAGCAAAAACAGTTGAAGCCTTCTCTAGTTTTTCAGGAGGTACCTGAACGCTCCAAGTAACCATCAGCAAACTGCAACCATCCCTTATGTTTCTGCCACTCCTGACTTTAGGAATGCTTTGTTTGCCTTCATCCAGCCATGGAAAAGGCTCTCAACACTGATCTTTGTACTGTGGTGTTTCTGTCCTTCTAGCTCAACATCTCCTTGCACCTTCACACCACCTCTAGCCTTGCTTGAGGCTCTGCCCCCTTTCTCCAACTGCTGTTCTCATCAAGGACAGTAAAAGCCTTCAAATCTCAAACAAAACTAATTTGTCTCAGTAAATCAGGACATGGCATTGGTCTAACTTACATCCTGGGAAATCCTAGTGACTTTAGTAAGCCACACAGGATGTAAACCAACCCACGATGTAGCTCACAAGCAAGTTTTTCACTACATGCCAATAAAGCTGGCTTTTCCCCATTAAATGCAACTCTTTCCCGCTAGTATTATCTGTCTTTCTTGAAGAATATTCTTCAGATGTTCAGTTCCTCTAGCTCCTCAGCATTTCCTCTCTGAAAATACAGCTTTTCTGTCCCTAACAATACCACAATTCACTGTTTCCCAACACCCTTCTCAACTTCTTTCCCCTTATTCTACAATAATTTTCGTGCTACTGAAAGCTAAAGGCTTTGTTTGCCATCCTGCCTTCTTGTGCTATTACACATCCGAGCCTTCTCAATGGCTGCTTTGATACACTGTACATCTAAACCACTTTGCTTGTTAAGGAAACAATAAGTAAGGGCAGTTTGTTTGCTTTCAAGAAAACAAAAAATCCAACATTTTAAAAATTCAGCAGAGGGGTTCATCTGGCTATGTCCATCCATCTCAGCCCAGCTTCCTTGAAACAAAATAATCTATATACACTGAATGTTCCAAAAAAAACAGGCCTATCCTATAAACCAAACCCAAAATATAACCTTGGAATGGCTGTGCTTTAAGTACTGCACGAGTTAACCATACGAGAGTGCTCAGTCAGAATGGCATTCCCTGTGCCCCTGAGGTTTTCCATGCATCCAGGCAGCAGTTCTAAGCTCGTGTACAGTGGGGACAATTTAAATCAGGAGCCTTTGCAGACATGTCTATGCAGAGTGGCAGCAGCCCAGAGCTGCACAGACAAAGATGCGTTTTACAGCATTTTGTGAGCAGTGTTCTAAATCAGACTGCAAGCACTCACCGAGAGGGACCGTATTTTACTCTGGTCCCAAGTGACAGGGAAGGAACAACAGAGTTTTGACTGTACCTAGAGTGGGGGAGTAGTGCAAATAACATTGAAAAATGTTTTCTCATGTTCTGCTTTAAATAACTGTCTTCTGAAAGAGTGAAGATCTTCTGTCTAGACAAAAACTCTAATTTTTCTGTCTGGGCAGAAAACCAAATCAAATAGCAGTGAAGATTACAAAACAGAAAAGAGAGGGAAAGGAAAAAAAGCAAAGAGGGGTAGCATATTTACTTCTTCTCAAGTCTGGGGAAAAATTAAAAAAAAATAAAAATATTTCTAAACACATTCAGAGCATTGGAAGCACAGAAAAATCAGACCCTATTTTAAGCACAAGGCAACATCCATGTTTGTGTTCATCACTACCTGTACATTTGAACAAGAATCAGACTGTGCCCTACAGTATCCAGCTTTTCTCCCATGACCCACCCAGAAAAGAAACTCTTTCAGGACAAGTTCATTGTATTCCTGACAACTACAAGTCCATTAGCCTGTTTCTCTGAGAGAAACATTTTATTCAACATCCTCTATTTCATTCATCTATTTGTAATCAGGAGCGAGCTCACAGTTGTATTAAAAGAATGTAATGACTGATGAATGACAATACAGCATTTCTTGTCAAGCGACCGACTGCAACTGTCCCAGCAATGCTGGTGGTGATGTGTTTGCACAGCTTGCTCTGCTCTGACACCAGGTAGGATGCTGTCTGAAGTCATTCTCATCAAGGGCTGTTCTGTTAGGATTCCTCAGCAGACGCTTATGGCTGCACTATCTTTTGGGAATGTATAAAATAAGGGTTCCTAAAGTGGTCCTGTCACTGTGCATTCATCAGCTGAAGTTGCCAGGACTATGCACGGATATGGCATGATCCTAATTCTTCCATAAGGATTTGGGCAGTGTAAGTGTGGAGGTTGCTGCTCATTTCACCTACCAGCGCAATGATGAGCAGAGTGCTAGTGAAGTGCAGAGTTCAAATAAGGTCAGGAGGTCAGCTTTCTCCAGGATGCTCTGGTGAAATGGACTGTAAAAACCTCCTGTTGTGTGTGAGAGTGAGAAGAAAGGATATTATAATAGGCACGCCCAGTCCAAGGTAGAACCTGAATTTGAAACACAGGCTGAAAATTTGATTTCTCCATTGGAATTCAGGATAACCACAACTTAACACGCGTGGCAGAACAATTGCTACAGCTTTTTTCCTGCCCTGTAAAGAGTAAATAGGTTCTTAAAAAGTCTCCCTCCAGAATTCAAGAAGATGAAAGCCTTTCTAAAAGGCAACAGTCTCAGGACTGAGAAGAGCTGAGCAGTTCACACGGTGAGGGTGGCACCAGCACCTCTACTTCTCCATTTTGCAGCTCCATTAGTGAATTTTTATGTCAGAGTAGGTATCACACACTTTCTGCTAGCGCAGTCCGACACTGTATCAGTAGCTATGGATGAATAGGGGACTTTCCCCCTCCTGTGTCTCCATTAGCACACAACTGTGTAATTTTCTTTTTCCATGAACATTTCAGTGTCTGTGCAAAAGCCACAACAGCAAATATACAATACCCAGGGCAGCTGGAATGTCGGAGACAAGGACTAAGGACATTTTTCTGACTAATTCAGATGACAGATTTCAATCTTCTGCTTTTCTGGAGAATGCTGTCATGCCAGTTAGCTCCTCTATTTCTAAGGAGCACAGAGAAAAGTCATCTACATTCAATTCTGATATTGACCTTAAATTCCACGTCAGAAGCTTTGCCTCCTGCAAACTCTTGCAAAAGAAATACTTGATCCTAAACAGATAGTTCCAACGGGTTGGATAACATTTTTTGTTCTAAAAATAGATTTGGAAAAATTCCCAAACTACATGAGATTATTTCTGAGTTTAATAGATTGGTGGCATAGAAAGAAATAGCACTACATTACATACAGAAGACATTACAAAGCGCTTTAAAGCAGAGACAGAAGGGCAGCCCTTGTCTATCCACTAAGCTCTTATTTTATTAGAGTTAAGCAATTTTTGTATGCAGTGTAACAGAATTCTTCATAGTCCTTCCAAGATGGAACAGTGTCTAATAGTTAAGGGTTCGATAAGCAGCAATACGTGGCCAGTAGCTTAGTCATTTGTCCTTTTGGAAACTGCTACAGAATTGGAGTATTTGTCTCCCCACTGGGTGGGAGGGGCATGATAACAGACTTCCAGACAAAGAGCAAACATTTGCTCCAAAGTTGGGTCTCTCCTCTCCCCGTTACAGAGTGTGCTCTCTCCTGGCTGCCCCAAGACTTCTCTGCCTGGCTGTGCTGGCAGGAGCCCAGCTACTGCATCAGAACATTGATAAGATAGAAATTACGGTTGTTAGACAGGGAGGGGTGCTTCAAAAGCACTTCCATGACATCCCCATCTGTGTAGGACACCTGCAGGATGATTAGGATGAGTTGGAGTTTTGGAGTCCAGCTGGACTCTTTGAGGCTACTGGATGTCCGAATAGGAAGATCTGTACAAACAAAAACCCACTCAACATCTCAATAGCTGCATTTGCCTAGACCACCTGGTCATGGTAAACCATCTCTTTGTGAGCTCCAGCCTCAAAGTCGACATATTAATACTCGGGAATGAAGCCACAGTTGACTGAAGTAGTCCAATTATTATGAGAAGCAGCAGCCCATCTGCTCACTAGCAGAGGCCATGGAAACACATCGCTTTGCATACCTCACTGGCTCCCAGGGAAATCAATATCTCTGTCCTCATAGTCAGAGCCTTGCAATCTGCTGGAGTGTTTGTGAAAGAAAAGAGCACAAGCAATGGCAGCAAGCTCACTGCAGCATTTCCACAGACCTGAACTGTGCTGCGTGGAGAAGGATAATCTTTCCATTTGCAATACAGGCAGAACTAGCCCTGCTAGAGCAGCACAGCTCCTGACAGAGGCAGAGGAGGGCAGCAGCTGTGGAGCCATGTTGTGGAGGCTGCCAAGTGCAGGTCACCCAGCTTTCCATAGTTCAACACATGCAAGACAGAAAGAAGCATAGTTGTTCTGTACAGAAGGCTTCTAAATCCAGGTCTCCAGGGGAACCTGAACTGCAATGGGTTCACAGGCCACTGGTCTTCAGAGAAAGGGAATGCAATAATGAAGAAGAGAAATATGGCCAAAAGAGAGTTGTGGCAGGTCAGAATGGCAGTGCTTCCCTTGTCAGCCAAACGCTGCAGGTGTGTAAATGGCTACAGCACACATACACTGATTCTGGTCTGATGCAGCAGCAGAGGTCAGGGTTTTTCAGCCACTGCTGTCATGTACGTGATGGTTTACTGATGGCATGACTGCTGTCTGGTCAGACCAGCAGCTTCGAAAATACCATAAGCCTTGTATGATTCCTCCTCTGTCTTTCTGGGAGGGCAGGGGTGGCAGAACTGTATCTGACAGTCAAGGTGTACACACAGAGTGGCTGATTGTCACAGAATTACCCAAAATAGCTCAGAAGTCATAACCCTCAGTTCAGGGCCCCTCCTGTTACATGTACAGATTAGGACTGCTTTCTCCAACATGCAGTGATTTGCATTATCAACAGTGGGTTTCGTTTATAATTTAATTCCTGAATCACTCATTATTTTTGAGACCTCAGTACACCTTTTCACAACCACTTCAATTTTTACTGCCACAAATAATGCCATGTATTCAGCAAATGCTTCCTCTCTCCTGTTACACTTTTCTGAGATTGTTTAAGAAAAAGTGATGGGTCTTTCCCAGGATGTGCTAGCAGTCTACCTCCACAGTGAAAATTAACTATTTATTCCATTTTTGTTTTATATCTTTTATCAACTTACATGCCATGTCTTCTTTTCATCTTTTGACTTTTTTGTTCTTCTAAAAGGTCTCAGTGGAAGACCTCATTTGAACTTTTTGAAAATACAAACACAGTTCTATACCTTAAGGCATTTTCTAACCATTTGTGGATTTACCCACCACATTTTCTCTTAGATAATTGCACATTAGACTTATTTATAAGCTACAGGTTGAAAATACTTACTGTGGACATATTTTAAGGAAGGCAGAATTATTATATCTAATTTTCATCACAGACAACACTATAATATCATGACACATTGGCACAAGACAGACAAAAACAAGCTACTTATTTGGTCACCTTAGAGAAAATACAGCTATTTTTATTGAAAAATTATCTGCAGTGCACTTTTATAATGTCAGGGGGTTCAAGCTTTTTTCCAAAGAGGAGCATAATTAGACTTCCTTAGCATGACATATATTTACCTACAATGTCAATTAAGACCTGATGGAATGCTAGAACAGAGAATAATTTATTTCCTTGAACACTCACAGAGAAACCCTTCCCCAGGTAAGATCAGTTTTCCTTCCTTCCTTTTCCTTCCTCACAACAAATACCTTTCAAACCTTCCCACAACATGAAAGACAACACAGAAATTAAAAGGCAGCCATAGCTTCTGGGAACTCCGTAGCTCCTTTCACAAGGAAGGAAAATGAAACAATAATACAGAAAAATGTGAGAAAAAAAATAACCCCAAACTCTCTGGAATAATGGAGTATTTTCCACTTAAAAAGCAAGGGAGACAAACTGTGCAGAGCCTTGAGAGAAAGCACAAAACCTGCAGGAGCAAAATACACAAGATGTGGCAGTCTGCCAGGGAATCAGGACTGGACAGCAACACAAGATGGAAATACTATCTAAAACATTCCCGTGGCCAATATGAACTGGTTTCTAGACACAGATAAGAGAGCTGGAGTATTAACTCTGGCAACACTTCCCTGCTTTGTCATGCCAACAGTGTAATGGAAAATGAAACACTGATTGATGGAACTGCACATGACTTGCCATGAGATATGAACTGTATTGCTTAGAGAATCTTGAATAGATTCGTAGTAGCTCTGCTTCACAACGAGCTAGTGTTTCATTTTTAACCACTTTAGAACTGTAGCGTGCAGGTGGAATCGGCTCTTACAGCCCTGCTTTGCTGTATTTTGTGCTTCAGACACTGCCGCGCCATGGCACAACGTGTACCCAGGGCACTGCCAACAAACCAGCGACCTTCCCATGCAATAAAGCCCACTGTGTAAATGCTGAAAACACTAAACACACACGCCACTCTGCACAGCAATCCCACGGGGCAGCAGATTTTATTGAGCTGGGCTGTGAGTGGACCCACAGCCAGGGACCAGCAAAATGTTGCAGGTCCTTATTCTGCTATCGGGACTGGTGTCCTCAAGTGTCCCTTGGAATAGCAGGACAGCACTTTCGCTGGACAGAACCTGGAGTCGCTCTGACACTCGCTGCCAAGGCTGTGAAAGGCAGCAAGTAATTGCTGCTAAAATGCACAGATCCCAAGAAGTGTGCTGAGTAACAGTGCTGCTTAAAGCCATTGACTATGTGCAGCCTCGCTGCTATTATCCAAGATTACCAAGTGACTTGGCAGATCCCAACACATTTCTGATATTAAAATGATAGGAGACTACTTAAAAATCAGTGCATTCATTATGAAAACATCTTTTTGGCAATTGCCTCCAATTAACGCTTGTGCTTTAGCACAACCAGCTTTCCTCATTATATTCAAACGTTATGGCTGTGCGAACGACCAAACATGATTATGGAATTGCTGGCTCACATCCCCTGAAACGGCTCTTTGTAAGGAGGCTGTCAATTGGAAATATTTGGAAATCTATCAGGAGTTCAGGCCCATTTGGACAGGACATCAGACCCTTGCAATGGTGTGATGGTGCGGGCGGGCAGGGCAGGCAGCAGAGAGGTGGCTGGGGAGCGCTGGGCTGCCTTACCACGAAGTGGCCCAGCTCACAGTGCCACCGCCAGCCTGGCTGTGCTGCTGGCGTGGGAGGGACAGCAAGTGACAACTCAGAGCTAAACCATGAGGCTGCAGCACAATCGGCCGGATATCAAGACAGGAGTAATTTGCTTCCCGAAGCCAAAGGGCTAAATTGCAAGACCCGTTGTTAAAGAGTGCTTGCAGTGCAAAACCGAAGGCTTTCCTGGCACAGACACACCCGAAATCACAGCCGTGTCTATCACCCAAGTGGTTCGCTTTAGAAATGAATTCCATAAATTTGCAAGCAGCTGCACATGACTTAGCTTTGCAAATCTATTAAGGCAAATAAAGCATGAACACTGCCTGTCTACTCATCTAGTTGGACTTCATGTTTTTAAGCTGTCTGCTGGATTTACTCACATTGCTGCATTTGACTTCCGGCGTGAGGGAATTGTTCTCCTTAAACGGGTGGGTCACAAACACTTCCCAGTGAAAGGCCAGAAGGTTTGGTTCCAACTTTCTGGTACATTTTAGCCAATGTTGATCTCTGATGACCAGCAGCATCCCTTAACTGCAATCCCAGTTAATTTTCACATTCCAGGCTGCCCCCTGTAACCCGAGGGTTTGGGTAGCAGGGTTTTTTGTGCAGCTCTGGCACACTCCAGCCCATGGGCACAAATCCTGCCCTAGCCCGTGGGCATGGGAGGAGGGCTGTGCTCCTACTGCAGCAGTGTGATCACTGCCCCCAATATGCTGCTGCTGGCTCTGCAGAGAACTCCCTGCTCCTTCAGCCACAGTAAATTAATATTTTAATTAAGGAGCACAAGGTAAATCTTTAGACCTGAGCACTTAGGTTTTTCTTACACAGACTGTGCTGTGCTCAACCTGTGACAGGGCAGGGAATGTTGTCTTTAAAAGAATTATTTTTCATTGTTTGCTTGCAAAAATAATACCTCAAATCTGACTCTAAAAGGTTTGAAGACTATCAAGCAGCAGAAAATTAAATCCAACCATGCAAATTTTAAAGCTATTTTTGCAATGTTGAAAAGTGCAACTATTTGTAACAACCATTTAGATCAAGTATTGCAGTTCGAAAATGTGCAATTACTGCAATCAGAACAAAGCTAAAATCCAGAAATACTCATAGGACATGCTGGGGGGCCTCCATGCAGCCATTTCTGTACACCACGGTTCATGCTTCTCACTGCTTCTCATAAGACAAAAATTCTACATTCACAATTTAGATTACAAATTACAGTTTCTGTCAGAGCAGAGATTATTCTGAAATGCTTAAAGAAAGCAGAAGTTAAATTCAAAAGAAGATAAATAGGAAATCAGACTGATTTGTATATATAACCCAGCTGTTCCCCTCAGACTTTCAGATGTTAAACAAAAAAAAGAAAGGCAAACACAACCCCCCAGAGTGACCTTTGACAGATTGATCCAAACAAGCAAAAGATGACTGTATAACACAAAGGCCATGTTGGCAAGAGCTCATTAATGCCAAATTAAAGTGAGAAACATGAGAAGGTCTGTACTTGCTCCAGCCAGCAACAAAAGTGAGGTTTTACCACCAAATGGTATTTTGTGCATATTAGACTGGTTCCTTTCTGCTCCCAAACTCCTCCTGAACCAACCACCAGGCTGTTCTGAGGGCATTTTTGGCTGACTGAGTGTCAGAAATGATTTTTAGTGGGACAGTGACAGATTACGAGTGGCAGATGTTCAACCTTGTGCATTAAATAGGTGTCCCTGTAAGCTGTTGCCTGACATATTTCTATGACCTACCATACTTAGGCAAACACGAGGTCACACAGGTGGCAAAGCTCACCAGTGATCCCAAACTGAACTGCATTCTGCATGATTTTAGTATTGCTCATCAAGACCAACGTTACTAATTCTGAAAATAGAATGTTGATGCTTTCTGTCTGATAGCTGCAAACCTCCTGTTCTGGACAATGACTTTGGGCCTCTGGAACTAATCCCTCTTCCATGCTTGGTTTAATTCCAGGAGAGCCACCCTCAATACAAACATACTGAAATGCAAGCAACAACCACCATTTAACACACGCAGGTGCTGTTCTGCCACATCAGGTTGGTATATCCAGATCCCATGGCTCATGCAATCAGAAGGGTTTCAGAAAGGAGCTTAAGAGTAGACAGAGGAGAGTCACTTGTGGAGGTGCCCTTCTAGGGAACAGGCGAATTACTGGAGACACAAGGAATGTCAAGAAAGTATTAAACACATCAGTGTTCGTGGAAAGGTCTGCCTGGGATTCTTCAGCCCCGATTCTGCCCTAAGAATTAGCAATGCCTGCTGGAAAGTGAACCCAGCAGATACATGTTTTCAGCCTGCAAAACAACTGTTAGAAGTAGTGGGAAAAAAGCTTGCTGTCATGGTCAGTGTGAGCCCCAATAAGGAAACAAGGGGCAGCCCATTAGCCAGCACTGACAGGATGGATTGGGAAAGGCAGCCCACCCAGCCAGGAAGGTAAAAAATCCAAAGATGCAAAGAATATGCTGCACTGCTCAAGAGACACAGCAACCAGCAGCTCCCTGGGGCGCTGTGTGTGTCAGCACAATGACGACCCTTCCCAGCAGCCAACACTTAAAGGGCAGCAGCCCCTGTTGAGTACAAGGGTCCTGAACCCCAGCTGGAAATGAGGCTCATAAGGAACCCTCCTCACAAGAGGTAAATACACTCCTGGGTCATGAACCTCAGTTACAAGTTGCAGGCTACAGCACTGGGTAATTCACCTCCCAGGAACACAGCCAAGGTTTGTGTAAAGTTGCTGAAACAGACGAGTGGAAGAATGCTGATGGGTGCAGAAAAGCTCACTGGGGAAGGTAAAAGAATTTATATAAAGGATAGGGTGGAAGCTGGAAATAATCAAATAGGAAACAGCAAAGAAAAGCAACAGTTCTACATAAAAGAAACAGTTCTACAGAGAGGAAAAAAAATAAAAGCAACTTATCAGTGTTTTTCTGCAGCCATCTAAGCAATAAGATAGGGAACCTGCCTGCCTGCCTTGCTGGCCTCCACACTTTTAACTGACAATATCAAATGTGGGCATAATAAGCACTAGGATGCCTAGTGGAAAGAAAACAATCAGAGCCCCTGGAACACAAAATCAAACCATATCTAAAAGATGCAGTAGGCTGTACCAAACAGTACATAGAATCATATATTAAAGAATAGTTTAAAACTAACTGCCCAAGCCCTCTAGACAGTTTCTTAAGTTGTGATCCCTTGGTGCTGACGTTATGGGAAAGGAGAAGAAAAATATTATTACCATTATATTTCAACTATGCAACAACATGGTGATGGGAAAACTTCACTTATACCCAGTGGAGAGTGTAAACATACTGGATATGTTATCAGGAATCAGCATTTCATGGGCAGCCAGGAAACTCAAAGAGGAGGAATCAAGTCTTGGCTTTGTTGGAAGTGCTGCACTAAATCAGATTTTCCTATTCTGTTTCTTATTGTTCTGTTTCTATTGTTTTCTTGCTCACACTTTTGGTGGAGGAGACTAGACAGTTTCCTACTCTGGAATGTCCCTCTATGAGACAGCCTATCTCAAATACAAATTAATGACAGAAGACACCCAAAAAGGTTTTCTAATGAGCACATGAGCAGTAACAAATCACCAGAATGACATGACAACAAGCACAAAGAAACTGAAGATTTACCTATCAACAGTGCTATTTAACTTCTGTCTTAAATTTGCTTTGTTACCAAAGGTGTTCTGGGCAAACACAGACCAGAAAGCCAAGCAAATTACTGGAAACTGTTTTAAAGAACAGAATTAGTGCCCTCATAGACCAATATACTTGTTGGCAAGGAGAGAAAGAGATTTTACAAAGGAAGTCTTGCCTCATTGTCTATCAAAATATTTTCTAGAGGCATCAGTAGGTATGCTAGCAACAAAAATCCAGGCTATATTTATATACTCAAAGGCATCTGACAAATCCTTCACTAAAAGATCTTAAAGAAACAGCTGGTATAGAGCAAGAAAGTCTTCAAAAAGAAAAGGAAATGCTTAAAAAGCAGTAGAGAGAAGCACATCTTTAAAGAACCAGGGGGTGATGAAGGGGACACATGTGATCTAATAGTGGAAACACATAAGCAGGGGAACAGAGAGAGGTGACATGATTTGTTTTTACCCCCCTGAGGCAGAGTGACCTCTGTACTCCCTGTCCAGTACCCTGTGTCTTACAGACAGCTCCCTTTTACCCGCAAAGGCACCATCTAAATGCATGGAAAGTGGCATTTATCAAATGTGGTTTTCTGACAAAAGGCAAAGATTTAAATATCTGATGACCAGCAGCAAAAAAAACTTTGGGAATTTACTTTTTTGCCATAATGACTGGTCAGGTACTTTTCATTTAAAAGATTTGGGTTGAGGGACCTGAAATACTAAACAAAACGTGGGTTTATGTGTCAGTTCAAATGTGATCTTAATTTTAACTGCTCCTACTGTGCACAGTAGCCACACTGAAGAAAAGCATATAGAACTGCAGTAGAGGACTGTTATTTTCCATTGAAATTTCACAAGAAATTATCTGAAACAACAGGGCATGTTCCTCATATAAGGTAACAGATTTTCTATTATGAAAATTATAGGAGGAAAAATCCCAAATCTGTATTTTACATAAAAATATTGAAATATTATAAACACTGAATACAGGATATTGAAATTGATGGAGTTCAGTTCTATTTCAAAAAGAATGTTCATCCTGCATAAAAAAGATATATATTCCCCTCTGACTTTTCCTTGAAACACTCTCTGTATGCGAGAACAAAATTAAAAAAACCAAACATTTTCATACATTCTGGGAACCAGTACAGTGGGATCTCTCTACTGCTATTTGTAGAAGTATCCTAGGATTTCAAATCATTTATTTTTATCATGGTCTTTGACCCTCAAAATGTTATTAAATTTTCAGAAAATATGCTTTCTGAGAATGAAAGGCAGATGCGTCTCAGTCAATATTTCACATACCTTATGGAATTTGCTTGCCTGAAGCTCTGCTTGTGCAAGTCCATCGGCTGGTACAACCCCCTCACCAAACACAAAGCTGCAGAAAGACAAACAGAGGAGCTCATGAACTCCTACCATGGAATTTGCTCTCTAAGACTACTCAGAAGATACCAGTGAACAATAAATAAAACTATATCTGTTCCAAAGAGGTTTTCAGGCAGTTGTCCCAGCGCAACTGCTGTTCTATCTCTGGATGAAATGACAACAGAATTAAATAAAAAAGAAAAATAGAAATCAAGAACTTCTGTATTACAACAGAGAAATCGATAACGAAGTATCTGGTCTACAGAATAACACAAGAAATTGAATTTACAGTGTGTGTTTTGTCCAGTACACACTTCAGGGCTGCACCATTCATTTCACATTAGCAGATTAGATGTAACACATTCCCATTTAAAATAGCATAAAACCACGGGCCTGCTCCTTCTTGCTATTCATATCATCTATGTTTTTATTGATGTACAATAAAAATCAAGTACATATTATTTTAATTTGGCAGTGGCTGAGAAGATACTTACTGATCGTATCAACAAGACCAACGACATAAAACAAAAATCAGAAGTAATTTTAAGAGATATAAGATATGCTCCTCGGATTTATAAAGCAGTATGTTCTATCTTGTTCCTTTCTTCAAGTTTTAAACATAGCAAGGTCATTATGAGAAGAATTGTAACGAATAACTAGAATATAATGCAATTATTTTTAGGAGAAATAAATCTTTATAAAAATCCTACAGACTACAGAAGGGCCCCAGGAGGTGTGAGTGGAGCTGTTAGGAGGCCTTAACCACAGTGTCAATTTATTTGCGTCCGGCTGTTCTTACCGAGCAATGATTATCTGGTTATCAAATAATCCTTATTTCTCTGACATCCCATCTGGGGGTTTAGCGTGGAGTTTGCCCTGCTGTGGCATTTCTCCAACCTGGTAAAAGTCTGCATAAATTGCAGCTGGACAGAGGTTTAATTCACGTGCAGTTCACACTGACAGTAAATCATCCTACAGAACCAAACTGCGGAACCCCCCGAAAGATTCTCCTCACCACAGTCCTGTACCAGGTCCCTGAAATAACACACCTCTGGCTGCATTATCGGCCGTACAGGGCCGTTCGGCTGCTGTAATCCCCTCCAAAGCTGCTTTATTAGGGGCAAAAAAGTCTGGCAGGACACCACCCCCAGCACTGCTTACACCTTGCAGCGGTAGGACAATGGCTCCTCGCCGAAATACTGGGCTTCTGCAGCCGTACGCGATTACGCCAAATGGAAGAAAGACCACGAAACTGGTCGGCAAGACCAAGTTTCAAGAAGCAGAGCTACAAGCAAGAGCTGTTTTGTATAAGAGAAAGCTAATTGCCGTGTATCGGGTTGTTACGGGTTTCCTCGTTTATGCATTCACAGCTGTGAAGTTAAACACCATTGTCGCGTGCGACACAAAATGGAGCCTGGTTTTCCCCCTCACGCGGCCCCCGCTCCCCAATTGGTCAGATTTCCCACAGCGGAGCCGTTCCTTCCATGGCTCTCTCCACCCTCGTTTACCCTTTATGGCTCTGATCCTCCCCTCTCTTCCCATTCANAGTCATGGAGGGGGATTGCAGGCTCCTCCCAAGTTCAGCCCCCTTTCCGGAAAGTTCCAGAAAGCTGCACCATTTTAATACATCACCTATTCCATCATACCCCTACCTGGAGTGTGCCCCTCGTTCTTACCCTCGAAGGGGCTCGTCAGCTTTCGTTTGATTTAGAACATTCCATACGACAACCCAGTCTCACTGGACAGAGTAATTAGTTCAAGCTACTCATAATGTCACCTGAACCTGAGCTCTGAACACAGGACTTGAAATCTCTCTCTCTCTTAAGCTTCTCCAGACATGGAGCATCTGTTCAAGGCGCTCTTGCTTCCAAAGAGTTAGGAGGGAAAAAAAACCTGATGGGGATGGTTCATTCAGTGACAGCAATGCAGCTCTTCATGTGAGCTTTTTTATTTTTTCTTAATTTTTCAAATTACTCTCTTGTGAGGAAGAAGTGCCTCAGAGAAAAGCATTTGAAGATCCTAAGTGCTACAGCCTTAGTAAAGCTTAATTCAGTCCAATGCTGTTAACACTGCTGGCATTAACAAAGAAAAATACATGGCTGCAGCTACATGTGCCTTTTGGGAACTGTCTGCTGTAAAAGAAAGGTTCCAGCCTGGTAAAATAAAAAGGCTGATCTCAGAGGCCCTAAAAGAGATAGAGACACGATCCAGAGGGAGTTATGAGTTAATGAAAGTTCTGACAGTTTTTACGAGACTGACTGAAAAACCAGAGTTTTTGTCAAATATTTCCCTGTTGCCAGCCATATCCTACAGGATGAATTTACTGAAGCTTAAGGATTTCTCTAAAGAATTAGCAAGAAATAATGACAACTGGGATAGCACTATAACCTAGCTTTTCCAAATGAAAATATTGAATATGAAGAAATACTTTTTTTTCACATGAGGATTTAAAAAGTAGGAGAAACCCCAAATCTAGAGGTGTTTAAAAGCTGGTAATGGATGGTAGCAACAATATCTACCTAAGCAGAAAACAAGTCAGGATATTACTGGCTTAACTCTTGCATCACCTCAGACAGAAAGAGGGGCATGTGTACCAAGTAGGCATGCTTTGATTTGAGGACTAAGGGAGGGAGTTCATAGCTGTGCAAATCAAACTACAACACAGAAGCAATACAATTTATGCATTCTACAGCAACAGCAATAACACCTGCAGCAAAGGCTGATTTTTAGTTATGGCATCTAAACTACTTCTATCACTCTCTTAGGAAAATTCTGCGAGTCCTTAAATCACCTGACCATTAACCCTGCCTTCACTGTGTGTTACATCACAAATAACATCACTGAGCAGAACTTTTCCACCCAAACTTCTTAACGCTCCCCTGTAATTTCCTCTTTACAGACAGGAGGAACAGAGAACTGCTTTGTTTATGGAATCAACTCCACTGAATTCAGCCTCCTAAAACCCTTTCAGTGCAGTGCCTACCTGAGCAAAGAGCCAGGATGCAGCTGAGTCAAACCTGAAAGGAAGGTGCCAATTGCTGGTAGCAGGGAGGTGATGGGTCCCTCCTGCTGCCCTGGCAGGTCCCCTGTGGGGCATGAGCACATGTCCACGTGCAGAATAGCAGAGTCAGACATGCAGATACCAGGCTGCTGCACTGGGACTTCAGCAACCTTTCAGTCTGCCTGCTTTGCCCAGAGTTGTTCAGTCCTCTCCAAAGCAGGTCTTGCAGGGTGTATAACAAAGCCCCTCAAGGGACAAAGGCCAGCACAGGGGGAAGCCCTGCAGAGATGGTTTCTCTGAGAGAAGAAAGCAACACAACCACCAGCTTAACAAATTCCACTGGGCTTACCTTGTGAACATTTCTGCTTGACAGGACTGCTCATGGATTAAGAAGAAATTAACTACTATTTCTAATAATTGCTAATTCCACTGCTATTCTTATATAATCTACTCAATCTTTAAGATTTCTATATAGATGACAGTTCCTTACTAAATGCTTTACCTTCTGAGTCTCGTAAATAATCTAGATGACATTCAAGTCTGGACTGTCTTTTTCTGCAATTGAGTTTGATTGCTCTCACTCATGAGCATGCTCACACCATTTATGTTTAGTGGATAACTGAATGATTAAGTTCTAAGACACACAGGATGCACCACAGTCCCTACTGTGCTAGGGAGACAGACAAGAACAACGCAGAGCTTGAAGACACGCTACTATAATACATTACATATTACAATATATACTATATAATACTATTATAAAAACAAATGTCATTTGCACACGATGAATTAGGTTTAAAAAAGACACATTAAGTGCTGGAGAAAGCAGATTTTGCAGTGTTCGTTGTATATTACTTTGATATCTCAAGAAGAGTGGCTAATGCTGAGCAGTATATTTGGCAACTGCTAAGTCTTGAGGTCATTATGGAATTTCTTGGCACAACCCAATTATTTATTTGAAGGAATTTTGTTAGGTGTTAGGACACTTTTTACCCCAGAATTCATCATCATGTCACTCAGGAAAAAATGCTGATACTAAGTGGTGTTTAGATAACATTTGACAATTCATTGCTTCAGTGACAAACACGTTCCTTGTAGAGACACGAAAAACAGAACAACAATCTTGTTGACTTCCCAACATGAGCTGTCTGATGAATATTCTATATAGAGGGAAGCAAACTGAAAAAAAAAAAGCCCAAGCAATTAGTGGATAAGCTCTAATTGCATAAATAAGGCTAATTATACAGATGGGAAATCTTTTCAGTTCAGAAAATCAGATGCTAAACATTCCTCCCATTCACGGAAAAAGCCTTCGTACCATGCAAACAAAAAGCGTGTGAAAACCAGTGTGCTCATCATGCTGATTCTTCTGTAAAGAACCTTGCTCTGTAAAGGAAGAATAAATGTGAACTCTGTTTTTCCCTACTGGAGGCCCACACGGGTGCTGCTTTAGCAAGGGCCATTGCTTTGGGGTGAAGGACATGGGGGAAGCAGAGGGGAGAGGAACTGCAAACCACTGTCGTGCTCAGGGTGTAGCAGCAGAGGCAGCAAGAGGGACCAGATGAATGCTTCAGAGCCGTGCTGGCTGCACACAACAGGGCATTTCAGGAAAACCAGGCAAGTTATTTTTACTAAAGGCCCCAAAATCATAGAATCCTGCAATGGTTTGAGTTAAGGGACCCTAAAGACTGTCCAATTCCAACCCCCTTGCCATGGGCAGGGACACCTTCCACTAGACCAGGTTGCTCAGGACCCCGTCCAACCTGGCACTGACAACTTTCAGGGATGGGGCAGCCACAGCTTCTCTGGGCAACCTGTGCCAGGGCCTGCCACCCTCACAGGGAAGAATTAATTCCTAGTATCTAATCTAAACCTGCCCTCCGTCAGTTTAAAGTCGTTATCCCTTGTTCTGTCACTGCATGTCCTTGCAAAGAAATCTTGTAGGCCCCTTTAGGTACCGCAAGGCTGACAGTGAAAATACGAGTGCAGGTTCCTTGATAACACACAGCCTGGGCTCAGGTTCAGCCCTGAGCTCTCCAGCAGCTGCCTGCTCTGACAGAGCAATTCCTCACAGCATGACACCGTCATCGAGCAGCCAACCTAAACCCTGAGTAGTACGTGTAACTGCATCATACAGCTGAGAGGAAACCTGGCATCGTCCAAGAGCCACCTCCCTGCCCCATCTGCTGCACTCCCAGCAGCAGGCACTACACAGGGCTAGAACCCACAGCACGGGCACAAACACATGGCATACCAGCTTTGGCCTAAGAGACCACAGGATTAAGGGACTAAAATTAAACACTGTTCACTGGGGCAGCATATCCAACACACATATGGCCACTTAATTGTTAAACTGAACACTACATAACAAGATTTGTTGAAGTGCTTTTTACGTTGTCTTTATTTTTGTTTCATTTGTCACCCTGAAGTGTGTGTGTGTGCATATATATTTTAGCATTCACTCAATTTCATTCAATTATTCCTTTGGCTGTGACATCATGAGCGCAGAGGAAATACTGGATAATAAGAGTGAAAGTAGAATGTTTATAATTAAGTTTGAGTGCTACAAATTCTACAAGAATACATTTAATACTATTTAGAACCTCGTCCATGTGCTACTTGCATTCTAAGTGGTAAGTGCAGAGCATAGCCAGCATTTCTATTCTGCTATATACAATAAAGTAGAAATGCTGATAACATGCTCACTAAAGCAGTCAAAAAATTGTATGATTTGAATACTACATTTCTAGTATTTGTATGTAGTAAGGAAGCAGCAGACCACTCCTACATAAGAAAAAACCTCTCAGTACTGAGGAAGCCTCTCGCTTTGAAATTCCAATTCCTGCCCCCTCCAAGTCCCAAGGCCTGTTGGAGCTGGTACTTTGTGACTTTGGTGAAGTGCTGCAAAGCAGCATAAATGACACTGGATTTCTAGAGAGCACTGCCAGCTGCTGGAGCTACCGAGAGCTGTTACTGAGCTGTGACAAGCAGTGCTGCCACAGGCACGCTGGAAGTGAGGCCACCCAGCAGGGAAGGCAGCAAGAGGTCTCATGAAAGAGGGCATGTGCACAGGCCAGTCACTGGTAAGGCTTTGTTTTCATCGGTCAGTCAAACGAACGGAGCACACGCTTACTGCCAGATCTGCGAAATCTCAGCAGCACATTGTCCCTCTTAGACTCGACCTGGACCAAGTGCTCCCACGCACCTCATGCGTCGCCAGATGGACTGAGACAGACAAGAACCAATACGCTTGTCTTCCATACCACTATTTCCTTGTTCACAGTCTGACTGATGGACCAGACAGATTCCACAGGATGTATCAAGCCTTGAAAATTGCTCTGAAAATGGACAGCTATTCCTGGATATTCCTTGTCTGACAACGTAAACATGTACCTAAGTTGACACATTACTGGCTATCCAAGTCTCTGAGAGCATGAATCTATGAAGACAGCAGCAAGCTTTCTCTGAGTACTGGTGAGAGCTGCTGCTCCCACTGTGTCCTCTTGGTGAATTCTCCTTTCCCACCGCACCATGTGCGACTGGAAAGATCAGCTTGGTGTGTCAGGCTGCAGGTGCCTGGTAAAATCATGGAAGCACAGCCTGCTCCCAGCCACAACTGCAGTTCTTGTGCCTTGATTTGGTACTGGAAGAGACGGCAGCTCTCTAATTGCTGACACCCGCCCGCTGATTTCCTCCAGATCCTTGAACGTGTCTGCATTCTACAGCGCACTACTGAGAGGAACAGCTCTGCTTCAATGTACTACTAATTTACCAGGTATATTGCAGAGGTGACTAATGATTTCTTGCAACCTGCTGATGCTTTCTTAGCCACACAATTAGCTCACCCAGCTGCTTTTATAGAAAATGATGGGATCCTTACTGGGCACTGGCGAGGAGCTGGCACAATGTCTCTTCTGTTACACACTGCTCTCGAGCACCTTAATTTATGGGGCTGGTTTAGGTCAGGGCCACTTAGAGACACAAAGGAAACTGTCAGCAGCTTTTACCTGGGATTTTGCAAGAACATGCTTTCACTAAGGAGATCTGTCTTCTATTGGTTACAATGATTTCCTCCACTATCCCTTATTTCCTCAGCCCAGCCTCTCTCTGCTACTTGCTTATGATGATAAATATTCACAAACCTGGGAACATGAAGTGACTGGTATTTTATTAGATTGCAACCTGTGTACATGAACTATATCCTTATGCACAATTTTCACTGGCACCTCTGGGTGCACTTATTTTAACAGGAATATAAATGCCTTCTTGATGACCAGGTAATTTAAAGACCACAGGGAGGTAACAAAAGCACTAAATAAAAAACCCTGGACATTTTCATAGTCTGGTGTAAGCAAAGATTTCTTCAGCTGAGTTTTACTTGAAAGCTTTTAAGAGGTTAACTGTCAGCCTGGGCTGTAAACAGCAGAAAACAAAAGATGTTCATGTAGCAAACATCTATTTACAACAAATAAAGGACCACATTCAGCTGAAATCACCTTCCTTCTTTGGTAAATTTGGAAAATACGTTTACAAGAAGTATTCTTACTTTTTTTTTCCCTTGGAATGGAAAAAATCTGAAAAATCTGTTTTGAAAAAAAAAGATACCAGGCAGAAGGAGCTGACTGGGTATCATGGCGAGCCCTGAGACTGCATCTGAGAGAACAGCCTGGCAGAAACTCGGCCGTGCCTCTCCTTGTCCCAGGAGAGCTCTGGAGCCTGTCAGGTGAAGCAGCTGCTGTGCATTTTCGATTGCACACACACAGACTTGGTCCACTCCGGTCCATCAATACTGCATGGCGCAGCAAACTTCTGAAACCTCACTCTAATTATGCCACTGTGCTGGGGCCAGAAAGGGAAGAAGTAAAGATCAAATGTTTGCAGTGCTCTTTATTGAAGGGGGGGGTGTGTAAACCTTAGCAGCACACACAGGTCTGCATTCACAATGAGCTGCTGCGCTCACAGTCTCATGAACACGTACCTGGGGTTAAACCCTGCCCAGCCCCTGACCAAACACGGCTCACCAGGCCATCAGGAAGGCTAATTCTGTCCTCAGCAACAAACATGGAAATAGCTAGGGGTAATAGTGCATCCTCCATCCTTTATTCCTTGCAAGTGCCATCACAAGCTGAATCCCAGCACAATAACATTGGCAGGAGACACTTCTGTGCGGTCTAGCGAAGGAGGGGAAGAATTAATCTCTGCATCTAAAGCAACAGGCCAGGTAGTTCTGGCAGAGGATGGGCAGGCAGTGCCCAGGCAGTCACAGGCTGCTCTGCACAGCCCCATCACTAACTAATCTGACTGAAATGAGAATGTTGTAAAAAGAAAAGACAGAAAACTGTCGTGTGCTACACAGCATAGAGCTGAATGAAGATTGGCCATCTGTTTGTGCTGGATATTTCCCACTGGTTTAAAGACAAGCTACTCCCTGGCAATATGTTCAGCAATTCAAGAAGTCCCATGAATGCACTTCTTTTATTCTTTATGACTCCACTGAAGGGAGCAAGCAGCACCGTTTTCTACCTCAGAGGAAGCAGAGTGTGCTGGGATGCTGATGGCAATGGTCAAACATTTCTGGACTCAAGGCTCCTACAGAAGTTTTGCCATTCCTCAATGTAGCGAGAGCACATGGGATGGTTCACTGGGGTCCTTGTAAGTTACAATCCAATGCCTAAACATAAAAATAAAGGTATTGCACCTAGCATGGCACCTGTGAAGAAGGAAAACAATGCTGCTTAGCTGACCTAAAATAGTTTCAGTTTTCTGTGAGTCTTCCAACCTCTTGTACCCCTGTCCTACTGCTAATGAACAGTGGTGGGACCAGAGTAAAGCGTGCTCTGTGCAGCAGCTATTCAACACAGCCAGCTGGTGCCCCTGTCTGTAGAATACACATTTATAAATTGCAGCGATTACCTGGCAGCAGTTTGGCTTGAGTTTTGCTTGGTCCATTGGACGTGCTGTACTTCGTTCTGTTTCAGACTACAGGTTTGTAATTTGCAGAGAACTTCTATAGCCTATGGAGCTGAAACCTAATTTTTGTTCCAAACCTGTATGGCACCTAGAGCAGCAGCCAGAACAGCTGCCTAAAGAGTGAGATACCAATAGCATCATTCTCCACTTCTGAGAGCAAAGATGCCAGCACTGCCTACACGATGAGCTTCCACAGTGTGTTTTCATCTTGATTTGAAGCTCAAGAGAGGAAAGATGTCTGTATTTCAGGCCCATCCGAATACTATGATCAAAAAAGGCACAGAAGGGAGAGCATATTTAAGATTCTTCTCCCTTAGTGAAACTGAATGGAACATGCTGACTTAAGAATTAGAGTTGTCCAATGGATTTCTTTCTTATACATCAGCTTCTTGGGTAGAAATAAGATGTTAAAAGAGGTCAGTGAAACCATATCTTGAAAATTTTCACTAGAGACAATAATAAAAAAGTTATAGCAAAGACTAGTGGTTTTTAGTTTTGATGTTGCTTTAAAAAGATTTTCTCCTGTCCTGTAGACATGCAGTGCAAAAGTTTCCAACAGAACTTCCATCCTCCTGCTCTTTTGAAGCAGCTTCTGATACAACACTTGAGATGTGGATGAGAATGTAAAAAGTGCATTTGATCAGCATCATAACTGCTGCTGTGACCTTATTTGATCAGACAGTCTCTAGAGATTTAAACTTCCTCACAAGCTGCACAGAGGTTTCTGTAGCAGAGACATACCATATATCATAACAAACATATCAAAAGAATTTGAGAGAAAAAGTAGTTAATGGAAAAGAGACAAAGTCACAGTATTGCTAAACCAGTAAAGCCTATTTTGAGGCAATTTGTTGAGGACTGAGACATGATATATACTTTCCACAGAATTACAGAATATCACAAGTTGAAAGGGGCCCGCCAGGACCATCAGTCCAACTCCTGGCCCTGCAGAGGACACCTCAAGAGTCACACCGCGTGTGTGAGAGCGGTGTACAAACGCTCCTTGAGCTCTGCCAGCCTCGGTGCTGTGACCATTTCCCTGGGGAGCCTGTTCAGTGCCAGCCACCCTCTGGGCAAAGAACCTTTTCCTAACAGCCAGCCTAAACCTCCCCAACTCAACTTCATGCTGTTCTCTCAGTTCCTGTCGCTTTTCTTTCTGGGTGTAGTTTATCAGGGGAAATAAGGGCTACTTCAGGTTTCTCTGGTGGTGTCAGTATTTTCAGTATCCTCATTACTTGTTTTTAATAAAATTATAAAGAGCTTGTAATGTACTCTATCACTACTCAATCTAGAAAAGCCAACTAGGAATAGGAAGACAGATCCTGAGCAGGATAACAGTGTTTCTTTTCATATAGTTCTGTTTAAACAAAAGCCATTGCAACAACCAAAAGCAGGCTCAGACCTAACTACCTGAAGACTTTCTAGTGCTCACCAAGATGAGACTTGAGAGTCTGCCTTGATTTTCCTAAATTTTAACTTCTCAATAAAAAAGGGCTCTGTTGCAAGCTGTTTCCTGGGCTTTCCAGAGAGCACCTCAGGATTCATGCTCTTCAGGAACAGCATGATGAACTGAAATTAGCAGACCACGTACTGTTTTATAAACCAGCTTCTTAGTCCCCATTAGAGTGTGAGTGTTGCTGAAGGAAACCATATACACTCACATACCATTTGTACTCACAGGAGCTATTTCATAGTGCCAGGAGAACAAGCACCCACAGCATCTAATCGTGGAAAGAGCAGTTTGGTTCTGCCCAAGACTCAGAGCTTTGAAACAGCCAATTCAGAATCTTCATCCAACTAAAACAACTTCCAAGCCACTGGCAACAAGAGCTCAGATTATTTTTGTTGCAAGTATGATCATACATTGATACCTCTTTGCAAATCCGCATAGGGGGGACATCCATAGCTAAAAATTGACCGAATAAGTAGCCTATTAAGGTAATTTCTATCTAAAGGCATTTTAAACCAACCCAAATGCTTCTGCAGTTTGGAGTGCCAAATAACGCCGAGAAGAGTGTCACTTGAAAGACGTTTCTTCTTTTCCTGTCATTTGTGCTATTCAGAAATACACACATTTGGATGAGTTATTTCAGTAAATCTCTCTTCCAGACTGTGCCTCAAGAACTCACACATGCTCATTCCGAGTTCTGTGCAGTCTGTCTGTAACAGTAGAGCTATTCAGATCAATTTGATAGCTTTACAGTGGCTAGGCATGTTTTGCCAAAGACAATTAGGATACCTCTTTACTACAGAAATCTGAAGGCTTTCATAATTTCCTTTTTTTCCCTAAAAGCGTTATCCAGCATGGTCTTCCAAAAATATGGATTCATAGCAGTGTGAATCCTACTTGATAAGCTGGACAGAGGTGCATGTTTTCGACTTGCCTGTGAGAACTGTACTTGTGCTTGTGAACACAGTTCACAGCATGTCCTCAGAGCAGAAAGAGAGACTGCTTGAAAGCAGCATTGCCCTGGACTTTGGTAAGCTCTTTAAGAGAATATTCATTCTTTTAGAATTCCTAGGGTTTTTTTACTGAACTTACCCCTGACCAAACATCCCTCCTTCAATGACATTTTCTAGGGTTAGTTTTTGTGTTTTTTTTTTTTTCATTCTTTGCTATTACTGTGCAAGGATTCCCTTTCAAACTAGTCCATTTAGCACTAAACTGCATGTGATAATGACCTACACCTTTACACCACCACATGGCCCCCTTTGGACACCTGGCTCTTCCTCCTGTGTTTCTCACCCCATCTCTCCAGAATGCTGTAAATTCAAATACTACACTGTTTTTTAGCTCCATCATTGGTTCACAGATTTATATCTTTTATGATCTGTGTCTGTTATTTTATTACCCCATCTTTTTATGTCATGAAGCTTTGTTTGGGGATCAAACTTTTATCTATCAATAGTTATTTGATGATTAGTGCTTATATATGTAGGTCTTAAACATTTCCATTACCTCTGAAAAGAATTTACACTCCTATAAAATTTGTGCATTCGCCAGTTCATATAGATCGTATTCTGTTCTACCTCTGAATTTTGACATGTTTTTATGTGATAATATTGATATGAAATACATTCTTCCTGTGCTGCAATAGCTGTTTCTTCTAACATATGCCTTTATACCTATTGCAACTCTTACCCTTTTTGGTGTTGGTTTTTAGTTACCCACTAGCAGAACACAGACATCAGGTACTTCCATGCAGGGGAAGAAAATCCTCCTGCTCCAACTCTGCATCTGTAACACTGTCATGACAAAATTTCATCATTTATTCTGCACGTTTATCAACAATTGTCATTACTTGGAAGGTATATGCATTGATGAGTGGTTATATTTTATGATTTCTAACTATCCCCTTATGTTATGGTTTAAAAGTCTTACATCCCTTAAACATGCAGTTAAATGCTGTATAAAATTGATATTGCACTTCTCTAATTAACCACAATATTGCTGTTGACTTGACTCAGCAAGATGTGAGGCTCCAGAGAGGAGGGTTTCTGCTCATGAGCACCAAAAGCACAGGTATCACTCTGGAGTGGTTTTTGTTTCAGTAGGAAAGTATAAAACCTGATCATATCCTATGTCCATAGTTATAACTACTGTCTCTACTGTGGTTTTTTTTTAAAAATCCATGAAGTCTCCTACACTCTCATTTTCAACAGCATTTACAGCTTTACAGTTAAAAGCTTTTCACTGCCATTTGAGTGTATGTTTTCACCACGAGAAACTGAAGAATGCTGGCTAGTTAAGTTAGCTCAATCCCAAGTGGAAATGGATGTTGGCTTTCTCTTTGGGTGGGTTTGTTTGCCCACGTCCCTCACCAAAAAATGTTCATAAGCACAGAGAGAACATAACAGAATGTACAAGTACAGTAAAATATAAATTGCATCCCTGTTTTTACTGTTGTCCCCTTGTGTGTCTCACAAACACCTCCAGCAGAGCGGGCTGTGAATCCCTCCCGTCCCACAGCAGGAGAGGGGCTCTGTGTTTCTGTATGAGGAGGAACAAAGGTTCCATCACTGCAGCACCCCCATCCTGCCAACAAGCCACCATGGCCGTTTTGGATCTGTCTGTGAACAATTAAACCTAAACACAGCTGAACTGAATTCCACCCTTTTTCTCTGGCCCTCTCCCTGTCCCAGATTCCACCATGTTCAGATGCTGGCCTCAGTTGTGCGTGCCCAAATCTTTCTACAGGGGTTTCCCGTCTTTGCCTGAAGGTTACAGACCAGCGCAAAGGTCCCAAAGATATTACACCATTTATCCTCTCATTTTCATCATCTGAGATGGTTATTTACGCTTTGGTTTCTCAAAGAACTGCGATGCAGTGTCCATTTGTGAGACAAACCAACTGTTTCTACAAATAAATGCTACAAAACACCTTCACGACCTTCCTTCCAGGGCCACCTCCTCTGGAGAAAGATTTATCTCAGTGCCTGTGACATCAATCCCAGCCCTGGCAGCTCCTACTTATAGCAGGAGTGTCATTATTTTCCACAGACAGGGAAAAAACTATAAGCGTGCATACAGTAAAGAATATTTTTGTAACATTAACACTTGAGAGCCTGCGTTTTCCAGTTTTAAAACGCAAGACTAGAAATCGAAGGAAGAAATGGGCTGAGATGAACCACTCCACTTTATTCTTAGGACTTATTCTCAAGTGCCAGGCTGAGAGGGGAAGATGAATTGTAGGGAAATGACAGAGGAAAGCCCTGGGAGGTAAATGCATTGCCCCTCAATAAAGATATATGTAAACAGCTGCAGAAGAGAAGATGGAGTGTCAGAGCCCTCATCAGCATCTGCGTGATTTTCTCTGTTGACTTTATTTCCAAATCCTCTATCCAAGACCACTGACCAGGATGCAAGAAAAGAGAAAGCTTGTTTGTTTTTAAGGCAGAATTTTGTACTGTAAACAAGCCTAGTTCTTTACAGTGAGTTCAATTTCATTCCTGCCTTAGCATTTAAAAAAGAAACGGTGCCTCCATTAGGTTTTTGGGTGGTTTACTTTCTAGCTCATTTGACCATTAATTAAAATTAAACTGCCAGGCTGAATTTGTCTGTGTGGTAAAAGTCCCTTCAAAAGCTGACTCCAGTGTTCCTTGTAATCCTCAAACATGTACGTAGAGGGAAAATCATTGAAGCGTTTGCAAATTGGATCAGAGCCTGAAAATCTGAAAAGCAGTGTATGCTGCTGCCTACAAGGATGGAGAAACTGCACAATTGATACAATTCCAGATGGCACTAGAATTAAATGAATCAAAAAGAACCCATTAATTTTTAGTTTATATAAAGATGGAGCTGAACAACAAAAGAAAAATTCTAAAAGGAATTGTGAAGTGGGATGGGAAGGAGACAAGTCAAACCTAGGAATTTTTGCATAAAAATCACAGCGAATTAAGAAAACAGTTGTTTGGCTTTCTCATGTTCTTTTTGAGTGGCAGATGAATTTTTTTCATATGCAATTGTTGTTAATAATACATGGAAAGCCATAAGAGAACAGGAAAATCTGATTTCAGTCAGCAAGGATGATAGATTTTCTGAAAAAAGGGATTAAATGGAAAATCCTAATGAGAAAAAACAATTAAAGGGACATCCTCATGGCTCTGTTAAGACCTTGCCTTTTGTGTAGGCTCCAAGGCACGTCACAGAGGTGTGCAACACTCCAGATCACCATGAGAAGAGTTCAGATCCAGCATATGAGACACCTGAGTGATGGTGTCAGTGATGCCCCAGATGTCAGACTGGACAACAAGAAAAACCCTGGGACTGAAGTAACAAGGCCGTGCTTCCATAGCATAACCAGAGTAGAAGCACAGACGCATCATCTCATTTAAATTGCACAATATTTGTTCTGTTGCAGATTTCAAGAACTTTAATTAATTTTATTACAGATTAGCTATGACACTGCTGCCATTCACAACTCACAGCTGGCTGTAGTTGGAGGAGTAGAGTTCAAACCTCCTTTTTTACCATGGAGATATCAGAAGCACTACTTCCAGCTCCAAATATCCCAAGCACTGTAAGAAGCAACTAAATGCAATTAGCATCTCATTAGGAAATAATCATAAAAAAGCATAATTGTGCTCTTCTTGATACTAACAGACATATAGATAGATCTGCTGTGCCGCGCAGAAATGATTGGCAGTAGTTCCTTGTTTTTAGAAAGCAGCAGGATAGCACGTATCTCTCTTCCCTACAGCAACACAGCCTCTTTTATGTTTAAAACTGAAAATATGCCTTGGACTGTGAGGTGCTAGTCTGCATCCTCAAGTTAAACCAAATATAAAGGGAAAGGAGAGCCAACAGCCTGTGTCACAACCTGATGGGGGCAATGGGCACAGAAAGGAGCTGATCTTACACAGTGACACGTGCCTCTCCTCTCCCAGAGGCACATTCCCATCAGCACGGGTAAGAGGGACGCTTTCTGTTCCTATTGTTCCTGAAAAGCACAAGTCTGCGTCACACAGGAAGTAAGAACAGCACTTCAGCTTGAAAATAAATTAACAGCTCCACACTCCTCGCTTTCTGTCTCCAAGGTTACCCCTCCTGTGTTTCCTGAATGCTACCGTCTCCTTCCTTCCTTCTTGTTTGCTTGTTTTGCGCACAAAAAAAAGAGACATTAAAAAAATACCCATTACAGAGAGTTGTCATTTAAAAACGAGGACGGGAGGTTCGGTGCCAGTGACAAAGTTGCCACGTGCTTTCCATGTCAGCCCAGCCTGTGGAAAGGGCTCAGAGAAAGCCACGTGGCTTCTGTATGGCCAACCTTGTCTTTCCAAGAGGCTTGCAAAGCGTCTTGCAAAAAGGATCTGTCTCAGGACTGAAGCTATTTGGGGCTACCAAAAAGAGGTAAGAATTGCTGTAAGAACTTGAAATATTATTAAAAATGTTCATATTTACACTCATAGTATTAAATAAGGCTTCCAAAACTCTGCTATGTGCTGGAGAAAAAACCCATTTTGGAAATATAAGTCCATTAAATCCCTCGAGCTCTTTTGCAGCAATGTTTTTAAGGTTTTTGAACTACAGAGACACATATTTACTCTGCTTGTGTTTGGGGCCAAAATTACGACTGATGAGATCCACAGTTTCATTGATTTCAACTGATCTCCAGTGTTTCTAACACACCTGCTGAGCTATTTGGCACGTGGAGCAAAGACCACACAAAGGAGGCCTGTTTCAAACCTCAAGATACACTCAAGCATTCTAGAGAGCATCCTGTAGGACAGCACGGGCATTTGAAATAGTAGATCCTAGACTCAAAACAGGATGATTTGAAAAAACACTATAAATAACAATTCTCCTGTCTATATTAACAATTCCTTATCTATCAAAACTATGAACTGGAGAAACTGTGAACAAATGTTTCAATTGTTAAGTACAAATGTATTTTTATAACATGTGACTCATAAAAATGGTATAAATACTCTTGAAAACATTGTGGTTTGAAGTGAGGACACTTCAGCAAGAAGAAAGGCATTAGTTAAGGAACAGAATGTGACTCAGAGGAGCCAGATGGGAAATGAGACTACAATCACCAGCTTCCCAGGTGCACTGAGAAACAGAGGGGGGTGACGCAAAAGAAATTTTGTGCTAAACACAACTTGGTTTATTCTTCTTTTTCCTAATATAAAACCTAACCCTCCACTTTGCTGGATCTTGAGAGTGCTCTCAGGTGCCCGTGAAGAGCCACAAAGCACACGGGTAAACGAAGCAACCACAGCAACGTGCCCACACTCCTGAGGTCTGGGCTGCTTTGGGCAGGCTGACGAGTTGTCAGAATTTGGGTCTATTGTCACCAAACTGAAGTGACAGGAGGACTGGCACTCCCCAGGCCTCCGGATCAGTTGTTTCCCGTATGGAAGGCAGAACCCTTCTGAGGAAGGAAAGCCAGCAGGGGACCAGCTTGACACCACAGGTGCCTCCGAACTGTCACACCCTGCAGTGGCAGGTCTCCCGAATCCCTAAGGGACCTCCCACGCTTTCAAAGGAAAGCAGGGTGTTACCGAGATCAAAGTCCCTATTTGTCATAATCTTCCCTCTGAAGATCACCATATAAATGCTGTGGAAGCTTCCCTTTACCTACTGGATATTTTTCAGAATTCAATACCATAAATTCTATATATGCTATCAATTACATCGAGCACCAGGAAAAAATGCTTTGCATAAATGTGTAGGAGGCAGGAAATCTGACATAGCTATTTTCTAAAAGAAAGAAAAATGACACACGAAGATGGAGAATTCTGGTGGAAGATGATGGAGAAATTCCATTTTTCCAGAAGTACAGGAAAAGGCTCTGGGTGTAGTGCTGGTCTCACTCAGCACCAAGAAACATGCCTGAAGACATATGCAAAAGCCATTATATCCACAGCCTGTATATAAAACAGATGTGCAATGATACTGCAACGGCTTCCTCTTAAGAGTCCATCCCAGTGGACTGATGATATTTAAGCTAAGTACCTACATTAGTTATTGCAGATATTTGTTACTATAGTAATAACTCAGCCTGTAGAAGCACAATTAAAATGCCATCAAACAGTTCTGGCTTTAAATAAGCACAAAGTCAGGTAGTTATTTTTTGTTGAGCATTTACTAACTTTTCTGTTATGTATTTTGTAAATATTTTATTCACAAGAATATCTAGGAAAACCAAAGGTTTTTCAGATCAACATGCATATTTAAACCAAATGTAATAGCATGATCCATTTTTAAAAAGGCTGGGTCTGCCTCCGAAAGGCAATAAAGCACATATGCTGCTCTAAGCATGCCCAAGTGGTTTGATAACTTAAAGATGCTTAAGAAATAAACATACAATCCCATACTTCTCTGACTGGGAATTGGGGCTCACTTTGATTTAAAGGGAATGAATATATCATCTTTTCAGTGTGGAGGAGAGATTTCACAGTCTAAGCTGTATTGCTTTCCCCCCTCCCTTTCTGAGCTCTCACATGCATGAGTATGCGTGTATGTATGTCTCACAGTATGTACATCCAGGCTGTCAAAGCACCCTCAACACCGGGGCAGGTAAGTGTAACCAAAGGTATTGACAGAATATCTCCTTCATCACACAGAGTTTACAAACAGAACCATGATGCTTCGTGTCATTCCAGGAGGCAAAGTCATTGGGAACATTTGTACAAAACTCTTTCAGAGTGGAAACTGCTGTACTGTAGGGTATTTGATCACCCCTAAAATAAAAAAAGAACGACCATAGTTTTGTCTGAGTGATGTCTTGGGCTCAGGAAAAAGATGCATTGAGTTTCTCAGGATTCTCAGCATGGTGGTGTACATCTCAGCATAAGAAAGTCTCCTAATTGTCTCCTCATGGATTTCTCCCCTTCTGAGGGCAACCTCAGTAATCCATGGCTGATTCACTAAGAGCTACAAACTCCCTGTAATCATTGGTATTTCTATATTTGACTATACCAGAGGCTGAACACAAACTATAAATTGAATGATACCACAGAACAGAATCTATATTTTATGCTGTTGGCATGATTAGAATTCTGCAGGACATACATAGTTTCTTCTATTTATTCACTTACCCTCAATTCATGTTAGATAGAATGCAATTTCTGTTTATCCTCCACTGGATTCACTTAAAACTGTGCTGTTTTACTTAAAATTACATATTGTTACAAAGAGCCCATAAGGTAAGTTACTTTCTGACAGTATGCTTGACATTCTTACGTATACCCTTAAATTTCCAGTCAGCCAAAGAAAACGTCACACAAAGTATACTCCAAAAACAGTGGGGACAGATTTTTCACTCATGAAAGCCAATTTCAAAGGAGAATCACAAATAAGGAACAAAGAATTCCAAACAGCAAACTCTCTCCCTACACAAAGCCAGGCTGCTTCGCAATGTCTTTACTGAGATACCAAGAGATACTAATTTTGCTTTACGATTATTCCCTCAAAAATGTTCAGTATGCAGGAGAATGACTCCAGACAGGTTCACACATACAGTGAGTGCTTGTGCAAGTGGCTTATCTTTGAAGAGTTGTTTAATAATGTAAGCCTTAACTTTTGCAATCGCAATGCTCATCATTCACTTCCCGATTTTATACATAAAAAATTCCTTCTTGCCCCTTGCTCAGCTCCAGAACAATGCCCTCGTCTGAGAGAACAGGGTGTGTCACTGCATCAGTCTGGGGACACATTTACAACCGAGGGATCAGTCTTCTGGTACAGGGCATGTGTATCACTGTCACCACTTCTACACAGGTTATGTCTGCATTTCCAAATGGAAGGACTAAGGAATTATCCCCAACTCACTGTGTCAAGCTTTAGTCCTCAATCACAGAAGGCTATGCTTCTTTTCTCCCCTCCTTTTCTTTTTCTTTCTAATGCCATGAAATTACAGCTGCAAATACTGTGTTTTCATCCAGGTAATTACCCGTAATTACCTATGGCATGTTAGGAAACAATTGCACAGAATTATAAAAAACAGTGATACAAAAAGATGAAAAGGAAACCGGAACCACTATTTTCATTGCATACAGAATTAATTTTAAAACATGTACATAACCTTATTAACATTCTAACTAACATAAAGAACATAACTACTCTCTTGCTTTCAGAATGCTTGGCATAAATCTATTAAAACCTCCAAAACTACACAATAAACTGTTGATGTTACTAGGCTAAATAATTCAGTTTCAAGAAACAGAGTAAAATTCAAAACCAAACATCAGACTCACTCTGCAAATCACAAACTCGTGAAAATTATAGATGGTTTAGAGTTCTGATGAAACTAAAAAGTTTACAATAAATACTTTCATTATCTGTTTTTCTGAGAAAAACAAAACCTATTTGCTTCTTTCTGAGCCATGTGACACATCTTGAATAACAGGAGCTTTACTAGGCACAGAGAGATGCCAACCTGCCCCCACAGCTCACAGAAACAAACTTGGTTACAGTTCATTATTCACTAACCTAATTAGAATTCATAATTTTCAAACATTATAACCTTAGAGTCACGTTAATTTTCATACTTGTAAAGCTCTCACTTTTTTCCCAGTCTTCATATTGATGGCTAAAAGTTTAATGTATGTAAAATAAAACAGAGCTCCTTTTCTTAGGTCAGCAAGCTGAGCCTCTGCAGTTAAAGCTGACCTGACAGAGTGTCCAAATGTGGACTCGACCAGCTAAAAGGTGAGTTCTACCCAGCTCTATCTTGCCCAAGACAGCAGGGCCTCACCTCCATGCAGGGCACACACTGAGGATGTTCAGGCTCCCAGTAAGTCCCTTGTTCACCAAGAAGGGAGAAGGGAGCGGCATCCCCGAACCCAAGCCACACACCCCTGGGCTCTCATCTTCACATTTACTGTACACAAGCTGAACTGCAAAGGCATTAACCAAGGGACACAGAAGTTTCTCAGGATGCACCCCACTCTCTTCAGGCTAGAGAGGAAGGCAAAAGAGCAACACCTATCTTGGCTCCACAAGGAGTTACATATTGGTCACCTAAGCAGAGAAAAAATAACCAAAATCACTAAGCTGACAAGCTCCAGCCCTCAGTAAATATCTCCAGGGATGGTGAGTCCACCACTCCCCTGGGCAGTCTGTTCCAGTGCTTAACAACCCTTTCCACGAAGGATTTTTCCCCAGTATCCAATCTAAACGCCTCCTGGTGCAAGTTGTCACTTGTTACCTGGGAGAAGAGACTGATCCCCACCTCCCTTTAAAATGTTTGCCCATGACTGGGGTCTGCTAATATGTTTTAGTCCTTTACTGCACCCAAAGGGCGCTCTGCAGGGTTAGGAATGCAGTCTGTTGCTGGAGGGTGACTATGGCTTGGGGGATTCTGGCTCTCAGTACCAAAGACAGCAGTGAAGTCTCTTGCAGCGAGAGCTCTGTGCTCCTGTGGACACTGCCCCGACCTCAGCTGAACCTTCCTTCTGCTCTGGTGAAGAGCAATGAACAACTACTGACGACAGTCACTTGCTCTTGCTAATCTACTCAGGTCTGCCTGCTCAGAGACTGAATAAAAGGAGAGACATTTTCTATGCCTCATGTTCAACAGTGCCTTAGCATTATTTTAGCAAGTCCTTAAAATGGGAAAGACTTTTCAGTCAGGATTTTGACGTATTATTTATATACTCAAAGTGCAAACTTTTACAGATTTGTTAATTTTTTTGAATTGATGTTAGCAACACATTCAGCAACACAACACCGGGATCTATTGGAGAGGCCACAAACCAGCAAAGCGCCTAAGAACAAACTTAACTTTGAGTTAAAAAGCCCAGCTGCTCAATTTACTACTGAATCAGGCGCTGTAAGTTTAAATGAAAAGCAGACAGTTTGACCTGCAAAGTTTAGTGCCAGTTTTGAAGTGCTGGCTTTCAGCAGCACCCCCAGCTATGGAGCTGACTGCGAGGAACCTGCAGCAGCACCTCTGACTGAGCTCCACAAAACAGCAAGCACCAAATTAGTCAAGAGGGGAATTAACAACTGACCAGCTGGTTGTGTGGGTCACGCAGGTGTTCAGCAGGGCTCGGAGTTTGTGACTGATGAACGGGACTGTACTCTTCTCACCAGTAAAACTCACTGGAGAGTCCCGAGAGGGGGCAGCCTATGCCATTATACAGGCAAAGGACTTGCTGTCTCCCACTGGAGATGCCTTTGCTGGAATGCTGCTTAAAAATGAGTAAACTGAAGGCCATGGGGAGCTACAGGCTGTCTAGAAAAGGGCAAATGAAGAGAGATTGGAAGAACTGGAACAATTTAGTTCCAAGAGGAATACATGAAAGACAGCAAAATTTGTTTTGAAATGTGACTCCTTTACAAAAAGCTCACTTTTGAGCCTTACTGTATTTCACAGTCCTTTATTTAGGCATAAATGTTTGAATAAAGGACATTTAAAGCAAGTATTTTAAAATTCCTAATTATACTTTAAACACTTGTCCATAATTTATGCATGATCTCAATATTATAATTCCAATTTACTGCAATTTTTCTTGCACCCCGAGTGACAGATTTTCATCAACGATGTGAATCATCTTTATTACTTTCCAAAAAAGCTGCCTATGTGCTGTTTAGGAGAACAAGCAAATGATATTCCTCTTGCCCTACACAATTCTGATTACTTTATAATAGAAGAAATTAATCCCTCTCCCTTTTTGCTTTGTAAAGCTCCTTTTTTGACGCTTGGTATATCTGTGTTATTGAAGCAATTTCACCAAAGAGCAAGAATTGCATGAAGGAAAAATGAAATCTCTCTGAAGCTGAATGCAGCTCACCTGACAGACAGAAAATGGGCAGAGACAACTGAATCATGCACTTATTGAAGTCGTCACCAGCAGCCAAAGACTGAATTGCCCAGTAAAAAGGGCTGTAAAGATATTAATTACATCTGGGACTGGAGTATCTCCTCGGGGCAGCTCACCAGGAATAACACACCAAAAGGACTGCCTGGGCCTAAGGAGCCATTGAACTGTTCAAGACTATGAAATTCCCTACTTGCTCAGATCTGCAGTACTTCTAAATATCAGGATCCATCAAAATATTAACAGCTAATGAACACATTTGTCTTCCCTCATTGATTCAGACATGACTACTTACTTCTTACAAGTGAGTTGATACAGTAGTCTGAGAGAAATACTCTAATTCAGAACCTATTCTAGACAAAAAAATTCTTAAGTCTTCCAGATAGAGTTCCAAGTCTAAGAATTTAGGAAAGCTAAAGACAGACTTCTGCCTCACTGAGTGCAAGAAAGAAGAGACTCCACCTAACTACCTGCTGTGAAAGATGGTACTATTCACACCTCCACAAACACCTGGTGAAATAGAAAAAAACCCATCAGTACTACGTCCTAAAAAATTCCACAAAAAATCTTCTTATTTAAAACACAACTCAGAATTTGATCTTCAAGTTACGGGTTTGCTAGAGTATCAAGAACATTAGGACCTCATCTTATAAATTCTTATAAACTCTGAGGCACCAGTGTCCCCAGGTGACTGTAAGGGTACCTGGATGTTTCTCTGCTCCAGGCTCAGGGCAGTTTTGCAGGTATCCAGCTGTTTTAGGCGTCTCCCAGGATGCCCGAGGTGGCACAGCAGAACACTCCATATCCATACTGCATTTATGCTTTACATAAACTGAGATCGTAACTGCCCTGCTGAGACCGTGTCTGAAACTACAGAGTGTAAAAGTATATACTTCTAAGTATCTGTGTATATCTCAGAAAAGGGGAAAGACATTTTTAAACTCCTATTAAAAATGTGTCCTACTCGTGTATGAGCATTAAAATGGATAGCAATTCCCTGCCTTAGTTTATTCTACACTATCCTGTATGTTTCCTATAAACCTCAGAATACCTTGCCTCATAATTTTGCACATGCTACATATTTTTACTTACAGAAATATTCCACCTGTGAGTGAACATCACATACTAATTTTTACTTTAGCATTGTTCATAGTAAAGCAACAAAAACTACAATCGGTCATAATAATTCAAAAGTCAGCTCAAGCAGAGCAGCTCCCAATGCTCCTTGCACATCTCTAAGGGTTATGGCATAACAACATTCTATTCTTTTCCAGGTATTTCATTATTAGGCAAGTCACAAGCTTTTTAGTACAGTAAATACAGTTCACAGGCAAGTTATTCCGTACGAGGTCAGGAAAAAGCCATAGCAGAGATTTGAAAACTTTCTAAAAGCACTGCCAATCTACACGTGTCTATTTTCTAGAGAACCAAGAGGAAAAGCTGCCCCCCTTTCTGCAGGCCGAACTGTTCCACGGGGCTGCAGCCACAGTGACACAGCTGTTGTGTCGCAGGTGAGACTCAGCCGTGTGCTGGTTAGCACCAACAGTCCTCACACACACACACTCTGCTTGCTCTGCTCCAAAGCCATTAAACAGCCAGAAACAGCCATTTCATCTCATTCTGCCTAGTGGTTTATACACAGCATCTAGTACAATGATCAGCCTTTCTGATAATTGATGGTTGTCAACTGTGCACATTGAACTGACTGCATTCTCAAGTGGTGGTACAATAAAGCTTTCAGCTTCCCTGGAAACATTCCTGCCACAGGAATCTCAGGAAATCATCTGATGCTGCAGAAGAGCAAATGGCATCACAGAATGACAGATAATCTCTGCTTCCTACTGTCCACACCCTTCTTCAAATGCTGCTGGCATGACCAGATTGGCATGGGCAAGAGTCTGTCGGAAGATATCCTGGATCAGTACATTGTACCAGTACATTGCACCAGAGTTTGAAGATGAACATCTTGGTAAATAGCACAGACCATGCCCAATCCTCCTGGCATCTTCTGCACTCCTCCAAGCATAGCAGGATTTATGGGGATCATAAGGCCAGTTCAACATAAACAGTACAGAAGGCATAACCCAATGCTAATACTGGTTTAATACAGTTATTCTAATAATGACTTGGCAAAGACATCTAAATTGGTGCTTCCCAGATGGCATTCCCATAGATTTTAGTACATAGCTGAAGAAACCCAAGCTACTGTTTGTCCAGTGGCAGATGTCACTTTCATGTGATGGTAGGACATGGTAGGAAACAACAGCTCCTGATGCAGAAAACTTCTAGTGTAAGGGAGTTTCCACTGTTTGTGGTTTCACTATTCACTATTACATGTTTTTCATGCATTTCCATGTTTGTGGTCATGACAGATCAGGTGTCTGTGCTTAATGAATGTCAGACTACCTGCAACCTGCAGACTGGTGGGTAGTTCTTCCTCAATCCTTTTCAAGTTCCTCAATGCGGTCGTTTGTTACCCATTTCAATCTCATTTAAGCATTCTCCTCATCTCACAGAATCACAGAATGTGCTGAGTTGGAAGGGACCCACAAGGGTCATCGAGTCCAACCCTCAGCCCTGCACAGGACCATCCGCAAGAGTCTCACCCTGCACCCGAGAGCGTGATCCAAACAGTTCTTGAGCTCTGTCAAAGGTGCGTCCTCAAAGCAGAACCCATTGGCAAGGGCCTGGCCTGAAAGGTTTCATCCCACTTAGGAATCGTTATTTTGCTTGTGAGAGGATGGCATTGTTTTAATGAAGCAAAAACTGTAACTTACACTGACACAATAAAAAACACCAAGAGAAGTGGTTTGACCAACGCACTGAGAGAGAAACCATGAGCTCAGCAGCAGTACCCTACCTGGGCACTAGACACATCAGCCCAAATTTGTTAAATACCTACTCAGAGAGTCTAACAAATTCTTTCCCTTTCAGGAACAGGAATTCAGCTGTGAAAACTCTGTGTCTATATGCACTGCATAGCTGTGATTTCTGCACACTGGGACTGTGCTTTGGTTCAAGGACATAAAAGGAATGACATAACAGATAACAGCTTTGTTTCCTTCCCACAATGGCAACATGAACTGCAGGTTTAGTGTGTCTCAGCTGCAGCCATGTTCTTCACTACTCCTCTTCAAGAAGAAATCAATGTAAGAGGTACTCGTGCACTCCAAAGCACAAGAGGTCATTATTTCCTTTAAATGACAGGGAAGTGGGGCTTGCATCTCTGTTATGAAAAGAAAAAGCTTCATGCTGAGAAAGGAAAATTCATACTTTTTTCCCTTAAACACCATTTTCAGCTTTAATAGGCGTAAGAAGGCACAGCACAAAACCATCTTACTTGGCTCTACCATTGTTGGGTTGAACCTTTCCTTCCACCACATAAAAGGCAGCAGAATCAGAGGCACACCAACACTAATGCTCCAAAACCAAAACCCGCCTCTCTCTGCCCACTGTAGGGATTTCAGAACAAGGCTGCATGTAATACAGGGATACTCTTGGGGAAGCAGATGAAGCTCTGCTTGTTCAAATCAAATTTAATGTATCTTCAGGGCCCTCCAAGAATTCCTCGAACTCCCTTTCTTTTGAAAAGACGCACAGCTGCCCCAGGCTGCCACTTCCTTAAACCCACACTACTACCTCACTCCCCACAGCACTCACCTGGGGTAGTGTGAGGAGACAAAGCACTAACCCCTAGAACCCAAAGCAGATTAATTTCCTCTCTTGTTCATTTCTAAAGAAGAGCACATTTTGCAAGTGCTCCAGACACACAGATGCGACGCACTCCTCCTGCTGATCATTTCAAACAACTAAAGAAGCTGGCAATGAAAGCCTGGAGACGTTTTTCCTTCATCCAAGCCTCTTGCACCTCTACTCCCTTCTTGTCACTTCCGACACTCTTCTGTATCCCCTCAGCCTGTATCAGCACTTCACAAAGCGCTGACTCGGAGGCAATACTGGACAGGGTGGGCATGTTTCCTACTACCCCCCTTCCCTCAGTCTGGTTTTGTGGGCACACCATCTGGAACAGGTTTGGGCATCACCTGAAGGCCAGGATTTCCCTGCAGTGTCTCAGGCCACTCCTCAGCTACAAAACAATAACTCTTCTCCAGGCTGGAGTCAATTTAGCGATCTTCCAAGTGGAATATCCTCGATCTGTGATCACACTGGTTACCTCCACCTGTACCGTTTCCAGTTTTACTACCTCTTTCTGATTTCTGTGCATGTTAGCCAATGTGTGTGCATCAGGGGTAAATGTAGAGACAAAATTACTTTTTTTCCTTCTGTTTCCTATTCCCACCATAATAATTTTTAATACTCTTATTTATTGTGATCATTACTGAGCAAAACTCTGGCATTTTCTCTGAACTATCAATTATAAACTTCCTGTTAGTGTCTATATTCAGATCAGAAACAAGCACTACTGAGGAATGGTCCTTTCTCATGTGCATTATTTTGCATTTTATTTACATTCCACTTCATTTGACATTTTATAACCCAGTCACTCGGTATCATGAGATATTTCATCTCATATTCACATCCAGGTCCCCTTCATTGTCTTCTCGAATAACTTCATCTCATATTAAAGTTGCTCCTGACCATTTCTTTTGATCCTTGATTATCTATTCCTTTAACAGATACACTGTGGCTATGTTTCTTTGAAAGTACTGGCAAGGGACCTTGTCAAATGCCTTTTTGAAAGTCTAAATTGATTTTATATCATCAGGCTTTACCCTACCCACCTGCTTAGCTACTCCTTCAGAGAACTGTACTGACTTCTTCCCCAAATATGATATTCATCCCTGTGTCCATTCATTCTATTTCTTATTATGGTTTCTATCTCTTTTTCTCCCCAATAAACATTAGGCCTCATGCCAGTAGTGCTCTGGCTCTCCTCTGGAATCCTTTTAAAAGCAATCAAAACCACAACTCTTCTTATTATCAGGTTAGAAGAAGTAGAAGGAAAAATGCTTCAGAAATTTTGGGTCATAACATCTGCTGCTGGTAATTTCTTACCACATACTCCAGCAATTGTTTGGCAATCTCATCAAACAGAATTTCTCTTTATGGACTATCAACTCACATGATCCTTTTAAATACACTTCCAGCATGGCTATCTCCCCAACATTCCCCACAGAGATATCGTGTAAAAATTATTTTCTCTATGCCTCTACATCAGGCTTCAGATTCCTGTCATGCTGAAAAACAAGCAAACAACAAACAATCCCACAGCTTTTTTTAACACCATTTTCAAGTTTTTTAGGGTTTTTTGTTTGTTGTTGTTGCAGATGATTGGATGGGTCTTTGGCCTGTTACACTGCCCTTACAAGTCACGGGTGTGAAGGAAACTCTAGGTAGGAATGGACCTCTGCACATCAACCAGTTCAACCTCTGCTCAAAACAGGACCTAAGTTAGGTTAGCTTATGATCTCGTTTTCTGGTACTTCAGTTTTTAAATTTCTAACATTCCCACTTAGCCTGTCCCTTGGCAAGGCTGACTTGCCTTGTATTCTCCTCAAGTCTTGTTTTGCTTGGTGACGGGCACTCGCTGTACCCATCCCACCCATGCGACGGCTCCGTACGTACAAGGGATGATGAACAGGAGATGGGCAGATCCTGACAACAGCACAACATGCAGATCACCCTGCTCAATCCACTGCAGCCATTCCCCTGGGATTTCCTTGGTGGAACACCACGTGCTTGTCTTTCCTCTGTGAAGAGGATATTACCTTTCTGTAGTGCCATTATTCTTCATTACTGGGTGTTTATTTGGCAAGTCCACCGTGTAAGATGACAGGGCCATCTACGGGGACTTATTGAGTTTTGCAGCAACAAACTTCCATAAGAGTGACAATTCCTGTGACCTCTAGTGTCATGTGCAGTATTTTTCTTTGTACAGCCTTTTTACTGCTGCAGAACTCTGGTCCAAGTTTCCAGCACTGTGGGTGTTCCAGTTCTCAGTTTTCTACTAAATGAAACATTATCTGATGAAAGCCTGTGCTTCACTGCTGCTATCCTGTAATTAAGAAAGCTAAACAGAGATCAGATACTGTTTCTCAAGGTTTTTTGTTCATTAGATGCTTTATTATTGCGACCTCGTTTTCCATTAGCATATTGAACACAGTAATGGTTATGTATTGCCACCTATTTAAATCTAAACTATCCTGCAATCTGCTTTAACTTAAGTTCATAAGTAAGTAATTGCTTTTGGATTTATAATCAATTCTCAAGTCAATTTGTTATTGAAAGTGTAACTCTTTTCTTGGAGGATGGCTGTATTTTCTGGTCAGCTTAGCATTTGTCCTATGTTTAAAGCAACAGAGTCCTCACTAGAGAGAGAAATCCCTGAAACTAGTACAAGAACTTTCAGTAGTTCAGGATGTTGATGCTTAGTTTTTACGAGAAGCTGCAGCCTTTTACCTCAGTTTGTATCATAACCATGAGAGGGCTGTGGCAATGCCCTTAATGAAGGTCTGTGAAACATTTCAGTTTCGCTTTAATTGCCTTTGTGGCACAAGGACTTAAACCACGTGTCACCCCCACCCTTTTGCAAACCTTTTAAAAAAAGAAAGCAGCTTCTATTAAGTGAGTAGCTGGTTTGTGATACATATTGCTGCATGTTATAGTATTATGAAGAATTTATACAATTCCTTCTCACGTAAGCTCAGCATGGCAAGGGTTTTACAACAGCTTCCAGTGGAGTCAATAGAAAAATCCTTAGCAACTCTAGAGGCCGCAAGATAATAGTGAACAACACATTTTGATTATTCAAAATCCAAATATTTCTTTCAGAAGTGCTAACTGATTTTGCTGAGAGAAAATAGTTCAAAAAACTGAAATTGTTATAAAATTTACATCTCTCTTTCCTCCTATTCCAGAAACACAACTCTCATGTTATGTTGGCTTCATCTCAGTCACCTCTCCTTTCTTCTCACTCTCAACACCCCTACTGCCTGCACAAGGTTTTAGGTTTTCTAGTGAGGCAAAATGCCCATTATTCAATCAGCTTGAGAGACAACCCCAACCAAGTCACTGCCTTTCCATTCAACCATTTTAAGCAATTATAATTTTAAAGAAATTACAGAGTACAACCAGCACATCAAATGCAATTTGACTTTGGCGATTTTACTCCGAGGCAGCAACACGAATCATCTCCAAGCTCTCACACTGGGGTTTGTTTCATTCAACCAAACAGCAAACCGGTTTATTCCACATTATCTCCTTTACAGAATGCTGCTGCCTCGCCAAAAACAAAAACGCAAAACAAACGAAAAACCAACCAAACAAAAAAAAATGAACGAACACAAAAGACGCCACAAACCCCAAAACAAGAAGAAAAGCCCAGCCAAAGCTCCACGCTCCGTGTTGTGACGTTGTGTTTGCCAAAACTCCTGGCGCAGATGCCTTCACCTTCAGTGGAGTAAGTGGCTGCAGGTCAGGGTGTTGATGTTCAGTGGTGGTACAACTCCCCTGATGTGTGTGTTCACAGCATGCCTCGCGTCTCCCTCTGCTCACAAGCCCTTAGCTCAGCAGGCTGCAGCTCACAATATCCTGCGACTTTTATCTCGGCACAACGCAGGGCTCCCTCTCAGAGCCGACAGCGTTCTCTCAGCCTTCCTCTGCTCCCACAAACTCAGCAGATCCCTGCGGAGCAGATGCTCTGAGCTTCTGTCAAGTCCTGCCCGTGCGGCACGGGGCAACGGGGCAACAAAACAGACCCTCTGCTAAAAGCTTCTTCTGGTAGCAAAGATCTGAATGGCCACATCTTCACCAGGAAGGCAACACGCACCTGGCACGGGGTCAGCGTGGCAGGGCGGACACAAGTCCCCCCTGGCCGTGCCCGCTCTCCAGCACAGCAGGACCAGTCTGCCTCCTGGGACAGCCACTCTCCACTGCAGAGACCGCGCTGGCTCTGCACGGGGGTCCCCACAAACAAGTGCCGGCCTCTCCGCAGGAGCCCAGAAACCGCAGAACAACCCAGAGAGCCCCCTCGATGTCCTCAGAGAAGGATTTCCAAGGCTGGCCACACGAGATCAGCTGCGGTGTGAGGGCCTCCCTCCAAATGGGTTACAAGGCTGGACGGGGCTCACCCGCAGAACCAGGTGTGCACATATACACAGGCACACATGTATGAACAGCATCTTTGCATATGTGCAGAACACCGTGCTAAAGACATGCTCCTCTCTGACAAAAGCCGGGACAGGCCCCTTCTCCCACTCACAGATATCAGAGGGAGCCCTGTGCCAGTGTGACAGAAGCTGTTTCAAAGCTACAGCCTTAGGAGGTTTTATTTATTTTCCTCTTTTTAGCACTGAAACCCACCGAAACCAGCAATGCAAATGGAAACCCCCCTATTTCCTATGTAAGCATAGGTCTTAGAACCTTAGAAAGTGCTCCTGAAACGCCCAGGACAACTCCAGCTGTGCTGCTCTGGTACCCCCTGGCTCCTGACCGTGCCCCCGGTGCCAAGAGCAGCCTCAGGCATGGCCGGGCAATCCAGGATCCCTCGCTCTGGGAAATAAAGTCTTCCTGAAGGTCACTGCAAAAAGCCCCTGTGGAGCTGTGTTAATCACCAGTTCTCCCAAATCAATTGCTCAACTGCTCCACAACCCAAACAGCATTTCATCTCGCCTGGAAAAATGTTTCTTTGTAATTTTCTCAGCAAACCACAAGGAGGGAGAGTATATTTCCATATAAAATACATAATTTGGCCTGAATCATTTTGTTTCACTTAATTTTGAGTATCATGAAAATCTACTCAAAGCTGTTTAAAAGGCTTAGCAATTTTTAAATTAACACTTTAAAACTGGAAAACATTTCTTAGGGAAAATCTTCCACAAAGCAAGCAATAAATATTTTGAAGTGCCTAATTATGCATTTAAGTCTCAGAATCAAACACGGAAGAGTCACCTGCACCTCAAATAAGAGATTCTCCAACATTTTCTTGTCTATGTCCTACCTCTGCTACTGCATGAACATGAAAGACAAAGGATTTATTTCGAAGTTAGGAGGGTGCACAGTGGGAAGACAGTGGGAGTTGGCAATATGACTCCAAAAGTGAGGCATGCACAGTCCAAAGGATCGGCAAGGTGACCCATTGGAGTGTGCAAAGATATTTTTTTGTATCATTAATAAAGATTATTTTTAAAATAGTGTGTATTTCAGTGTTATTTTATCCTTTTTCAATTTCTATTTTTGTGTGTGTTTTATAACATAGATAATCATTAGTAGATCAGCATGAATAAATACATAAAATTATAGAAGGAGTGTGCTCAAACGTATTTTTAACTAATAGGAGTGTGCAATCACAGAAAGTTTGGAGACCACTGCTCTAACTGTGAAGTTAAATCAATAAATCTGATCTCATTATAATGATTGCCTTCAGCATTACACAACTCTTCCAGAAAATAACAAGTGAGCCAAGCCCTGGAGGTCACAGGATCTGAAAATGGAAGGACCATTAGCTGCTTGCTGTGCTCCTGTGCCCCCGAACAGCATCAGGTTGTATCTCTATCAGGAAATACACCATCACCCACGTGGTAGCACTGCAGAAAATACTCTTCACAAAATGCAGGAAATCACATTCTTTTGTACCTTACAGCCATATTTTGCTGAGCCACAACTTGAAATGCCGTGATTTGATTTCTCCAAATGTCAAGAACGGTAAGGGTGTTTTCGCCCACTAACTAATAAATAATAAATTGCTCCCGGAGTTCCTGAAAGTCTGAACTGAATGAGCACAGCCAAAGAGTAACACCAGATGTGTGCCAATGTAAATACATCAATGACTGCCTTGCTCTATAACTTCTGTAATTGATCTATATTCCGTTTTTACTCAGTTTTTGAAGACTAAAGAAATTCCATGCTTTGTAGCAAATTTACTTGAATAAGACCTATGATTCTGACATCTATTAATACAATGAACTTTAACATTCACTGGCTCCATAATGATGCTTTCAGTAAGCCTGGAAGTCAATAGTGAGAACGCAGGGTTTTCTTCCCAGGAACAACAGTATAGCCAGCAAAGAACAAAGTTAAACCAGAATTTTAGCATTTCTAATTCCAGGTTCTCCTCAAACACATCCATCACATCCAGCCACTTCCAGTTACGCTACCGAGTGCAGTAGCTGTTTGTCACAGCACCTTTTAAATAAGGCAAAACATTTAATTCTTGTCCTTGAAAGCACCATAAGGAAGTTCTGGTGGCTGGTACTCTATTGTCAGCTAGAGACCATCCTGTGAAATAATTTGGAATCTTAACTTCCCCGTGCTGTGGAGGATAAGGAGGTGATAAAGAGAGATTAGAAAACAAAGCCCTTTTCCTCTTGCCTTCTGTTTGTTTTAAACAGACATATTTTATGTACGCTGTCATTATACTCATTTTCTAAAGGGCAATTATAACCATCCTTTTAAAGAAAATCAATTTCTTGGACTCCGGTATGACTGCTGCTGACGTGTGATGTGATTTGACTTTCTTTTTGTTGAATAGGATAATTTCTTCCACTGAGCCCTTCAATAAATTTCTTGGAGATGCCTTTGAGGTCTAATTCATACCTTTATACCTTGATCATTAGCTCCTTTTCTATAAAAAAGCCTAGTAGGAAGCATTATGAAATGTATTTGTAATCATTCAGTGCCCCATGCAGAAACTCAGGTGAGTCATCTGAATAGATTGCTTGAGTGCAACCCCCTGATTTATGTTTTCATTATGTAGAAATCAGCTTTTCAATTACTAAAAAGGCTTCCATCCATGCGTCCCAGGCCTGCTAAAGTGTGTATAAACCTAACACATGGCATTTTTGTCTGAAACCACATGAGGTAATGATTGACTTGATGGGACATTCTAGACTAACGGGCCATTACAGTAATCAATAACTTCAGCAATTATCGAGCTGCTGTATCTGTTCTATACAAAGGAGGGCTACAAACCCACAGAAACATGCTTTTGTCAACTAATCCCTAAATATTAGAACCTACTGCCGCCTCTAATTTGTACAGGAACAGTAAGAACTGCTTCTAATATGACACGCGGGGTTGCACATGCACGGCTGGTGCAAACCCCCTGCTGTTCAGGGCTGCAGAGGAACCAGCAGCTCGGGTTTTCGGGAGGTCCATTCCTGTGTGTCGTGGAACAGCACACTGTGGTAGGTGGTCACTGGCCAGGGCACTGCAGAGCACAGCGAGTCCAGACCTCCTCAGCCAACACATGACACTCCCAGAAAAGCTCCTACAAGCAAGGAGATCTGAGGAGAGCAGTTGCGGCCAGACCCTTCCCGAGAGGGAAAGATAAGAAGGCAAACCAACCCTTTCAACATTCAAAGACAGGCTGATAAGAATAAAGTCCTCCTGTATTTCTCATCCAGAGCAGAACCCGCTTTACAGCAAATGCCTTAGAGCCTGAACAGCAGCACAGGCATTTAGAGATAACTTCCATTCTGACAAATTTGAGTTTCCAGATGATTTGTAATTTGAATGTGGTATTGCAGGCAGAGAGATTGCTTTTCTTAGCACTAATGACCTAATACAGTCCCCAAAACCAGAAAAATGACGGCTTCGTGTCACATCCAGTTATATGCGTGAGTATGACTTAAGCAACAACGACCCTGAAAAACTGATTGCTCAAGATCCCCTGGCAACAGAAGGAATATTGCAGCACCTCTGACACAGTCTGGGCTCAAGGAAAACTGCTTGGTCCTTCGAGACACAGTGGTTTTGTGTTAGTTCTCCATCGCAAAAGGCTGTTTCCCTTCCCCGCTCTCCTCTGGCGGTATGTAAATTACACGCAAGAATAACAGTCTGCATTAAGCTCCTGTGACTGACTCTTACAAGGCCATTTTATTTATAAAAAAGGGTGGTCTCCTAAGCCCACACCTTTCTTTGTCAGGAATTTATGAACTACCTTTAAGCACCACTGACAGCATGATGCATGGGTCACTTGCAAATCAGTTTTTCTTGCTGAATTATTACACTATTAACTCTACAGCTTTCTCAGCTTTACAAAGTGCACTTCTGCAGTGTGTGTGAAGGATGAATAGCCTCAATAAATTCCATTATACAGAGGAACAATGAGGATAGCATATTGCTGACTTTAGGATAATGAAAGCTACGCTGGATTTCAGATTGTTTTGCTGTGATTAACATTGTGTTCTCATAGGTGAATGATTTTTAAGGTTTCCATTTTCTAGAAGCATGCATGAGAAGTGGATTCAGAAGATGAGACAGGATTTTATGATCATTTATTACAGTATTATTGTTACAGAGCGTCCCTATGAGCCACCTGACAAAAGGAGTCACCATGCTTTATGCTTGGTAAGTGTACAACCAGACCCAAGATCCCCCTGCCCCTGCCAGCTTGGTTAATGCACATGGGCCAGAACCCCATTTACTACACTGGGAACTGAGTCGCCAGTCCCATCTTTGCCAAACTTGAACCACTTGCCTAAGCGGCCACAAAATGTGGCAAGACCAAAAACATCTCTGAAGTCATGTTTCTTGACAGCAGTCTGTTCTGGACCACAGGGGCAATCTCAGAGCTATATCTCATTAATGATGCCTCAATATTAGCTGTTTGAGAAATCACTGTCACATTGTCTAGATACAGGTACAGGACTTCACAGCAGGTATGCAAGTTGGCAAATCACTGCTAGCAAACAGAGCTTGAGTAAGTCAAGTCCTCAGCTATGAGCCTTTCACTTCTTTAAGTACCTCTGCCTCAGTTTACTTCTCGTGGTGTCAAATGCTGCTTCTCCAGAATTGTGAGCATTTTTGGGGTAATACACCGTTGAAAGTAAAAAGCTACCACTGAAATTTAATGCGTCATTACGACTCTCAGCAGAAACAATAACCAAGAAAAACATTATATCTGTAAGCCATAGTCTGGCAATCATTTTAAACTAACCTCCTCAACTTCAGATCTGTTCACAAAGAGAATTAAGCTACAATCACGGAAACTGTTAAACAGACATGAGCTGCTCCTACTCTCTGATCAACACAACTGAGATTCTTTATTTTAATTACCTCTGTAATTGTCTCAGACACACATGCCCTCAGCAACACAGGAGGCAAAACTATCTAAATCAAGCCAGCTTGGTTTTTTTCTTACAGGCTGAAAATGAAGAAATTGAGAATACAATACTTGGAAAACCTCAGGAATCACGTAACAGTGTTCACACTGCGAAGTTACAAAGTGAAGGAAAACTACACCCCCAAGGGAAAAAAAAATGAAATATAGAAGGCATTTTCCCTATAAACCTCCCTTCTCAAGATCTGCCCTGTGACTAACAGGCATCTAAGCCAAAGAAGAACACGAGGGCATAACTACTTCTTACTGATTTTAAGGATTATCATAAGATAGTTAGTACCCAAGCATCCGTCAGAAACCAGTCCCTTCTCACCTGTCCCTGCTAGCAGCCAAAGGAGCTGCACTGGCAGGAGAGCAAAGCTCAAAGGCAGTTTGTGGTGCCACAGTTCCACACTGGCCTGTTCTCTCCCTTTCCCTGTTGAAGTCTCTATTCATGCACAGGAACTGTATACTAACAAGTTTTAAGGACAAACAGAAGTCATTTTAAGAGAAGAATGGTGCCTTATCTCCATCCTCGGAGCTTATTGGCCTCAAAAAGCTTTCAGCACACCCCAATGACAAGCTGTAGTGGCTTTCAAAGCAGAGAATGGATCCCCACACATTCACATTAAAAATTACCATCCAGCTCCTGAAGAAACTAAAGAGAACTGGACCTTGAATTTTCATTGCTTACTCAAGCAGCTAACACACACATATAACGCTTTTACCTAAAATACTGCCTCTAGAAAAGCACTAGGAAATTCACTAACTTTACTTATCAGCTTACTAAAATACTCTTTTGTTAGACTGAAAGACTATTAAGGATTATTCCTAAGGAAAAAAGCAGATTCTTTTCTGTGAAAACCTTTTCTGTCAAACCTTTTCTTCAGTGAACTTCTCATACTTAATTGTACTGTGTGTACAGATATTCAGGTACCATGAAGTATCAATTACAGAGTTTTTCCCTGGGAAGATAATTATCATAAAAGTTCCATTTATAACCATCTAATTTACATGACAGGAATTCATTTTAATTAGGCTGCCTATAACGGTTCACTCAGAATTGTGTGGACAGAGTCCTACATCCGTATCTCCCAAGCACACGGCCCTATGGCAACTGTGTGTGGGGCTTCCTTCCCTCTCTCCCGCTGTGGCTCCCTGCAGGAACATCTGTGTGCCAGGGCTCTACAGCCCAGCAAGGTCCATGAGCTGGGAGAGGGGAGCGCCATGCCCAGTGCCACTGCTGGGCCCAGGGCACACACGCAGGATGGGTTCTCACACGTTACAATGCCTGGGGAGAATTCGCTCGCTCCCTATTCTGGACGGCAGTTAACACCAAGGGCAACAGATCTCTGCAAGGGATTCTGGATGTTACTGTAATATGAATAAAGAATAATAATGATATTTATAAAAGCAATGAGGCTTTCAGATTAAATGTGCTACATCAATGCAACCTACTATGAGAAATTAGTCTTCTCTATGGGAAAACTTGTAAATTTCCACTTAAGAAGTCTGAAAAATGATGCAGCTCCTGCAGATGGAATGCATCTCCCCTTTATCACAAAAGAATCCGTTATTTGAAAACACAAACAACCAAGTGATAATTAGATTAACAATTTTTCATAACTAAGATTCTTAATTCATTTGGTATATGAATGAAAAATAGGATTACTTTTGGAGTATTTATGATAATCCTTAAACCATACATAAATAGCACAGAAATTATTAATTCTTAAGCAAACAAACTTATAAGACAGCAGCAAAATGCCTAGTACAATAGGCAGTCAAATATTTTTAAACTACAGTAACACAGCTGTACATGACATACAACTTCAACACAAGTGAATCAAAGTATGAAAGGTCACGTTGTGCGGCACTGTCTGCATTTCTGAAATGCAAAACCAAGTGGGTTCTCCAGGTTCCAGTCCCCACCCACCCCCTTAAAAATCCTTTTTGGGGCTCATTATATAAACAAGCCCAAAGTAATATTTCTCTAGTCCTTCCCGAACTTCAGCAAAAGCATCTCATGGAGAAGTTCAACCCACCTTCCATGCCCCAAACATTTCAAGCTCCATTTGCTGCAGAATGCTGATACCCACCATTACCTGACCCAATTGAATCATTACATGCAGCTCAAACTAAGGTCCCCTGTGATCTCTAAACCTCCTCTAAACATCTTCACGAGAAGCAGCACCAGAACAGAGAGAGACTGGGGTACACAGCTGCCTACTAACATGCAGGCCCAGGAGGGATTCCAATTTATTGTTTGGAAAGAGCGTGAGTTTATCCTTAATGACTCTGCTTTGAAAATACACAGGGAATGCTGAAACAGAAGTCGTTCAGAATTTTTTATCACTGAATACTAATGATTTACATTCAAATACTTTACCTTTTTTTCTATTTTAGGTTGATTACTCATACAATAATTTGAACTACCTTGAATTTAATGCACAAGGGCAAACTTTCTTAGTTGAAACCTACAGAATGCATAAGGTTGTGCTTTGTTGTTAGAATTTTAGGCTGCTAAATGAAACATCTTCAGAAGAATGTAAAATAATGATCTTTCTCTAATTTCAGTAAGAACTCTATTAATAAACACACATTTTAAAAGGAATAAACTGTAATACACTAAATCACAGTATTATTCAAAATGTAAACCAAAACTGTAGTGGAGAAAAATATAAGCAAGAAATATCAAGTTCTTCGGCCAATAGTGTCAGGTATTACACAATGACACAAAACCTGGAAAGTGTTTTGTCTCCAAAAAAGATGCTAAAACTGCTCTAAATTGAAATAATAAACCTGATATACAGAGATAATCTAAGTAGCCTTTTTAAAATACTTACACAGACCGAGAACAAATAGGAGGCCCTTCTAACACCATTTTACAGAAAGAAAAAGTTTTCAGGTTTTGATAGGGTTTTCACGGAATTGCATATTTGAGTTCAGTCAAAACCAAGTTCACAACATTGGATTTAAGTAACAAAGAGCCAGTGGAATTAAGGCCCTTAAGTTACAATAAAGATTTTAAATAAATCAGCTGTTTCACAGGCAGCCAACACTAGACTTTAGGTTGTGCATAATGTGCCCTTTTCAAAACCACTAATATCAACTGAAAGACTCCCACTGACAAAAGAGGTCAAATCAGGCAGCAATCATGTTACTCCACTCAGCGTTAGCAGCAAATGACAGAGTAGCCCAACTGAGATAAAGACATAATAAGTAAAGGCTCAATTTTCAAATGAATCTGCGATATTGAGGCACTGAAAGGAGAGACCTAGTCAAAAAGCAGTGCTGGTATTTGCAGGCACTGGGAGACATTCCCACGTGTGGCACAAGGCAGAGCCCACCAAGAGCAGCACAAATCCCACAATGCAAACCCTGTCAGCAATGACATCACATCATGAGCTGGTATTCATTCTATTATTTGGGGGTTTTTTTCACAGCACTCCTGGCTCTGCATGTCTGTTGTTGGTGCTATAAAAACCAGCATGTAAACAGTGAGCCTCTGACAACTCAGAAACGCAGAAATATCTGTATGGGAGACAAAATTAGAGCCTCTCATTGTCAAACCGAAAAAGCACAGGTTTATCACTGCCGCCAGCTGTCCAAGTCACTTAGCATGCACACAAGGATAGCTAGACTGCGACCTCTACAAAAATAGAAAACAGAAGCACTCACCTTTGCCCTGTTAGTGAAAAGACAAAGAGCGATGAGGGAGTAAATTATGGCTCATATTTAAAACCACTGGACTCATTGCACCAGCCAAACACGGCTCCCTCAAACTCTGTGTAAGTGCAGTGGTGGAGAGGAGCACTGACACAAGTGACAGCGAGAACCACCGAGTGAAGCTTTAGTGATGATTCTCAGAGCTCTGTGTGGTCACACTGGCAATTAGCTATGCTGGAGGAAATACAGAGATATTTCAAAAAACAGGTAAGTGGGAGGACAGGTGTCATGATGAACAGTTAAGCAGTAGGGATCACATCTATACTGGATAAGAAATGACAGAAGGTCAGTCCTAGAAACAGGAAAGAAATTCTTTAAAGCAGAGAAGCTAAGTTTTGTTTAACATCAGGTGGGAGAAAATAGATGTGGAAAAAATAAACTTAGAAAATTGCTCGGAATACCAAACTAGAGACAGTGTGTGATAAACAAGAGAGATATTGACTGCCTTGTTCCTGGTCACTGATGGAGCAAATAGCAACAATGAAGACATAAATCTGATTCTAAAGTCCTTAACCATCCCTCATTTGCATTGAAAACCAAACTATCCCTCTAAAGCAGAAGTATTCAAACTCATTGTAGCTCTACTTGGGAAGAGTTAAAACACAAATCTCTTTACGGCCTGCCAGCACTGGAACGTGCTATGCTGCAGTCACCAACCTTCTCATGGTGTCTGTGGACTGCCCAAGCAGAAACACAGTGCCAGTCACGGTGTGGTTTCCCGAGTGCCTCCTGAAAGGAGGTCGTGGCAAAGCGAGGGTCAGTTCCTTCTCCCAAGTATCAAGTGAAAGGACAAGAGGAAACGGCCTCCGATTGCACCAGGGGAGGTTTAAATTGGATATTGGGAAAAACCAGATCCTACGTGGAAAGGGTGATCAAACCTTGGAATGGGCTGCCCAGGGAAATGGCTGCACCACCACCCCTGAAGAAGATGTGCAAAATGTGGCTCTTGGCGATGTGGGTTAGTGGTGCACTTGGCAGCATCAAGTTTACAGCTGAACTCAGTCTTAAAGGTCTTTTCCAACCTAAATGATCCTATGATTTAAGCCCAAGCCGCGCTGATCTTTTTCTTCTATTCAGCCTCAATGTGAAGTTGAAGAACAAAGAGCTTTGTGCAGTACAACAGGAATTAGAATGGTCTGGCACCTGACCTCAGAGCACCTTCAACAAAGGCAAAGAAAAGGTACAGGCTTTTTCCACAAGCGTTATGTACCATCGATATAAACCCAATGCTAGGTGACCCGTAATTTTCATGAGCAGTTACTTGAATGCAGCAAGGCACAAAGTTGACTAAGTATGTTACTTTTGCTTTTTTTTATAAAAATTAGAAAAAAAAGTATTAAATATGAAAATGAAAAACACCACCACATGCCCAGCTATAGAAATGGTACAAGGAAAAAGTTATTTAATTTTTCTAAAGGGTTGCGACCCCCCCAGTTTTCAGCTTGTTTATGATTTGTTCTTCTACTTTCATGAAAGTGAAGCCATGTGACTCAGCACCTTAAATTTCTCTTCAACCTTCAGTTCCACTAGTCTACTGGGACACAATTTACAGTTCTGCTAGATGAAAGTGGAGTGCATAAGAAAAAGGATGGAGTTGTTAGCAAAAACTGCTAAGCTAATTTTTGCCTGCGGCAACATTCATAAATCTACTGCAGGCAAAGTCTTAACTCTTTCACCTGCAAAACTAAGAGAAGAAAACTGTTTTCCAGTCCCATTCAAAACAAATGATTTGTGTTCACTTTCAAATTTCTTAGAAGTGCAGTTCATGAGAAAAAAGTCTTGGAACAGCAAATGAAATTTAGCAAAGGTCTTTTGTAAATACACATCTCTATACTTATACCTAACATGAAAACGCTTCCGCAAAATGAAAGAAAAGGAGCTGTCGAAATGTAAAGTAACTGTCAATCAAATTCCTTCTTTCTCCACCACGGTGAATGTGCTATATTTAATAAAAGGTAAAACGCTAAGTAAGAAATAACTCATTGGAAATCTTGGTCTTTACTGATAGGCAGACAGCTTGTGGATTGTTTGACTTGGTCCTCTTCATCCCACACTGAACCATATCAAGGCACAGCCTTTGTTCCAGTGCTGATTCACCTCTAAAATCTGTTGCTTTTTTTACTGTTCCTTTGGCTCAAAAGGAGTAAGTAAGAACCGCCTTAAGCACACGATCTAAAATGGTTCCAGTGAGGCCTTTCAGTCTTGCCTTTTGAGAGATGCCCAGTTTTGATTCTTAGCTCAAGCAATTCAGTGGTGATGACGCACAACTACCTGTTCAGAAGTACTGTCAGACAGGAAAATATTGCTCTCAAAGACTGATAATTGCCCCATAAAGGTTTGATTGTGGACAAAACCTGAACAAAGAATCCTGTGGCTTTGATAAGCAGTTGATATTCTGGAGATGGTCTCGTTTAGAGATAATATTTTCATAGCCCATATCCTCACAATATCTAAAATCCTGAGAAGGAAAGCAGATGGTGAGGATTCTATTGCAGAGGTGCTCTGAAAGGAAACCACTGCATCCCTGTTATGTCTCTGTGATAGTACTGCAAATAGACAGGCTTGTACACAGCTGCTCCTCTCACCCTGGAGCAGCAAAGGCTGAAGAGCAAAGAGCTCTAGGAGAATGGGAATCTGACTGCAGATTATCAAGCTTGCATCCATTTCTAGTTATCTAGTTACCTGAAGGAAACAGAAAATAAGAGAAGCAAAGACTTCACCCAAACAGCAACTTCACAGCTGCTCCTGCTAGTATGATAATGCCATGGAGGGAAACAGCCCACTCCCTCCTCTTCCCTGGGCTTCCACTGTCAAACAGCAGAGGAAACAACGCAGAGTGGTTGGGTTCTCACTGCTGACACCAACCCAACAGTCTTGCCTGCTCAGGTTCCAGTGACAAGCTATATGCATTTCCCTCTTTGTGTCTTGGAATCCTTAATTTCCAAAGTAAAACTGTCACAACACAGCAAGGGCAGATAAACATTTCCTTCTTGGGAAGAGCAGCACAGCTCAACGGGAGGCATCGGAAGAAAGCACTTCCCACTAGAGCTGCAGGTAAATCTTGTGGGTTTGCTCCCTAGTTACAGCACCAAATGAATGTGTCTTGTTGCTCACTGCTGAGACCAAGCTCTTGGCTGACTCTCAGTGCTTGTGGAGCAGTGCTGAGGATTGATGCAGACTGCACAAAACTACTCTAAAAGAAGACAATGGAAGAAGGAGCACAGATTTGTAAATCTATCTTGCTGGTTTTTACCATCTTAAGCTGCAGCTGTCTCTGCAAAAGTTGCAGGGATCACTCAGCTGTTGTCACCTCAGCTTCAAGGCTGTCATTTCTTTTCTCCCTAGTTCTAAGGACACCTTCCAAGAAACACCACCAGCTTTGTGCACAGCCCCTTCAGGTTCTGACAAAAGCAACCCAAACTGCAGCCACAGCAAACCTCCCTGGATGCAAACACAAGCACAAGCAAAGACGAAGAGATGGGGGAAACTAAAATAGAGCGGCATTAAAATCTAACTTGTGCTTTTTTGCTCCAAATATATGGGAAATTACTCAAGTTATGAAAAAGTGAACTTTTAGGTCTTTTGCACTAACCTTTCTACCATCTATTTCGTTATTCTTCCTGTGTTTTACACGTCACTAGTGTATCGGTTACTGTCATCAGTGTCACTCTGCCAGCTCTAAACCGATTGTCTGTCAAAACCATACAAGTGATCCAAAACAAGACCTTTCTCGAAGTAACCGTGTATTTTCCTCCAGCTCCCTCCCTCTGTGACACTTCTTTCTGTATTCATCTGTACCACCTCAGTTGCTAACACGTGTATTTCAAGCAGGCACAAAGAGCCCTCAACTTTTTCACTCATATAACCATAGGAGAACAATTACGAGCTTCACAATAGCATAGGATTTCGTTTATACCTAGACAAATTACAAGCCAGTCTAAATGAAGACTGACATTTTAAAGGTAACTTCACTAGTTTTTTCTCAGTACACCTTACCCTTCTGTGCCAGCCATTCTTCCTATACCCCCTCCTTGCCAAGTATGAAAAGCCCTTTGGTCAGACTGCCTTTTATCACTGAACTGTCCTTACCTATCATCTATTCAGAAACAGTCTCAATAGTTATAAACGGCCCCACACTTAGTAGTAAGAAGCTAAGGTGTAGTTTGGAGTTGGAGACCTGCATTCTCTTTTGTTTCCTCTAGAAAGGTGAAATGACTCTTTGAACCAGTTTTAAACAGACAAACTCTTTTTCTGCGACCCACTGAGGCAACGTGGGATGTAAAAACTGCCCTTGATTCCCCTCCTACGTTATTTTCTTCTTACAACCCGGCTCGTGTGTGTGTGTTCTGAGGGCACAGAAGTGCGCTGTGCAGCCGATGGTCGATGGGACAGTGACACTGTGCAGAGCCTGAGGCAGCAGCACAGGCAGCAGCTCGCTTGCCAAGCCCTGCTGCAGCGACACGATGGAGCAGTGCCACCTCTGCACAGTGCTCTCGGGCAGAGACCTGGGTGCCCGCACACACTGATTTAGGAAACTACTCTCACTCTCAGTCAGTCTTATCCACGTGTCATTGAGCTGCCTTTGGTTTGCCCATGTGCTCCAAGGGAGGGAATTCAGCTGCACTGGCTTTCCTGGCACTGAGCTGCTTTGTCAGGGAAGGAAACATTTACTGCTTGTCCTGGCTGGCAAACACAAAATCCCTGAAAGACTTACACCTATTGTTTGAAGAGCAGGAACAAAACACATCCTATCGGTGTTTGCAGATTGAGTGGTTTGTAAGATTTTGATCTCTAGCTTAATTTTAATTAATTTCTTTATCTAACTCAAAGCTACCCAGGTAGTACAACTTTCAGGTTGGTTGGTTAGAAGCGACTGAATAATTACTGAATATATAAAGGTTTTTGATCCATGCTATTTCCGATTACCTTTTCATTTTCTAACTATAAGTGAGGAGTGTGCAAACCAATTGTTAGAGTCTATAGCTAGTTCTGATGCCTGCAGGCCAGAAGGACTGTAATAAGAAACTGACCAACTTCCACTAATCTCAAAGGAAAGACCCTTACTAACCTTCAATCAGCCCTTGAAACAATTGTATTTAGAGGAAGTGGGCAATGCTTTTGTTTTTATTAGAATCTAAATCACAGTTTTCATAAACTATATGTATTTTGTGTTTAAGGCTGAAGGATAGGACAGTCTTACGGGTAAATCTAAACCAGGCTTAGCTGGCTGAACCTTTGAAACCACTCTTTTTTGTGACTGCAGGTAACCATTACCCAGTGAATAAATGCCATTCAAGTCAATTTCTATCTAGGTACTAAGCTCAGGATTCTGCACAAATACCTTTTAGGCATTTCTCTTCTTTCACTGAAATAAATTTGTACTGACACCTAAGAAAAGCCTACCATCTGCTGGGAGCTGGTGAACCCTTATTATTCCTTACCTGAGATGAGCAGGCATTTAAAGTTCATTTCTCCCTGAATGTTCTTGAGGTTCCTTTGGTCAGAGAACAAAGCAAAGCCCATGTCAGTGAGAAGGTCAAGAGTTGTCAAGTGAATACTCTTAATATCAGCAGAATAATTGGGCCTAGAATATCATAAAAAGTCTGGCACAGACCAAAAAAAAAAAAAAAAAGGAAAAGCCAAGAAAATTTCACTTTGCTAACTTTTCTTTACCACCTGTGGTAGTAAGTCTCAAAGCTGTCAAAAAATAAAGAAATTAGGTAATTGAATACACCAAAACATCAGATTTTTCTGCTTCCAACTTAAAGCTACCAGTCGTGGGGAAACGAACCTGGGTCTTGTTCCTCTTGAACCCAAATGCACCCACGAGGGATTTTTATCTGAAAATCTCTTCCTGGAAGAAAGTGCGTATAGCTCCTGCCTGAGCAAATGATCAAGCAGATGTGCCCTCTATTAGACTCCATTTCCTCATTCTGAATATCCTCATTTCCCATCAATAACACAATTCAATCTGCTTCCAGTTGCTGTGCCTTTATTTAGGAGGATGGCATTATTATTGCCTTACACAAACCGTATCCTAAGGAAATGCAATTTGTCATCACGGCAAAACACAAAGCGCAGAGTCAATCCTGTGCCATAAACACCTCCAGAATGCCAGGGAGCTGTGCAGCCAGGGCACAAGTGACTCAGACACAGAGCCCTGCAGAGCTTCATTCCTTTGCAATACGACACGACAAGGCAGCTCGTGCTCGGTGGTGAGCAGTGAACCTAAAGGTGAAGCATTCCCAAGGCACAGGGCAGGGCCACAGAAATCTCCTCTCAGTTACATTTACAAAACAGTAAGACATGAAACCTTTCTAAGGGCTGCATGAAATAACCATACGAGGACATTATTGTGAAGGGTTTGGTCCCTTCTGCAGTCAGTGGTGGAAGTTAAAGTATAGAGCATGCCTCAAAGTTTAATAACATTTTGGATTGCCAAGACCAGTTCCCTTAAAAATTAGGGACCCCATCCAATCTGAAAAATGCATGAGCAACTCTTCCCATTTAGACAACACGAATCAATCTTGCAGGAGTTAAGATCTTCCCACATTCTATTAATGCAGGTAATATTTCCTAATTACTCCTGCTGATCTGAGTAATTAGGACTTCATTCCTTTTAGGAAAAGTTCCCTAGTATGTGTGAGCAAAGGGAGTCAATGCCAATGAACCCACCCTTGAAGTGCCTTACTATCAAAGCACATGCTTTCAACACATTTTGAGGAGCAGCCACTGACTTCACACAGTTACGGACTCAGATTCCTTGAGAAGGCTCCATTCAGCAACAGGGGGGCTCACACAGCATTAGCTGGTAGCAATCACTGTGTATTCTGAACTATATTTGCTTCTCTGATCTGTCAGACAGTCTCAGAGGCCTGTAATCCTCTATGGGACTTCGTTTAACATGCAGGTGAAAAGAATCCACCTTTCTCCTGAATGGAAATGGCTCCTGAGGTGCAGGTCCCCACCACGTTCCAGCAATGCAGATCAGGTGCCACTTTCGATTGCAGCAGAACTGGGCAAGAACAGCAGTTATTAGACACATGGCAGTTCCCCAGACAGCACATCTGCGACTGATTATCAGATGAGAATTTGTCCCAGCTCACCAGGATTTGGCATCCCATACTCAAAAAATGGGGTAGTAGATACTGTGCAAAGCCTAGCCTTTCATTTTTCATGGAAATAGCTTTTAATTTTCATTTTGATTATGCAAATTACATCTCCACCAAAAGTGAGAAAGCACATGGCTCTCACAGCCCACACTGGTCTCACTGCAGCCAATGGACATGAGCCCGTGACTGGGCTCCGTGCAAGGTTCACCTTTCCTCTCAATGAAGTACCTGAGAGGAGACCTATGTGAGAGCAGACGATATGAAAGGTTATAAAAAGAAGCCCTACTGACTTCCAAAAGTTATATTTTTCTGTGGTGCTGATGATATTATTCAAGAAGTTATATTTTTCACTACAACACCAGCCTTTAGCAATCTCGCTCATATACACATACCACTAGAAATGCCCAGGAGCACTGCAGCCAGAGGTCAGGATTCTGTTCCTCGCACTAAGACACAGAGTGCTCCATGCGCATCTACCAGTCTCTGCCCTCCTCCCTGCCCAGACACTGCCTGAGGTACAGCTCAAACAGGACAAACTCAGCAGCAGAGCCAGCCTGAGTTACCCAGGGGACACACACTCAGGTCTCTCTGGAAAACCACACCTGCCAGCTCACGGTGCTGTTCACACCCCCAACATGTGTTACGAACACTGCAATTCAGCTGTTTGGTATGGAAAAGCAATCCTGAGTCATTTTCAAGATAGTAAAAATCTGACTGAAGTTACTATGTGGATTTTCTGATTAGAAAATACTTGCAAAATAGTGCAGAAAACTCTTTAAGATTTAAATTATTCTTTATACTGGCAGGACAATGCTCTGTCCTCTCCCCTTCCATTCCAATACGTTTTCTGGATCAATCTTGCTACTTTTGACAGAAGATTATTAATGACACAATACAAGCAGGAGCTTCTTAAGCATTGTCCTTATATAGGAAACATGGAAATCGAACTCTGTGTGGAAGACTGGGAATAAGGCTGTGACACCGAATTTCTACCATGATCTTGAAGCAAGGACCATCTGGATGAGAGAATGCAAAGAGAGCCCAGAACAAAAGTGCTGGTACCTAAAAGTACTGGTCTATATGGAAAGCCAAATTCAGAATTAGTAATCTCAGGCCGGAAATCTGTTGTATACATCTGTTTTTTCTGCTTCCTTCTAACACAAACAAATACAAGACTTATTTAGTCACACATCACGTTGTGATTATTGTTTAATCCACAAACTCATTTCATTAACTCCTGAAAATCAGTAACTCATGATTGCAGTGGTAAGTTTTCTGTCCTGGCCTATAACAACACGTAATACTTATTAAAATTATTTCAGATTAATATATTTGCATTTCAGATATTTCATTGACTCCACAGCAACAATCTCCCATAAGGAAAACTTACTGAAACAAAAGAGAATGCCTTTCCACATGCTGAACTTAAAATTATCAACCCCTCGTCTTTTCCTTCCATTTTGAATTTTCTTATATTTTTGTCTCTTTTAAAAAATTACTTCTGGTCAGCCTGGTGCTCTCAAAATATTTCAAAAGAAACATGATAAACATTCATGCCATTCTAGAGTCCCCAGTGCAGGATTCTGGCTATAGATGACACTGCCAGGTGCTGACAAATGCTCTGCCAGCTCCTACAGTTGTTCCTAGACCTGCTCAGGATCATGTGCCATGTGTTGCCTTACACTGATTCCTCAGTTTTGATATCCTGCCTAATTGCTCAATTCAGCATTCATTTGCTAGCAGATTCTGCCCTTTGCCAGGCTACAATGTGTTTTTCCATCATTCTGCTTCACTGGTGGAACTGGTTGAACAAACAACAATATATAATTCACTCACATTTCCACATCTAAAATGCCCGGTCTGGTCCACAGAAAGAGATAAAGATCCTAATAATACTAATTATTTGTAATTGTTCGTATATGATAAATACTCTTAAATATCTTCTCTTGGGCACTTCTTTCAGAAGGCACTTAATTACTGTTCTTTAATGATTGCCAGTGTTCCTATCCAAATATGCAACAATGGGCATTAGAGGCCTGAAGGGCCCATTGATTTCAAGTGGAAATACACATTTCTGTGGAGAACAGTGCTTGGCTCATCAAGTTCAAGCCCTTATTCCTGAAATAACTCACAAATAGCAGCAGGTAACTACAGAAGAGGAGCTCCCATGTGCAGAGTAACCTTCTCCAGCTCATATGTTAAGAGTGAGCAGCTCCACAATGAGTCTCAGGAAAAGTAATCTTTTCTTCTCCTAAGGCTGAGCCATGATGCTGCAGATAGAAGTAATCTACTGTTCAGAACACAAGCTCACCATTCCTGCCCCTAAATTCCAGATTCCTTCCAAAGGAAAGCCTAGGTTTGTGCAAATGGAGAATGCCACACCCCAAGTGCCCGTATATGAAGGCCAACAGAGGCACTAGGACTGCACCAAGCCACGCTGAGTATCCCTCCCCAGTTATCTTTCTGTGAGCCTATAAATAAACTGTTCCACAGTTTTATTAATGATCTCAGCCTTGAACCAAGCCTAAATCCACATTTCCTGGGATCTCTAACCTTAGAGAAATGGCTCTGAATCAAAGTGCGTGTATTTGACCATTTAGTACTGGTAATCAGGCAGAAAATTGTGAGAGAGAAAGCAAGTGCAAACTGATATATCTCAATTAACCTTGAGAATAATCTGTCTCAATGAGTTTGCATATATTTAGCCCTTCTCTTTGTATAATGAAATTCATATAACTTTTTCTTACATAGTTTAAAGACTGGAGGAATTTTTAGCCAGTCATTCGGCTACCAGGCATCACCATGGACACCTTCCTGCATAAAATGCTATTTATTGAGCTAAAAGAACTAAACTCAGTCATGGAGCACTCATTTGTTATCCTGCTGTCAGAAAACCCAGTTCGTTCACTTTACCACTGTTTCCTCCATTTTGCTTCTCCAGTAGTGCTGAAGGAACTGGCTGGCATCATTGCAAGGCCAGTCTCCATGACCTTTGGGAAAGGCCACAGGCAGCGGGGAAGACTGGAAGAAAAATAAATGCCACTCCTTTCTTCAAGGACAAGGAGGAAGACCCAGGCACTACAGGCTGGCCAGCCTCACCTCACTCCCTGGGGAGGTGGTGCAGGAAACAATCCTGGAAGCCATTTCCAAACAGCAAAGACCAGAAGACAATTGTTATCACGGATTTACAAAGGGGAAATTACCTTTGAACACAGCGATGACCTTCTGGACGAGCAGAGTGGCTCTGTGGGTGCGGGGAAGGCAGCAGACATCACGAGATGTTGGTAAGGCATTCCAGGGGTTCACATGGCTGGAAAGCAGCTTTGTAGAAACACGGGCATAGCAGAGAGAGTCCCCAAAAGCGCCACAAATATGATTAAGGGTTTGGAGCATTGATCATAAGAAGAGAGGCAAACGGAGCTGAGGTTGTTCAGCCCTGAGAAGAGAAGGCTCCAGGGGGACCTTACTGACATCTGAGGAGGGAGAAAGAAGATAGACACAGATTATTCTCAGGGAATAGGACAAGAGGCAGTTTCCATTTAAATCTTCATTTAAAACATACGGAAAGGCTGTTTTAACACAAAAGTGTTCACTGAACACTAGAACAGGTTGCCCAGAGGCAGTTTCAGGGGCCTTTCGTTGGAGATAATCAAAACCAGCACAGACAAGACACTGAGTAACATGCTCTAACTGCCCCTGGTTGAGCAGGGTGGTGCGAGGAGATCTCCAGACGTCCCTTCCAGGCCTGAGGACTCTATGGAAAACAAAGCCATGGGCTAAGCTCATTCGGCTTTGTCCACTCAGAGAACGGCTGGTAAAGGAGACAGACCTGAACACATCAACAGGAAAGGGATTTACAAAATAACATTTGTTCTGGCTGACACATCAAGCCTGGCAGGGCTGCACTGCAGCCTGGCAGTACAGGCACCAGCCAAACCTTTTCCTTCTGGCTGTTCTGTCAGAAGCAGAAAAGTTTCCAGCTAACCGAAAATACATCAGTGAACTGAAGCATCTTCCCTTCCAAACACAGAAGGCTTCTGTACAATCCAAGAGGTGCTAAACAAAATGCCCAATGAACAAGAAGTTTCAAAATACTTATTCTCAGGGGCAACCTAAACCATAGGGAAAAAGAGCCTCTGGCAGGAAATTACCAGTGTGTTTTCATGGTCAACTCACGAGTATTCAGAGTCTGGTATTAGGTGTAAACTTTAGTGCTATTCAGGGAAATGAACATACTGATTCTTCAGCTGTTCCTTAATTCTTTGAGCACACATGCTCATTTCAAACAAACACACAGTGCTGCCAAAGGTCAGACCCAGAGAAGCAAGTTCTCATAAAGTTCTACCAAGAGCACAGTTTGCAGCCCTGGACACGGGCTGCAGACAGGGAAAAGTTCAAAGCAGGATTATCAAATATTAAAACTGTCTAAAATCAAAAGTCTAATTACAGAATAGAAAATTCAGTATTCAAATGACTCTGCACTATTACACAAAGAGAATTAGAGAGGTTAAAAAACATTTTGTCATTTTAATCTGAATTTGAAGAAGCGGGGATTTTTTTTCTGTCTTAAGAGTTCAGCCAGAAGCTGCCAGGAAGGTTAGGAAAGAACAGCAAAGAGCTGTAGGGAGCAAAGGAACTGAAAAAAATAGATGAAATATGTCAGATTTTTTCCCTTACGATTTCTATTGAGTTACCAATTTACTCTGTTGTTTGTCAGGTTTCGGTTCAAGTTTTGCTTCTTTTTATAATTCACTGCTTATTAAATACTAGCCTCTTTGTTTACATGATATCAAAATAATGAAATCTTCAGCTTTAAATTACCCCATTTTGCTTAAAAATTTATAGAGCAGTAGACAGCTGCAATTACTGTGAGTTTTCCAAACTGGAACAAGGAATTTGTGAGCCTACCCGGTCACAGTGACAGGCTTAGAATGAGAAAGCAACTCTGTTTTCACAAGAATCCATACATGTGTGGCATGTCACTGTGTAACTGTTTTGACAGATTTTTCTGAATTGACATGTCATTTGGGACCATCCCTCAACGAGATTTATGCTCCTAAATCCTGACAGGCAGATTTTTACATCCTACTTCTTTCCCAGAAAAATTAGTTTGGGTGAAGTGGTAATCTTCAATGAAACAGACACCTTTTGAAAAGTCACCGTAGGAGTCAGTTAAATTTACAGCTAGCCCTAACTTCATCTTGACGTTGTTAGCATGTCATTAAAATGGGGAGAGCTACCTACATAAGGAGATTAATTCCAATAGGTGAAAGCAAGTTACAGAATTGACTATGCACATGACAATAGGCAGTACCCTGGGATAAATGTCAGGATGTATTTGGAGACAACAAGTGGGCACAGCCATCTGTGATGGTGACTGTGGTGGGGGATTTAGTACTACAGATAACGTGGGGAGGACTGGCGAGCAGCGGAGGTGAGCAGCACTGCACACCCAAGGCTGCTGGAGGAGATACGGCATGGCCCCAACACCATATGTCTGCTCCAGGGAGGACACTCGAGTGCTCTGTCACTCGCTGCTTTATGCCCTACTCACTCCTAGATACTCCTGACTCTTCAGGGGAAAGAGGCACTGCCTGTTCAGAGGTGCTGCATACCCACACACTGTCAGGGCTGTGGTTTTGGGCCATGGATAGGCACAGCCTCAGCTGCACGACCCAGAAGCTACAAAAATGACAGGGCACTTTAGAGAGCACAGTGCATGGCCGAGATGGGAGTACCCTGGGCAATAAGCACTTACATGACTCATGCTAAACTATTTGGAAACCCTGTACTACTCTGGGATGTTGCTGCTCAGAATGTACCTGTGTTGTCACTCCTGAATACTGTGTGTGTCAGAAGCCTTCCACACACACAGCGTAGTGCTGTGCTAAAGCTGCAGAAATGCTCCCCTGCAAATAAAATGACACACACCTAACACACCTCCTCCTGTTCTGGGATTCTGCCTTTGTTACTCTGCCTCCTCTTCGCTCCCCTTGTTCTCTCTGGACCACGTAGTTACAGACAAGTGTCGAGCATGACAAGTTTGTGTCATACACTCAGCACTGTTCTACCCATGCCCACTGTTCGTGAGCTTCAGCACGCCCCAGCAGAGCAGGGTGATGATTCTGAAGGTTGTTGTCTTGCTTCAGAGTTCACTATGATTTTAGTACAGGAAAGCACCTTATACCTTGGTCAAATTTAGGATTTCCACTAAAAAAATGTAAACAGCCATGGGCTCTTTATTAGGTAATAAATATTAGAAGTGTAAAAAACCAAAATAAACCCCCCAAGGAAAATCAGATTTTGACAGTTGTTTAACCTACAAAAAATGTTTCAATAGAGAAGACTCTGATCGCCTACCCAGTGAAGCATAGATGAATCCTTCCTTTTTGAATAGCTTGACAAAAGTAGAATATAAAGTTCACTATTTACATCAGCAGGCCCACTGCCTTATGCTTCATTAAATTAAAACTGAATTGGCAATTTGAATGATCTCTAGTAAAAACAATCACTAAAAACCTTTCCAGTAGATTAATAATGCTAAAGAACTTTGTTAATTTTCCAGTACTATTAAAGAAAAAAATTATAAATCAGGTTCAAACTAGAAATGGCAAAAGCAAATCCTGACACATGAAGGGGAGAGAGGAAAAAAAAGGAGGTCTGCAGAATTCAAATAGACTATCATAAGATTAATTTTGCTCCTCTTAGCAAGGGTGATAATATGGTTAGAGAAGTTTCAGCAATCCCCTAGCCAAGACAGGCGCCTTGAAATCCAAAAGCTGTCAAACCTGGGCTGCAGTTTCTGAGAACTGTTGGAGACACAATGCAGTTCATACTCCTACTCACTGTTGCGCTTTTGCAAAGCCATGAAAAGAATAAATAAAAATCTACTCATCTTCAACAAACCATACAATAAAACTGAGCTCAAGTTTCATAGGGGACTTCAAATATTATGTTGAGCTTGACCATACTCAAACCCAAAAAGCCATCACACTCAGCCACCCTCAGGAGACATGCCAACCTATTGGTGGTGAGTCTCGTGGAGTTGGCAGAGTCCACGAAACACAAGGAATTCATAATGCACATGTAAAAAAACTTAAGCCAGGAAACAGATTTGAAATACAGATACAACAAACACTTGTCATATTCTAAAAACATACCTTTTTATTACCTGGAGATTCCTTTACCTCCAGTGGCACACATGCCATGCTTATGCAACAAACCAGAACCCAAATACTGCAAATCTTGCCTCTGCTTTGATCAAGCAACTGATCTGATCAAGACAAGGACCAGCCTTACCCAGAACAAAGGGGCTGTTCAGGTTTCAGGAATTAGCTTCATGGGCAGATTCATTTTTTTTCTTGAACTGATCATTGGTTTTCCAAGGGCAAATAATGATGCTATTTTGAACAACAGAACTTGGACATCTGAAATTAGAGATAACTGAGGTAACTTGGGCCTGACCAAATCAGAACGGTGGCTTGAGAACCCAGAGGGAATAAGAAGTGACCTTAGGATGCAGCAACCTCAAGATTTCCCATTTGATTGTTTTGTTTGGTTTCCAGTGGTCTAATACTGGCTTAATTCCAAAAATGCCCTGTTGGAAGTAGATAGGCAGAAGTGCCTTTAAGCCAGCAAAAATAGCCTGGTGGGCTAGAAGACACTGACACCTGTCTTCTCTCCCCAGATGAGACGAGTTTGTTGAAAAGACACTCCTGCACATTCACAAACTCCTCTTCTCTAGCCAATTTCCCTGCCCTCTGAAAGTCATAATTTAAACAAAAGAAAATTTTACTGGGATTTTTACTGCCTCCGTTCCCATTATCATCAACTTTATTAGGTTTTCTAGAATACCATTTATTGCCACTGGTGAGAAGGTAGCAGAGCTCACATTACTGTGCATTTTATAGTTCTCTGTTGGGAGAACACAAGGCTTCAGACAAAACTATTATAAGTATTTATGCAGAAAATTGATATTTTGGGTGGGGCCTGTTTATCATGGTAACACTTACAAGCCTTGGGAAATTAAATTTGTAATAGAAAACTATTTTATACTTCAAAAAATCTCTGTTGTTGCAACTGTTTATCACTGTTCATCACAAACTCGTGACAATCACTGTGCTCTGATTATGGCATTATTTCTATGAATAACTCTATTTAGATGTTGCACTGAGATCTATCTTAAAAGCCATGTCCAAGTTACTATTTTTAAACATTGATCTAAGAGTTTCAACAATAAGCTTTGAGATTGGTATAAACAAGTTGGAGAAAATATGTGGTAGAGCAGCTATGAAACCAAATTCTAGAGCCTCCTGAAACTCAAATGAATTATATGGTCTTATTTGCCATAGAAGATGGCACTCTATCCAGAAATGCCTTTTTTAATGCTTTAAAATTCTTTTTAGGTGGTTTCCTATATTTTTTAATTTATTTTTTTTTTAGTATTCTCTAAGATGAAATCAAGTCAAAAATAACAGTTGTAATTAGTAGTTTTAATTTCTAAAAGGGCTACAAGTCAAGGACTAAAGTTCATTACAAATTTAATGCCAAGGTGTAACTGTGATACTTTTTTCCAAATATTCCGTAGTGAATTTATATTCATTATAGTACAGTGAAATTACACAGCCAGCTACAGCTCTGGTATTTTGGTACCTGGGCTCCAGTCCCTGAAGGGCAGTCCCCTAGTTCAAAGGCAAGGCTGGCTGCAGGGCTACAGCTCTTGAAAGCAACACTCCTGCTGCACTTTTACTTCCTTGGTTTCACCCTATTCCCCCAGGCTTCCCAATCCTTTCCCCGATAGCCGAAGTGGCCAATTAGAACAATCTTAATTCAAGGTGGGTAAACACACTTCCTGCCCTACCAGTCTCTCCTGTCAAGCACAAACATTTAATATACTTTGGATATCGGAGGGTAATTCCGATTCAATACTGTAATGTGTGCAGACAATCTCCAGTGCTAAGTACCTCAGGATTCCAGAAGGGCCTGGCTGGGGCTCTCTGGGCAGACTGCCTGACCTCCAGCCACCTCAATTAGCTGTGAAAGCAAAGGAAGAGTAGTGCTGTGCTCAGGGAAAATACTGCAAGAGAACAGAGCCAAAGGGTTGTTTCAGAAAACCTGGAAGAACGGAAAAGGCCAAGTACAGTATACACCAGTCAGAAGCCAATGCTGAGAACCTGATTTTTCCAAATATATTTGTTGGATAGTGTCTGTAGCACTAAAATCCTTTTCAAATGTCTTTATATAAAGACCAAACTAATCAGCAACACGCAGGTAACTCAGACGCAGTAACTTAGTGGCCAGCCTTATTGCAAATGCAAAGCTTGACACAAATCCGTGACACCTGCAAAGAGCTCCAGCCATTATCTGGGGGGATTTGGGTATCCTTTGCACAGCCTGTCAGTTACTGAGATAATATGCTTATGTTTGCCCTGCAGATCTCTACTGGGGCAGTTGTAGTCCTTCCTATTACACGTGGCAATCCCGAAACACATCTGCTCACAAACGAAACGCCATCGAGGGTTTGACGTATGTTAAAGGCTTAAGGAGCAACATAAACTGTGAGGACATTATAGGTGATAGCACGCTAAGGGCAGACACTCCATGCAAAGACTGTCAAGCGTTACACTGTCAGAGTTAGTCTCAAAAGAACATTCACAAAACAATTCTTGGAAAGAGATTTTGTCAAGTGCTGTGACTTCTCACATCACCACCACACTCCTGTGATATTCTTTGTGTTATACTAACTGCAGCATTTGCAAAGCCCATCCATGAGCAAGCTTTCAAATACGTGATGCCTGAGGAGGCAAGATGGATGATTCTTAAAATCACAGAATTGACTCAAGCTTTCTCCAAAGGAGCCATGAGGAAACCAGGGGGCAGCATCTAAACTCCGTGACCATCTGAAGGACATGCAATGCTAAGGCTATTGTCCCATACCCTCAATCAGGTCATGCACATGGGGCGGGGAACGGGGTGGGGAACATTAGCGACATTAGCTAAATTTTTCTGTGTTTTAAGTACACTTGAAAAGCAGAAATAAAGCTTTGGTGTTCCCAGAAGCACAGCGCAAGCACATGGACAAAAAGGGCCCATCCTGGTGATGCGAAAGTCTCGCTCCACTGACTACATAGCGTCCTTCTGAAGTCCCTGTGCTCTGAATCACTCAGGTTTGTGCTGAAGAGCTCTCCTGAGTCAGGTGTGGAGGTGTGAGTGCTGGTCATTCCCATATACTAATTTCTGAGCAATTCTCTCACAGAAACCCCTCGGGCTAAGCCTGCCTATGGTACTGCATGAGCCTCACAAGCTCAACATTCCCAGCACTCAGCTGTCCCACTCTAAAGAATAATCCAATACTTAATAAAGCGGTGGCACAGTGCCTGTTGCAGAGGACCAGGGAAAGCAAATTGGAGAATCCATCTCCACCCAAGATCCATCCAATATATCATGGTCCACAATGCACAAGTAATGCTGGTACAGCCCCACAAATTTGAGGTGGTACATGCAGTGCCCAGATATTAGTGTGCTGGCTCTTGCACCAATGAATTAGGCCTTCTGTTGTGTAATACTTCATATACATACTAGACTTACACATTGAATACATACATAGTAGGAAAATACTGTTGAGTTTTTCTCAATCTTCTATTTCACATATGCTTCATTTTCAAGAAATACAGGCCGGATGAGACGGTACCACTTGTGAGAACAGCTCAATGACTGCAGTATTCATTCATGTTTCTACTCCCAAAAGAACAAACAGATGCTTAATTTCTTACCCCTAACCTCAGTACAAATGAATAATGAAGTCTGAAGCATACTTTCAAAATGTATTTGGAGACACAGAAATGCCCCACCTATTTACAGCACAGAATCAATCCACCTCATGGTACAACCCATTTAATCTGGGGAACCAGTTCTGTACCAGAAATGCTCTCACATTTTGATTTGCTAACATATATGGATTTTCACTATCAAGATTGCTCTTAGTCAACAAAGAAGTAATTACTTGAATGATTATTCTACTAATTGCTCAGCTACTCAATAGAAAGGCAAGTAATTACTAAAGTAATTCAACCAAAGGAGTGATGGACATACATAGATTGGAAATACAAAATATAATTTGTAAAACTGATATGCTTAATTAAAGAATGAATATTTAAGATGTTTCAAATTCCATGCCATTTAGTTCCATCTAGAAGAACGGCTCTCAGAAACGCAAAAGGAAAATGCAATGGGCACAGCTTAGCAGTGGACACTGATATTTATTCTCACCACAGGAAGTACTAACAACTGCAAGCCAAAATGAATTTTATCGATGGAAATTCAGACAGATAAAGCACACTACTGAGGCACTCTGCAGAACAGTCTGTAACATTCAGACTAGAAATATACAAACGGCCAAGAAAAAAATATCTTCAAGTTTACAAAAGAAACAAACAAATCCCCTCACAAATAAAAACACACCTACCTTTTTCCTAGGTGTGATCAGTTGAATTTCTTTTCTCTCACTGAATACAAAGGAGCCTGAAAGAAAGAATGAAAAACAGAATTCAAAATAATGTTCCATGAGGAACTACTGTAACAACTGATTTGCAGTAGTTTCAGGACTGGTTTTGTTTGGCTTTTCAGTCAAGTTGTTTTATTAGCACTTTCTCAGCACTGCAATTATGGATTTTAGGTGAAGCAAAAAAATTTGCAGACATCGAATAGAAAAAGAAAAGAATGTGCAGTGCTTAAAAGGACAATGTGGTATAAAATATTAGCCCACCAGCCCATCAGTTACGGAGCTGCCAAGCTATTTCATTCCCTGCGGGGGAACAGACACCAGTGTCAGTAAAACCTTGGTAGAAGTTCTCCTGCTGTATTGTGTGGCCTCCCCTTTTACTGCTCTACACTGACTGGCAAATCTCCAGAGTCCAGGATGATTGCAGCCTGGCCATCACAACCAAACCTCACCCAAGACGAGTTCTGTTCTGTTCAATGCCACATCCTTGCACTGCACTTGCCAGAGGTCTCACATGCTGAGACAGGGAACTTTTAACTTGGCTGCGCCACGTGTAGGACAGGGAAGAACAATCAAATAATAGTCACAATTTTGGTAAGCTGCAAAACCAAGCAACTAAATTCCTCTGTTCTGTATCAATTCAAGCTGTCGGCGGACAAGAGCACTGGCTAGTGAGGCATGAAATCACTCCCTAATTTCTTCCTGGACCAAGGGTGATCCTCTGTATTCTGCTTCCCCTACAATGGTTTAATATAATTGAAATAGAGAATCTTTCCATTTTACTCCTCATTTCATGCTTTTTTCTGTCACGTGCTATGTGCTCTGGTTTCAGCTTGAGCACAAAGGCTCTTCAGAGCAATTTTGGAATCTTATTCTACAACTTCTCTGCATGCATTAAAGAAAGAAAGAGGTGAGTAACTTTACCCAAGGATGCCCTCATTTAGTTCAGCACAAAGCTGAGCAAAAAAATCATCCAGGAAGGCAGGCAAAGACTATTTGGAAGCTGCTCTGGGACAATGATCTTAAAGAGTTCCCTTCCTGCTCTTGACTTTCCTCTTTCTTTTTAAAACGCGGGGTCAGATGCAGAGCCCTCAGCAGAGCACTTGTACAGCTGCCCCTCACTGCTGGGCCTTTCATGGATTGCTCAGCTGTGGAGATGCCAGCTTTTGAAGGCAACCTGGTCATCGAGGGGAAGATTCCCACCTAAGAGCTCCTCAAAACTCAAAGCCTGATTGATTTCCTCCCCTGTGAAGTACTCAAGGGCGTCAGCATAAAAGTCTGAAACGTGTTCAAGGCATTAGTGTCTGAAGAAAGCATGCTGACTAAAGGCCTGGTTCTACTTGTCATCAGCTGCAAACACTTGTCCTCGCCCTCCCATCTTCCTGGAAAAAACCAAAAGGCCACTAAATCCAGAGTTCCATCTGCCTTTGAGTTGGTGAGACAAATCTTTGCTCACATGTGCACATCAAGAAATCAAAATGGATTACATAAAATGAGCAGTTAAAATCAGTTCTTCATCAATGATAATTTTTGGCAAACTCTAACATTACAAAATAAGTAACAGCACTTCTGGACATCCAACAGAGGCAGCTGTACAACTATCGGGTAGGTGATTTTAATTTTGTCGTCTGCACATCGTAAATGGGGGCTTAAACATCATCAAAGTTGGATGGGATCCCCTCAATTTCCTATATTTGAGAATGGGATACTATAAAAATTGGGATACTCTGAAGCTTCCAAAACCTCACCTCTTCAGATTGTTCTTTGAAAACAGTTTCTCATTCCACTTCCAGACAGGTGCTGCCCTTTGGGTCTCTGTACCTATCTCCAAATCCTCCGGGAGCACCTCCTGGGTGTTTCTCCGTGGGCAACCTTCCACCCTTGTGTCCAAAGCCGCACTGCATCTCCTCGGTATGTGCTTGAGAGCAGTCCGAGGACCCTTCACTCCCTGTGGCCAACCCACAGCTCTTGTCTCTGTGCACAGGGCTGTCCCACACCCTCTGAGGTGCCTGACACCACAAGCAGCGCTCCCGTCCCCCCCGTGTGTCACACAGAGCCCGTGCCACAGCACAGAACCTCCCATGGGAACACGGCCGTGGGGAAGCGGGATCGTCAGTCTCCAACAAACCAAGGTTTCCAACACAAACAAGGAGGCTCTTTATTCACACACAGAACCACTATTCTGAAACCGGTGAACGATCCCCTGTTTTCTAAGATGGCAAACGTGGACTACATGGCACTTCAGCAATCCTATCACTTCACAGCAATGCGTGATTCATTAATGGGCTCATCTCTATCTAAAAAATTCTAAGGCAATTAAATAGGAATTGGTGTTTCTCTAGAGAGGCTTCTCTAGTTAAAAATAAAATAGAAGCTAGACAGCGACTGGCATTTTTTATATCAACAATTCTACTAGAATGATAATGCAGCAGCTTTCACATGCAAATATACATACATTTAAATGATTTAAGATGGATTAAAATAAGGAGCTTAATACATTTCTTTGCTTGTGCTCAATCTTTTCATTTGCTTAAGAATCACATGAAAGCTGCCTCTCAAAGCAATTCTTTTGGACTGTGAAGAAATGTCATTACAGTGCACTGAAAATATTCTTGCAATGTATGAAAGAAACAGCAAGTGGTTATGAAGATACATAAATACCTCGTTATAAATAAAACTTCAGGCAAATCAGCATTCAAGACCATATTAAATCTAAAGGAATAATGAATATGTTTGTTTAAACATGCAAATGTCACAAAGATAGTACAACTTTCAGCAGAGGATAGTATCATTTCCAAAGGATGTTTCATTAGAAGACTGACCTCATGAATAAATTGGAATCTACAGTAATTATGCCTCTTAGCACACTGAAAATAACAAATGCCAGCATAATGGGCTGGGTTGCACTGCTGGTGTCTCAGCAGATGCAGTAATGGTTCCAGGGTTAAACAAACAGAAATAAGGTCATGTGTGAAAACATTATCTGCACTATTCATACACTGAAGGAATACTGCAAAAAAAATAGTTCCTGCTGAATTTCCCCATGCACATTTTCTCCCTATGCCAAGTTTAACAGCCTTTAGCAATCGCAGCAGAGTTACATAGGAACAAACAGCAAACCCGAGTTTAGACGCCAGTATTTCATTGCATGAACAACAATACCTCGTTTGCAAGGTGTTACAACAGAGCTTTGCATATCGTGATGCATAACTACAGAAACAGCACATTTCTCAGAAGACATGCATTTGAGGTTTCCCTCCTTTCTTGTTTATGCTAAATTCTTTACCTCCAGTTATCTCAGCGTTACCAATAACCAAGCAATTACATGTCTCTCAAATTTTTCTTATGAAATACCTGATCTTCACATTCCTGTGATCAATACTGAATTAGTAAAGTGAAATTTTCGCTCCAAAAGGCTAGAAAGGAAACCTGGAGTGAACTCTAATATGCCTACACAGACACGGCAAACAAACAGGTTTTAGTTTAAAAAAAGAAAACTCTCACGCTTCCAGCCAGTAATAATTTTTAACACTTCAGACTGGCAACAGTGTGATCCAAAGTGTGATTTTTAGTTGTATCTGTAAAGTTAACACATTATTAATTAGCATTCTCTTTGAGGTCAACATTTTGCCTGTTGATATAGTAGTGTCCATATGTTTGGGTGGGCTGAGAGGGTGACAGCATTTTTGTAATCAAATATAGAAACATTTTTCCTTCATGTTTAATGACTTGCATTTGTAAGTTTATAGAAGAAAAATTGTACCAAAAAAATTATCCGACTAAATAGAATTTAAATGTCCCGTGAGGTTCCTTAATACCATTTTAACAGGCTTATACGAAAACAGGCTTCTTTCACGGACAGCAAAAATATAAATCTTCAAATCCCTCCCTCGGCTGGCCAGGCAGGGCTGCGCTGGCTGCCACAGCACACTGCTCACAACGCTGAGGTTACACACGTAAGAACAGGCAATTTTCAGAGTAGCAAGCACAAGAGGTTCTCCTGTCCCCTACAAAAGCTGTGGAAGAGACAAAGAACAAGGGCTGGAGTAGCTGCCCCATTAGCAAAGATGTTTCACTGGTAACTCCGATATATTGTGGTACAAGAACGAGCAAATGCTGCCAAGCTGGATGCTCTATCTCCCTGGAATTTTTGTAGAGCTCGTGTCCCTCATACTAAGGAATAATAAAATCTGGGGGGCAAGAGTCAGAATCCACATCTGTTCTTTGGAAGGAAATGCAAATAGAAACGGGACTCAATTTGCATGTTATCTTAGTATATCAAAGAGATTGGCATTATTCATGAAATACATTAACCTGACCCCTTTCCTATGTTATTTCTCAGTTTGTTCTCAGACACACTCTGTATAGATCAAACTCCCCGTTTGTGTCCAAATGCACCTGATGCTCCCAGACCTCAGAAAAAAACACTGAATCACACATCATCACAAAAAACGGGGCAAATAAACTGAAAGAGTATTTTGAAAGAAAACCTACAGCTAGTGCATGGCATTACCCATAAGCTCCAGACACTTTGCACAGGGCACCATGATTTGCTGCTTTATGAGCAATGAGGAAATGTGACCTGGCTTGGTTTATTGACACCAATGACTGCAGCCCAACAGACCAGGACAGTAATTGCCTCTAAACCCAAAGTCACAGACAACAGTTTGCCCTGATTATTCAAGGTGCTCCATTTGATATCTTTATTTCAAATCAGTAGGGTCCAATCAGATCTATTTTACTATGATACACAAATTTATAACCATACTATGTATATCAAATACAAAAAAATAGCCAGAATTTTAAAATCACTACCTAAATGTAGATGCACTTTAAATAATTGATTTCATTTACTTCAAGAGCACCTTATTATATGTTTGTTTTACATTAGGTAATAAACACAATTATCTCAAGTGATAAATTACAAGTGTTCCAGGGAGAACAGCATGAGCCTCTCTCATTTTTTCACCTCTGTTTAAACTGTGAGTGCTGTGCCCTTGGCCAGGAGTATATGATGCTGCCTGGCCTTTTTTCCCTTGTGGGAAAAAAAGACTAATGACATTGGTTCAGGCCTAGATTTTATTTGCTTTATTCATCCACGTCTACCAAAGTTTTCATCTTTCCCAGTTCCTCCACAGCAAGTGTGAACTTCACCCTATCACAGATATTTGCACTTACCGAACCCTTTCTTGCTGTATTGTTACATAATAAGAAGTTATGCTTAGCTTGGCCATAAAACCTGAAAAAGAACTTTTGTGTTTAGACACAAAAGATTTCCACACAAGTTCCAACATGAAATGGCATAAATTTATGAAAGAGATGATGAGGACTGAATCCCTATACTAATACACATCTGCATCTACAAACAGGAAGAGTAAAACATGAGTAACAGACTGGAAATATCCTATTCCAGAGTAAGCAACACCAGGTTTGTGCAACATTTTAGCCTCGCTCAGAAAAAGTTAATGCTACGACTTAATATCAGCAGTACTGAGCACGTTGTCATTTCTTTCTCCCTCTGGCTACAATCCAACCTGGACGTGTTCAACTACTGCTTCATTTCTGTTGAAATTAATAGATGTCGGACAAAATGTATTATGTGTGAGTTTTTTTTCCTTCCTGGTCTGTGTATTTTCTGCCAATATAATTTTTGTTTAAAAAAAAAAAATAAAATCAGTGAAAATCTAGTGAAAGGATCTTTTCACTAGAAACATTGAAAAAATATTTCAGCTTCTCAATTATTTCCCATTTCATACTTGAAATCACTTAGAAATTTCACTCACACCCCCTCCCCATCTGTCTATAAATATGAGTTTAAAAAGCAACCAAACAAACCCAGGGTTTGTTTCCAAAAAAAGAACAGTGGAGAGCAAGTCTGAAACCCAGGAAACAGGCTGGGAGCCGGCACAGCAGCCAAGAGAGTTGTATCACCCTCTGTCACTGAGAAAGGAGATACGAGCTGCAGACAAAGAATAAGAAGGGTGGTTGGGATACAGTAATAAATGGACTCTAGAAATTGCAAAATGTGTACAAGTTCTACAATAATTTACATATAATAAATACAGGAAATCCCAGTGGGGAGCCAGACTAGGTGATATCCATAGGTCTTTTCCAAACCACTTTTTAGCTCTACAGGAACAAGTTTCAGAATAGTCTATTCCACAGACACTCTCCTCCATACTTTCTAACATTTAGTCCAGGTTATTTCAAAAGCTCAAATATATTTTGGTCTTAAGCATTGGTAAGAAGCAAGCAAAAAAACTCACTCCAACAGAAATTCTTTTGCAAGTATTTAGGTTTAGTCCAAAAATATCCATATTGACTTTTTTCTACAGTTCTCCTGCCCGATGCACACATCACCACACAACTATTGGTAAAACTGGTTTACTGATCAGTACTCAAACTTCTGAACGAGAAGAGTCCAAATTATTCTCATTATCAAATATATTATTTCTGTAAGAGATCAAAGAGATAGTCAAGGGGCAATGTATGCAAGAGACTAATTTTTGCTGGAACCATTACAGCAACCTTTAAAAGCAGCTGAAATAAATGGTAAAAATTTGGTACCTAATAAAAATACTTGCTAATAAAATTGTGACAAGTCAATGGATGCCTTTATAGGGTTTTTTTTGCTGTTGAGAGATTCTGACAACTTGCAGATGTATACTTAATTCTTTACTGCTCAGAGAAAAATCTGTTGGGCTTTCTAGGATGATGGAAGTGTTCACTGCAGTCTACATCTAGTTTCAGCTATTCCAGTTAACCCTCTTCCCAAACTTACAAGGCTTCCAGCTGACAGTTCTATTATATGAAGAATAGAAACATCAGCCGTGGATGACTTTGAATGATGCTGCTGCTCAGTGCCCTCAAGAAATCACATGTGCAAGACTCAGGTGGCCAGATTTGTAATATAAATGAAGCCAGGTGTCAAGCTGCTCCTTTCAGTAATGAGACACTCATTTGTCCTCAAAAGAACTGGAAATATTGGATAGATACAAACCCAAACACTGTGCCAAGATCACAGACTCCCAGCTGTTTGGAGGTGACAGGAGGGCTGGTGTCTTCAAAACCTGTAACAGCAGCATCTTGAGTTTGCCAGTGAGAGTTCAGCCTTAGACAGGTATTTTAAATGGCAAAAGACTGACCTTAGCTTAATGAAATGATCCTTAATTACAAAGCTCTTGCAAAGCTTGTTATCTAATATACATACCCTATAGAAGGACAAAGCATAAAATGAGTTGGAAATTCTGCAGTACTCTAAAGCACAGAATTGTACAGCACAAACAACAGGATTTCATCTGATTTTTTCCACGCATTTAACAAAAAAAAAAACAAAACTGGGCAGATACCTTTTAAAAAGTACATAGCAGGGAACAGTTAGTCTAATTACTGCTGTCAAAAAACAGATAAAGTCCCCATTAGCCCAGACAAAGCCCCCAAGGCTTGGGGGCAGAGCTGAACAGAAGTACATGAATCCAGCGTGGCTCTCCCCATCTTTCTTTCAAATCCCTTAATCTGCAGAGCCTGAAAAAGCCCTCCACTGCCCTCTCTCCTGGTGTACCTTCCTGTCACAACAGTTTTGATTCCTTGAAAGGAGCCTTTCCATGTTGCAGTTCTCAACTGCACAGAGGCTCCTTGGCTTTTTTCAGGCATCTGCCAGTGGAATTGCAACCTTCCTTGCAGGCTGCGCATTCCCCCTCCCCAGACACACACAGATGCTTCAACACACAGAACACAAGAGCCCAGCTAAGCCAAAAGGAGCCTTCCCTTCTGGTGCTCCCCCACTCGGTCTCTTACTTGGAGCACACAAAATACAGCACTAGCATATCAGATCCAGAGAGCCCACCATCTGCTGCCCCTGTGAGATGCTGAGCACCCAAATCAGGAGCCAAAGGGTACATTTTCCCCGTGCTCACCTCACGAGGCTGCACCTGTCTGCCGAACGGGACATCTCTGTTCCCCACACAGCCTGATCCCTCTGGGGACCATCCTACTCCCTGCCTGCCATCCAGTCTAAAGGTCAGCTGGCTGCAGGGCAAGCTGAACCACTCAGATGACCTGCTAGAACACTTGCGGGCTTTTGAGGGAGTGTGGGTCTGCTCACTGAAATGATGACTCTGACGCTGCTGAGTCACTACACGCTGGTGGGAAGACCAAGCACAAGGCTGGGACTCCGTGTTTCTGCCACTGCCCTAAGTCAGGCCGAATCGGATGGGAAGATGTGCAGAGGGCCCCCACACGCTGAAGGGAATTAAGGCTTCCAGACACCCACTCGGAGCATTTCAGAAGGAAGATGGCAATGCCTAAAGATCTTTTTAGCTATTCAAAATAATCTGACAGGGGAAAAACCTTTCTCAGGGCTGTGATTCATCTCACTGTGGTCAAATACACAACCCTCAGGAAACGCCTATTTCTATTTATTGCTCAGAAGAGGAGGGTGAGATGATTAGCTCACCTCCTCATTTCCATATTCTGAATTTCTAAAGATAGGGAAGATGGATCTCCCACCAAATATGTTCACCTGAATTCAAAGAGGCTGACAAAGGACAATGACCTGCCTAAAAGGGAAGATGGACTGAAGCAGCAGAGCATCCTCAGCTTCCTCTTCATTTAAGCTGAAATCCATGACCAAACCATATCCCCTTTCTAATGTTACAACAGGACTACTTCATAAAAATATACAGAATTGTTTGAATAGCTAACCATTATTTGAATAGCTAACTGTGTTATTAATTTAACAAAAACCAAAACCAAACTGGTTTCAGTGTTAAAAAAAAATAAAATTGTTTCCTCTCTCTCATATTTGCTAATTCTTACTGTGCTTTTTGGGACTGTGTTAATGTACTAAATGATATCCCCCATGAGAACTTCCACCAAATGAAAACAATGGTCAATCACGGATATGTCAGGACATTGACAAAAAAATACAAGAAATATTTGTGTGCAGTGGAGAGGCTAAACAAAGAAAGTGCAAAGTAACCAATATTTCAAAATTTTGGTTTATCCATCTTTCCATTTCACAGAAAGTCAACCACCATTATTACTGCATGGAAGGCAGATACTGCTTAGAGATCTGTAAAGGATTTTTAAAAAACCACTAGTTTAAGACTTTTATTAAAGGGACATTTTTACTTAGGTGCTACTGCCTATAAATACTCCTGAGATGCCATGAGCAAAAACCCAGGAACAGGCTTAATCTAGAAATAGGTATTCTTTTTATTCAGACATCCTTCCTGCAACTCTGCTGATTCCAATAACAAGAGGCATGTAACCAAATTACTAAGATTTTGATTTTGCCAAGTCCATCAGCCCAGCTGTAGTCTTTGCTTAATGAGATGGATAACAAACGATGATAGCTGTGTGTAACAGGTGCAGAGTGAAGCCTAAGCCACTACTGAAAGCACGCTGAGTGTATGATGGATCTGGAGGCTGCCTGACAAGCTTCAATTGTTTAGAAGCAGTTCATAAAACTTTTTGTTTCCATTGCAAATGCCAAATACTCATTTTGAGGGGTCTTAGAGCAGAAGGAGAGCTGAACTATTTGCATAGTGGGCCAAATGTGTCTCTTAAAGCTTGAAGGATTACAAACTAAGGTGTACCAGCAACTCAAGTGAGGACTGCCCTAGCAAGTGCCCTTCTCCCTGTGTCTGTTCACACCCACAAGCTGCTGCTGCTGCCCCCAGCCCAAACCTGATCCACAGTGCTATTCAGCACTTACAACAATTTTTCCTTTAAAGTTTTAATTTAGCTCTGTTCAGGAACCCTAGCTTTTTCCACCTAGAAACACTCTCCAGAAGAGGCCACGTTAAACACTATTTGAAACACAAAAAGTTAGTATTTAATTAAAAATTAACAGAAGCACTTCTTTGCAAAAGAGCCTGAATTTTCAATCATACATATAGCGACAAATCATCTTTGTATTTGAAACTCACACAGACTTCATGTGGGAGAGAAAAGTAGGACCAGTTATTTTGTCTGCTGAATAGTAATGAACTGTACTATCTTGGATATGTAAAGTGTTAATAAGCAATGAGTAACTAGTTAATCTTTTAACTAAGCCAGCAGCAGTTTACAGGAGCTCTTCGACAGCACTAGGACATGGATGTCAAACCACAAGGCTACATATAGAGCTACGTGCTTCTGTTTGCTCACCCACATTGCAGTTCAGCACAGGACAGTCAAACAGGCAGGATCCTGTGAATGCTGATTTCTTCAGTCTTCTAACAACATAGCTGTTTTCCACTCTGCCAGAGAAGAAAGCTTCAAATGATTGCATTATAAATAAGTGGCTTCCTTTTGAAACAACTTAAAAGTGAAATCTAGCAGATGTTCTGTTTGCTGCTCCATTCCAAAGACATATGCGCTTGGGATACTTCAGTCATGGAGATATAATCCATCAAGAAGAATAAAAAACAGTGCAAACACACAATCTCTTTTTAATCTGCCTACTGCTGCTGCAGTCTATGAGCTCTCAATGCATTCTGTAAGCTTAGCCCTAACCATTTTATTGTTCAATTGTTGTAATTCCTATTTGAGTCATGGAGAGAAATGTGGTCTTCCTATACATGAGATCTGCATTCTGAAAATTAATGCAGTTCAACACAATAAGAACTGCACACAACTTTATATGTCTCTAAGGAGAAAGATGGGCAGTACCAACTTTGTCTAGTTAGTTTCCAGTATCAAACCGGAATTTCCAGTGCAGCATCAATCTCTCCTTTTCTTGTATGAATGGGGCTGTTGGGAGGAATGAAACTACAGGAGGTTTCCATATTTTACAAAAAGATGGATGAATGGATGGAGCATTTATTCCATAATAGTGCACAGAAAAGACTTCCGACCTCAACAGACTACCAGAAAGAGGAATCTAAAGTGCTGAAAATAAAGACAAAACAAAAGTAAAAGATGGCAGAATAGAAGACTTTTCCATGAGGATTATTGGAAGTCATTAAATGTTCATAAAGGATGTTCCATTCTTAGTCCCCAGCTTTTATTTTTTTTCTCTTTTAATGTCACTCTGATTACAAGAAAATATGTTAAGTCAGACTTCAAAATTCAGAATTCCTCATAGCTTTCCAATCTTCAAAGACGATTACAAATGAATTTCATATCTCTCTGATCAGAGAACTAGAAATTTACTTCCAACAGTGTTAGAATATAGGTGACTGCCTATCAACACCCAGACCTAAAGAACAGATGCAACGTATTAAGGAAACATCACGGCAGTAATCAACTTGTTATGGAATAAAGTAAAAGATAAACACACTTGAAATTCTGACCAACCACAGGGCTCACTGTAATCACATGCAAGCAATTATCAGATGCCACTAATACAAAGGCTAAGTTTAGGAATTAACAGTAACAGGGAATGCCAAAAAATATGTATTTTTCACAATTACGACCTTGTACATAACCATTTGTTATTAAGGCTTAGTGTTTTGTATCAGAGCTGAAAAGCAGCAGCAATAGCCGGCAATGCCACACCAACCTGCTCCTGAGCTGGCCAGCTCACATCAAAGGAGCACTGACGACCTTGGCAAGTCAAGCAGTTCAAAGTACCAGATGTGGGACTTTCCAAGCCTCTAGGATGCAGCTATCTGGGACATGGCAACCACTGAACAGCACGTCATGAATTCTAGACAAACGCAGCAGGGGATGATTTGGGTACTGATGTAAAGATAGATGCGAGTTTGGCTGTCTGAGTTTATAGAGACACATCCAGTCAGCCTTTGCCCAAAGCCAGCCCATAGCCTAGAAAGAATGCAAGGTTAGGACACACTTTATAATCATCCTCTTGCCTCAAGCCCAGTTGTTTCAGCACTGGAAATACATACAACCACTGTGTACTTTTAATAAAATTAGACTACAAGTACTTTTACTGATGCCTTTAGCATCTCTCACATAAGAGCTGGACACTGCTCTTTCTGCAGTGCTGTGCAGGTTCTGCCTGTGCAGATGGAAACCCAGCACCTCTGAATGAGCAAAAAGTAGCTGACATAAATCCTTACCCCGGTCCTCTGCCACGACATCTGTAAAGTACACTCAGATCAAAACCTCAATGCTGCTCACAGAAAAGTCATCAGTGTTTTCAAACTTTTGCCCTTATTAATTATTAATGCATCATTCACTATTAGCTTAGGAGAGAGTGCCATATCTGCAGCTGTGCTCCATAACTAGTAGCTTGGCTTCGCCAAAGAGATGCTTAGGGAAGAGACCTAAATCTCTTAAAATGCTCCAAAATTTAACAGTCTTTCATAATGACATAATTTCCTATTTCTCAACAAGCATTTACACAAGTAGATTTTAGTTTGAAAGCTGATCGACATAGATTTCCAATAAGCCCAAGTACTCTGGGATCCTCATGCACAGTCTTGTTTTCAAGAGATTATTCAAACATACTTTCAGGATGTACCCCACACTAGTCCTGTTTACTGACTCTATGCTGAGGGATAAAGAAGTTCAAAATACAGAAACTGTTCAAAAATTCTGGCTCCAGAAAACCTGCCTATAAGTATTTTTGTAGTGATGGATCATTTTCCATATAGTATTTTTTTTAAGCAGTTGCCATGAACTACCTGCCACATTCACAGAATTTTACATTCAGATTTGAGAAACTACAGGGAAAGAAGAAATTGTGTGTATATAGAAAAACATATATATGAATATACATATATACATATCTGATAGCTCCGAGGAATCCTTTCAGTGTCAAACATTTCTTGCAGGTTCTGTAGCAGAAACACTCCCAGAAAAACTAATCCAGTTTGTTTCATTTCAGTGGAAACATACATTTATTCATTACACAATCAGTTTATTGAGTGCTTAGGAAGGTGCAAGATCCATAAGCAAACAGCTCCACATATACTTGCTATTTGTCCTTTGCCTGCTCAGTGTGACTCAGTGATAAATCATAAAAACTCATCCAAAACTAAAACACAGTCTGTATTTTCCTTCGGCCTTTAGCTTTTCTGCTGAAACTGATGACAGGGACACTTGAGGAAATTGCTTCTCTTAAGTGAATTTTTATCCACTGTACGCTACACCGCTAGGAAATAAAATCTACACCAGCTTCTCTCATCTGTTCAAGTCGAGCTGGGCTGCAGAGAAAGTTCCCAGACAACTGGAATCAAGACACCTTAATTATCTGCCTCAGCCATCAAAAGAGTTCATAGCTGCTAAAAATCTTGTTATTTGACTCTGGCACTACTTAAGAACTAGAGATGTTAGGTTTTCATACACATGAAAGATGATGTCTGATAAGGAAATCAGCTTAGTTATTAAAAGCTGCAAATGAGAAGGCAGTGCCAGCTGCTTCTGTTGATATCCCACGTGAATGATTTTTTTTTTTTTTTAGTTCAGAGAAGTCAACTGAGAGCCCCGAGTGCAGGCGAGAAATCTTTTTATGGCAGGAGATTAATACTGAAACATTTAACCATTAAATCATATCATTAGGGGAAACAATTAGCCACTTCACACAGACAAGTACGTATCAAAAGGCAGTTTATGAACTATTTTAAAACATTTTGTTTGAATGAATGGCATGTACCAGAATAAAGACAGCAATCACATTTTATTTCCATGCTTAGTAAAAGTTTAAAAGGACCATGAAATAAAGCTCCACTGGGGGTCTAACTCTGTTCTAGAGAGGATTTATCTTTGCTTAATCCACTACAAACAGTCTATTAAGTGTTACTGATAAATGGCCTTCTGGAAAGGCTGGAAGGTTCAACCAATAGACAAAATATAGTGTTTCCCATGTAGATTATTTTTCAGTGCTCCAAATGTACTGCTAAAGAGTCAAATATTCAGCTATAGTCAACAAGCCAAGCAGTGAGCAGCAGGGAGGAGGGCAGAGCAGAGCACGTGGCAGAGCTCTGTGCAGACAGGGAACATTTACACAGGGCAGGGCAATACCCAGAGATGTGGCTGGAGCATGAAGTGGTTTGTGTTCTGCCTTGACTCACTGTCATACCAAGTACCACCTCTGCCCAATTTACCAATTTTAAATAAATACATTTGTTACTCAAAGCCTACATGACGCAGCAGGGATGAAATGTCCTCAATGGTACAGTGGATACAGGAATGACACAAAACACACTGCAGCACAGCCTAACAATGTCTATCCACATGTACCATCAAAGAAGCTGGACAATCCATGTTTAGAGATAATACCCAGATTGTGGCATATTTCAAACAGTAGAACCAATTCTAACTAAAACAACATACAAAAAATATCCTTCCCACAAATTCAGGGCTTAGCTGCCTTTGAGTACAGAGAAATCCACAAAAAAAATTATCAGAGGCTTGTAATTTTCAAACTTTTTTCTCAGTATTTGTAAACAATTGGAAAAAAGGGGAAAACAACTTCCCCCTCAAACTTATGCCTGTTTACCATGAACGCAATACCTTTCATCTATACTTTTGTTCCCGTATTTTGTTACTGGGGGGATTTTTTTTTTGTATATTTTTTGTGCACTGCAAAACCTCGTCTCCTGGCTTTTTGTAATGCATTAGTCAAAATTCTGTGTTGCCACTCACCCACCATCATCATGCCTACATAAGCTTTAATGAAAACCAGGCCTGCTTGTAGGAAGTCATTCATCTTTATCTCTAAAATTGCATTTGGCTGTCATCTCCAAAAATTTCTATGCAGCATTAAAAATAAAGCAATAGCACAGTAACAGGGAAATTACTTTTTTCTAAATGCCTCATTACTGATACTGCTAGTATTGTATATCTGCATCTGATACAAAAGGTATCTCAAGGGTAGTTTTAGGAACACAAGTGATAAATAATTTTTGCCCTCATTTATCTAACAAGAAACTCATATAGATTTCCATATTCATAAGCCATTAAAAGTATTACCAAATGCCATATTCTTTGATTGCTTCATGATAAGAGAGAAGACATCCTTATAGCTGTCCAGAAACTTCCATTTTGAACAGCAGTAAGAATCTGCTTCCCACCCTGCCCCAGCTACATTAAGCAGCAAGTTTCCTTTATTGCAAGTCAAGGCCTGCAAAAGGTGAATGAAAGCAGTTAAGTTTCATTAAATGCATCAAACACTGCCTTTATTTAATACTTACTAAAATATGAAGCTAAGTAATAAAGTCTTGCTAACTAGTCATGTATCAGTAGAAACAATGCTGCAAATGAGAAGACTGGAGATTAAACCTTGATTTTTCACACCACACTTGCCTGGTTTTGCAATGAGAACTGATCCTCCCAATACACTCTTATTATCTAAGCAAGCAAAGGTGAGCAGCAGAACGGATTCATCACGTTTACTCTGTTCCACTGCTGTTACAACCTATTCCACTAAAGGCATGTATATGAAGACAGCCAGTGCTCAGTGTGTTTGAAGAGAACAGCTTGGACAGTGTGGTTACACGCACAGGCACATGCAGAGAGACTCTTCTCGTATGGCTCTGCTGTGCAGTGCTCTGGCAGTAGAAATGACAATACCTGCAGCCGTCCTCTGCATTCCAGCCTATGGCTCCTGGATCATCTCGGGCATAACAGGCCAGTTTGAACTCCTAGGACTCATTTAACACCAGTAACGGCACTCTCCAATGAGAAGTTCATTGAGCAAAATTTCAAAGACTAAGATTTCAAATTATTCTCTTTTAAACCAAGCAGTTAGGGAAATCTGGATATGTCTGGAAGTCCCTTCAGGGGAGGTGGCCTTTTCCACATAAAGCAGCCCTTTGCTTACATCGGATGTCCAGAACCATTATTCCTTTATTAAAACACACCAAATCAGAATAAAATTACTTAAGATACTTCAAAATTATCTATCCTATTCATGGACTTAATTTCATATATACTACAGTGCAGCATTACCCACTGAAAAGTCCTATGCTTGCTAGTAATTCCACAATATAATAAAACTGTGACAAACACAAAAGGTGCAGAGGCACATAAACATGAAAGTCTTCAGCACTATATAACCATCACTTAAAGACCACAGAGCAATCATTTCTCTTTTTAATAAAAGCATTGCTTTATTTCACCAAAACTACTTTAAGAGAATTTAGAATGCTCCAACTTGATGTACCCTAGCACTATACATCTTTCAGAATTTCTATTGCACACTTAAAAAACAACACATAAAACCACCTGTATACAGCCTACAATATATTTCCATTACAAAAAAGAAGGAACAGAGAAAGGAAAGGCTGAATGGTTGTGCCAAAGCATGTGAGGAAGGATTTTAAAACTATCTGAATAATTTAACTACTTGTTCCTCAAACTTAAAAAATAGGTATGTATTCTCTTATGGGGAACGGATTATTAACTGTACAGCATTAGGAAAAATGGGTGATTTGTATGTATTACCTAGACCTGTTATGTATTCAGTTGTATGGATTCTGTCTCGCACAGAAATCACCTCAACAATTCTAAGTTAAAGCAGAATGACTAAGCAGAAACCTGGTGTGGGGAACATGGTCTGTACTTGTCCTCAGGCTCAAAGGAGAGTTGCCTGCTACCTCCTTTAAGCAGGGATCATAATGAACATGTTCCTGAGCCAATGTCTTCACCAGGCACGAGCAGCAGAGCACAGTGCTGTCCAGAGAAAAACTTCAGCAGCATTTCTGAGCTTGTGTTGTGGTTTCACCCCAGCCAGACACCAAACACCACACAGTCACTTCCACCAGACGTCCAATGAGCATTAAAATCAAATCAGTTGCCAAATGATTTTGAAGTTGACTGGACAATGTTCTGAACTGAATCATATTTATTTCTTTGCCCTGGCACTAAGAAGAGACTAACAGTACTACTCCTACCTTAAGCATCTGGGTTGGCTGACTGAAGTGATGTGGGTTCAGTCTGGACCTCCCCTCTGTGTTATGATTTGTGTTGTTGGTAGAAAGGAGAACAACTCCAAAGAAATGTAAGTGAAGTATTTCTACAATGTACTAGACCCCGTGTAGTGCTCTGGAGGTCTATATGGAATTTTTTACATTGCAAACTGCAGTAGAGCAGTCCATCCTTAGGCCTGCACTGGTTGTTACCTCCCCAAAGATGTGCTCTGCACAAAGCTGGAACTTGGCATTCAGTTCGGAGCATTAAGGAATTATTACTCTAGCTCCACTCCTTTACCAAAGGTGGTTTTATTTATTCAGGGATTGTTTTTTTTTAATTTAGAAAAGCAATGGAGTCTAGGCAGTGTTCTCATTTGGATGGTTGTATCCCACTCCATTGTGGTGAGAGCATTCTGCAGTGCAGAGTAAGGGCCACATGGAAGCACCATGGGCACTGTCACCTGCAGTGCTCCTAAGAACCGAAAACACTCTCAAAGCAAAGACATTTATATTACCATAAAATGCCTTTTTGCCTAGTTAAAATTACGAGAAATATTTAGGATAAAGCAATGTACTTCAGCTACCTCCTCCTTGTGCTCTGTCTGCTCCTTTGACCTCTGCTGAGGAGTGAGGCAGCAGCTGAAGTCCAACCCAATTCACCCCATCGAGCCAGACAGAGCTGTGCAAACACCTAGACAAGCCAACCTTAACGTGTGAGCTACAGAGCAAAAACGAAGGAAATTGAAAACCCAAACAGACACCATGGTGTTTGAGGTGCAGATTTAGGACCCAGCCCTAGGAAAAACATTTTAATGGAATTGCATATACCAAGACCTATGATGTGGAGACTTCGCCCCATTCTATACTAATGCCAGAAATGTACTTCTGCTTGAAAGGGACACAGAACAGTGCTAGAGATTCCTACGAAGAACCTGTCAGATTAAAAATTTGTTTAAATCCCACAGAGGGACCAATATTTGAGAGTCCTCGTACAAGGTAACGCCATGCTACACCTCTGTTTTGAGGCTCTTTTTCATCCACACCACTGCTATTGCTTTATGTTATGGTCCATGCTAGAAACATAAAAATAAACCTTTTAATTGCCTATTCATTTCACAGTTGGCAGCCTGTGCTCAGTCAATAAGCGTCCTTATAATTCTAAATTCACACAGTAAAACACTTAGTTCAACATAATCTGTTAAAAAATAAGTAAGAACTAAAAATAGGCTAGTAGACCCACAGACAGCTCTCAGAGCAGGATACTCCCTGCCTTTGTAATTCAGAATGAAAGCTGCTGGGTGCCAAGTGCTCGTTATTTCCCGAAATACCTGTTTGGGGTATCTGAAGAGGCTCCTAGGGATGGGCCTTTCAGGTGCATTTCAAATTCTGTGCCTTTCCTCACGCCCACCTTCATTGCTTCACAAAATAACCACAGCAGGGCTTCCATAAGCACCTTCTTTACTGACTCCGTTCAAGTGAAGCGAGTCATTCTCCCCCCCCCACTCCACCCTAACAAGTTGGTCCTGTAAAAATTTAATGTCTTCCCTCCTACATCCTAATGCAGTTGTTGTATAAATTGATGCACTTTGTGATTAGAATCCAGGCTCTGGAAAGCACTTATATTTCCAAGTTTAAGTTACAATGTCTTGAATTCTGCTCCCTTATTCCTTCAGGTAACATTTCAGAAGCCATTAGCTGGTGATCACTAGAAGGCCTCTAAATATTTTTCCATTTGAAGTTCCAAGTACAAAAAAAAAAGACAACATAAGATCAGATCCAAAACATCTATGATGAGTAGGTTTTAACAGGGCAGGGTATTTTGTAATTTAATTTAGAACCATTATTCTGTCTGTATTGATAAAAAAGACATAGTATATTTGGAACTGTCTAAAAAGTTGTATTACCCTTTAAAGAAGTATTTTATCATTATTGATTCACCAGCTCTCAGGAGCACTGTATTACTGACGTACTGGTGCTTTTCACACATTCACTTGGTGAAGATGACTTTGATTAATTAAAACATTTCCATACTTTCTTTATGCTTAGGGGGGTGGGAAAAGAAAGCAGGATGCTGGGGACTCTCAATGATTATATGGCAATACCACAGGCAAGGGGCAACCCAACACACTTGCACCCTTTTAATCTGTCTTTGGTACCACATCAGCAAGGCTGTGTCGTAAGCTAGATATTTTTTCTTTAGCTTCGCATTCAAGGACCACACAACCACAAAACACCTTACTGTAGACTTTATAAAAAACACATTGGATATTTTTGCTAAAGCAGCTTTCTTATTGTTACTGGCGTATCTCGGTGTCTTCCCCAATTCATAGGCACACAGATTCACAGGAATTTCAACTTTTTAATGGTAGGAAGACAATCTTTTATGGGGAGGGCGGGGGGGCAGGAGAAGGAATATTTTGATTAGGAAAGCTATTAATGTTGTACCTTACAAACAATATTTCAGCACTCAATGTTCCACTATGCTATTGGAGCCGAGTTCCTTGGAAAAACCCTGTCTCCCACCATGAATAACTTTGTGCATGCTTGCCTTTACCACTCCAACCAGCTGCTGAGTTGAGTGACTCGATCATTCTGACTGCCCTTTTCCCATCTTCCTCACCCAAGCGCTGACAGCTACATGTCAGCCCTGCAATAAGACCGTCTATTTGGAACCTTTACTCTGAGTTCACACTACCCATCCCTTCCAATATGTGTCGCTGTGTCTATCACTACAATACCTGGTTAAACCAGGGCACTAGAACCGTTCCGGGGGGAATAGATAACTTTCTGAGTGGGATTTTTGTTAGTAGAGAAGGTTATCTGAAGTATTTACTCAGACCAAAACCAAGAGGGAAACAGCCTTACAGTTTTATGCATATCCATCAAGAAAGCTGTAACTACCTTCCTGAACCACATTCTGTCAAAGCGGCTTGCTCAGAAGTAATCACTATTCTGAAAGTGCTGCCCTGGGATCCGCCAGGGTGGAACTGCAGAGGCCACTGAAGTGAGTTTTATGCCCGAGTATTGACGTACATTATGGAACCATCTGGCTGTCTTTGGAGTGTGGGCAAAGAAGCAGGTTAAGCTATTGGACAGAAACATCCATGCAGTGTGCTGGGATGCTTTGCGGCTAAAAGCGTTTGGTAGCGTACCCACTTGATATTCAGCAGACTGAGCTCACATACAGGAGGAACAGAGAAGAACAAATATGAATCAAGCTGTTAAGCTTTGAATTTGCTCCCCTTAAGGCAGAACAGCACCAAAACTATAATGTAATAAATACAAATATTTCTCCTGAACCATGCTATTCAAGGTTTCAATCATCTATTTTTAAAGCATTTTGACAACTAACCTGCACCAGACTCCTGCAATGCCAGTTCATTTTTAGCAACTAATAGATCATGCAGCCAGCAGTACCACAGGCACACACATGGAATCCAGAGGACTAGGTCCAAGCATGCCTGGTGCTACTACATTCTCCTGAAGGAGATTTGGAAAAATGCAAATTGGTTTATACTGAAAATTAAGAGTAAGTATAGAGCCATTTTTAAGGAGATGTCTGAAGATCAGCATCTCTACACACACCAAGAGAGCAGGGCTCCTTCAGCATGCAACACCGGTGCATGCCATGGTGCTCCAGCACATCTGACCCTACAGACAGGTGGGGATCCCACAGCACAGGCAAAGCATCGATTTAAAACACAAATGAAAACTGAGCTTTTTCATTTAACAGTCCTTCCTCTCTAAGACAGACTTCTGTGTTAGGAAAATGGCTCTTGCTGCAACAATCAGGGAACATGCCTCCTTTGTGACAGAAGGCTGAGGTCACGTTTTCCTTACCAAGGACACAGCCTGACCTGCCTCCCAATACTCCCACTGAGCCCAGGCCCTTTGCTATTGCTGCTTTCTGTCTTCACCGTGTCCCTCTGGGCCCCTGCTTTTCAACCATGAGTTCTGTGCTGGACTTTGACAAAAATCACTTAAAATAAGAGAAACAGAATCAACTTTCTCGGTGAGTATCACTGGTGCATCAGCATTAAAAAAATCCACCCCAAAAACCCCCACACCACAAACCCACCAGACTCTCAGCTGGCCTTCAACCCCATGTCTGAGAAGATACAGAACCAAGGAAGAGAAACAGGCAAAAAAACCACCACTGTTTATTTATTTACTTCATTTTTTGTTAATCTGTAACTCCATTTTGGCTACAATACTGGCTGTTAATGCAAATTCTGGGTTGTGGTCACCCACAACATGACAGCTCCTTAAAGCTCACTCTCAGGGTCACGCACAAGAAAGGGGAAGATAATTCTTGACCAGCACATGTGAAACCTCTTTTCTGCATGCACCAATATATCCAATTATGCACAAGCATTGATTATAAATATTTTTAATATGCACCAGTGACAGTTCTTATCTGTAAGAAACCAAGCAACAGCCCTGAGAGAAAAACACAAACCAGAGGGAGGGGGAGACGGATTGTTTCACCTAAAAGAAAATTTGGGTACAGCTGCATTTTGTACAGCTGGATGTGGCTGAGAAACCCTCAGAGCGTCAAAAAAGTGTTTTTTCCACTGAGATGTTGTGATCTTACAGTTAACAATATGCATGGCTTTGAAACGAACTGTCACTACCAGCACAAAGCTCTGGTTGCATCAATTATTAAAATTAATGACAGCACTGTTACTCAAATAAATCACAACATGAACGAGAACAAAACACTGTTTCAATAGTTCTGTGCTCTCTTTCAAAACTAAAGTAGACTCATGTCTGCTATATGGAAAGTCAACTTTTAATGATACTTATATGATTCCTAAGAAACTTATGATACCTTTTCATTGGTTTATTCAAGAAGTTGTAAAATCTTGAATAAAAATTAATTTCTAACTCCCATTAGCCTACAAACCAACATTCCCACCCATTAGCAGTGCCTCACTGAGACTGTTATTAACTACCCAAAGCAAATATTCATCAATTTAATTGGTTAGCAGAAAACAAAACACAGTTTTACATTTCTAATTCAACTGGACATAATGAGATGATAAAATCACCTTTACAATTAAATTAAACTTTAGGATATTTAGTATCAATTTTCCATTTAAGAAGCAAAAAAGGATCTGTCTTTTGATGATGACAATGCCATTGACTGAACGGGGAAAAAAACCCAAACCAAACCACCAAAACCACCACAGACGAGTTTCAACATCCCAGGTGAGACAGAATCAGGCCACCAAATGTCAAATACATCAAGATTTTAAGAAATTGCAGATCTATATCCAAGTTTTCTGATCATTTACCCTTAAGACAAATGTCACATAAATTTGTTGAGTTATTCCCAAGACACAGTGCCAGAATTTTGATCCGCACTTTTATCACTCATATTTAGGTCTGCTGACTGAAAGCCACCTACCCGTACAAAAGAGAAAAGTAACTTTAACATGCCTTTGTTTTCCTCTGTGTCAGCATGTTTTTCTGATGCTCAATGAACTGCATTCCAAGCTGTCTATAAATTAAAATTCTCTATTTATTTTCATACGCAAAGGCTTTAGGGAGGATTGTACCAAATGCTTTTTTTGACCCACATTCAATTGCCCCAAATTATTAATTACAGAATGTGTGCAGTCATGTGTCATGTAAAAGATAACTGGCAGTCAGTTTAATTTAAACAAACAGCATGGGAAAGTAAAGAGAATGTCCTTTTAAAGGCTACATGTTAATCACAACTGAGTGAAGGAAGAATTTGTCTACCAAGACACGCAGTGAACTGTGATTTGGGAGAGTGTCAGTCTGTTCCTTCCTAAGGCCATCCTCACTGAGGAATGTTTGGCCACCACAGCTAAAGCCAGTCCCACAGATTTTCTTCAGATACACATCAGACAGGCAGACAGAATCAGAAATTGCAGAATTCTCTCTCATCCCAAACAGGTTTGCAGGAGCAGATATGCAACTTTTACACATTTCCTCTCAGGATCCTGCACAACTTCCACAGCAACTGCTCTCGTATCCACCAACGATGTTAGGTGGGAGAAAATATTACTTGTGTGGGTGGAGTGATAAATTTAAGTCAGCTTCTTTCCTGACTTACATGAAGCAACTACCTTAGGCCTCCAGTCTTGTCTTTGCCAGCACAACTCTGCAACTTTCCAAAACTTGGAGCCAACACACTGTTTGGTTTTATTCAGCAGATTCAGTTCAATATTTCCCCACAGTCCTATGCATGCTGGAACAGAAAAGCCTTTTCAAAACCAACATAAGTTTAATTCTTTAGTGGAAGCAAGCCTTCTCACATAACTATAGACTGTTTTCTTTTAGGTAAGGGATTGACTGCTGATGTCTTATTTCCTCAGGGTATCTATCACAGGCACATCAGAAGACGTCTGTAGTCGTCTGCAACTAGCAGAAAGTCTCCACAGCACTTTGGTTTGCTGTGTATCTTTGGGTATTTTCTTGTATCAGCATTGTCTATTAACAACACTCAAGTTACTAGAGCAACATTATTTCCTTCCACCCTATTTTATGCCTAACAGCCAACTAGTGACACTAATACTTATTAAGTCAATAGGGCAGCGCAGAATATATTTTAATTATGAAACATCTGCCAATACTTCAGTGTTTTTTGAGATTTTCAACTGAGCAGGGCATACAATAAAGGAGGCATGCACACACAGATGAGGTTGCAAAAAGGATGGTGTACCATATGAACTATTCAGTACCTGAAATGTACTCCAGTGAATGAACATCCCTGTATTAAAAAAGAGAAGTTTAACACTGCATTATTACTCTGGATAGCTACTATATTAGAGCAATTAGAGCCTTAAGAGCATTCACATGACAAATACACTCAGGGGCCTCTGATACCCTAGACAATGATCAATTTTTTTAATATTCAGCATAGCAAGGATTACAATCATCTCTACTTGTGCTCAAAGTTAATTCTCTGATCAAACTGGAGTCTGAGGGGAAAGGAGAAGCTAATTAATATAAATTACAGAAGCAAGTGACAGGACTGTTGAATTCTTACCCCGGCAAGGGGAAACAGACACCCTGAACCAAAGGAAGTCAATTAAACACGAAAGACAATCTGAATTAATGGATACCCCTGCTGCAGATGCTTACCGAGTCAAAAAAGACAAACAGATAAACGGGTGTCTCAAGGGATGCCTTTGTTTTGTGCTTTGTAAGCAATTACAAGTAAACCTTGTCAATGCTCCAAGTCAGGAGAAAGCCATGCGTGACCAAGGCAGGGTAAGAGGCTCCCCAAGATTAATGGACCATGTCACATCCTCCGCCCTGCACTGGATAAATTCCTCCACTTACAGGCACGATTCTTTTCCAACGTGGACCAGCTGCAGAAGGAGCTTTGGTTTGTCTGTGGTGTACAGCCCACACACGTGAACGTGGCAGGACTGTGCAGGTGGTGGGGAACAGCCAGCACGTGGGAGCTGCTTATGGACTCAACACTCATCGTCTCTGTGTTGCCTGTTGCCATAAATAAACACTATGGCTTGTGAAAGGCGGCTTGTTAACCTTGTCATTATCCCCAGACAGCACCAGAACTCCAGAGTGACTAAGTCTGTACCAAAGCTACTACTGGACTGCCAAGGGGCATAAGGTGACAGTCACAGTGGGAAAGCAGAGTGATAAAGGCTATTGCCCCAAGGAGGAGGAAATCCCTTAAACCTCCAGCCAGCTCCTAAGCTGTTCACAGCAAAAGAGACCATCTGCACTCCTGTGTAGTTCCACTGATTAAAATAAACATCGTTGATATTTGAAAAGTAAAGGAGTGATTTCCACGCAGCAAGATCACTTCTCTTGGTGAGAAATGGAACCACCTAGGTCTCAACACAATCATTCTGGACTCTAGATATTTGCAATATATTTCTAGACATTTGCAGTATATGCCACAATAAAAATGCAGTTTTCTCTTTCTCATTACTTAAATCAGGGAGTAAAAAGATACCTCAAAAGAGGAGGAAAACCTGCATAAATTAACAAAGGTCAAGTTGGAGTTTTGATTGAAAAAATTATTATTCTGTTATGCTTTTAAACCTTTTTGATAATAAAAGAAATCCTTGATTTTTCTAACTCATGCTATTGAATGTTCTTAAAATAGTAGTACTCAAATTTGCACCAGCACTCATTAAATATTTAAGCCGCACACTGATATTATTACTCCAAATGTTATTCTTAAATTTCCACAAAGAAGTTCTGTTTACTAAGGTATCGATAGCGTGGCCAACACATGAGGATGCATCCAAATCCTACCATGGATCAGCCCTGCCGGCTCCTGCTGCGGATGAGGCAGCTGCAGGACACCCCTGCTTTGCCCAGGCAGGAAAGCAAAGAGAAGGGAGTGAGAACACCCTCGAAGGGCAAGCAGGGACGTGTGACTTCAGAAGCACACACCTTCCTCAGCACAGCTACAGGACATTTTTCTTCCTGCAGTCACTGAGCTGACTGATAAAACTATCCTGAACCAACTTCATCTCAACTCATGCAATGGTTGACAGGCAAATTATTTTAAAGACAGCACAGGTGAGCTTCACTTGAAAGAAGCAAAACTGCTATGGGAACCCTAAGGACTGCAAGGGAAAAAGCACCCACCCATTTAAAAAAAAAAAAAAATCAACCAAAACCCAAAAAAAACCAAACCAAAAAACTCATCACATGCAACCAAACAAAAAGCCCCCCAAGTGAACCAGGTTGAATTGTTCACTGGTGTAATGTCCTGTACCAGCCACAGGTACACTAAGATAAATTCAAAGGCTCCCTTTTTGGGCTGCATTAGGGTGGCACAAAGGCTAGTGTATCAATGGGATGCTTTATTAACCCAAAACTGTAACAGCATTAACTTAGAAAATCTCTGTATTTCCCAGTGATAGTGGTCAATATATTTCCAATTCACACTGCCACATTTTAATTAAATTATCTTATGGTAAATATACTAAAACCTCCATTACTTGATGGCATTTCAATTTCAGCTTTCAAATTCTCAGACTCACTTGTGAAAGGTAAGCTTGGAAAACAGTGCCACCTAATGCTAAGGAGCATAAAAATAAAAATTAATAACTTTAAAATATTATGTTGCCAATTTGTTTTACACTTATTTTCCACACAATTCCATAACATTTAATAATAGTGTAAATAAATTTTAAATGCATCTGTCAAATGACATAACAGATTTGGGAAACAACACTGCTAGTTCAAAAATGTATTTTATGAAAGTAAGAACATCTAACTCAGGTGAGTGAGAAGGACTCAAATCCCCAAACTACTGTGTTACCTTCACATTGCTTGAGAGCCCTAGAGAACCTAAGGAGGTGATCCAAATTAGATCTATTCCTAATCAGCAGATGCAGCATACTGCTGTCATCAGCCACAATTCATAAAAACACAGAATTTACAGTAAAGGTTTGAAGCCCATTCCATAGTGTTCTTGGTCAGCTTGGTACAGCACGTGCTTTTAAGTGCTCTTTTACCAAACTTCCTGATGCAGGAGGAGCAAAATGAGCAAGATGTGAATCTACAGAGAAAGAAACAGGATGAACACGCCTTTCCTAGGAGAAGTTCCTGGACATCCATCAGCTCCAAGCAGTCTGGAGTGAAGGCTTTCCACCAAACAGCTTCCTGAGGTTGGTTTTACAGGGCAATGAGCTGTGTGCACAGCTGACAAGACTGGATTTGTTTTCCATAATCTAAACTATGTATTAAGAGCTTGTATGCACAAACATTACCCTGAGTGAAGCAAAGGCAGCACAGTAGTGACATAACTGCAAAGTTCACTGCAAGTTTAATGAATGTGAGAGACCAAGGAAAGCTTCTTCTTTATAGTCTCAAGTAATTCACAAATTAAAATTCAGCCCAGAATATTAGAGAAATTCACAGTGAACTGAAAAAATGTATTAATGTTGCAATGCATTAACTCAAATTACATGAACAGAGCACTTGCATGGATTTTCAGCCACTGGACTTTTAACTCATTGTCCCGTTTCAGATTGTGAGAAAAAACCCATTTCTCTTAAAAATACAAGCACTATTCAAAATTACATTCAAATAAAGCACATGTCCTAGATGACTTTTCTGCCAAGTCATTAAACTATTCAGGATTCTCTCCAAGGACACCATAATTTACGATTTTAATCCTTCCATTGTTTATTATATACAACAATACTCTTCTCCAAGCTGATCTGGTAAGAGGTTGTGTTTGGTTTTTTTACCAGTTACCCTTCGCTAAAATCCCAGAGAGGTAATTTCTCCTTTTTTTTCAGTATTTGTTACAGAACCAACCCAAAGATAAAAGAAAGGACCGTGACCACATCCACTATATCACAACCCTGTTATGGGCAGTGCTTTTACACTTACTTGAGAATTAGTCCTATAATCTTCAGCAGGCCTGCTAGGGAGATGAAGAATGGATGTAGATCAAGAAGTCTCACTCTTAACTGTTATGGAATGCAGTGGTACATTAATTGTGTGGGGCTTGAATGATGTTGATTTTATTTTTTTTTTTTGAGGTAAATACCACTCTGGATTTAATACTTTTGTTTACCTGCTCTCTTTTGTAAGTATACACTAACTATTTTATAAGGGTTGTAGTGAGAGGACAAGGGGGAATGCTTTAAACTGAAAGAGGGTAGATTTAGATCACATATTAGGAAGAAATTCTTGGCTTGAGGGTGGGCAGGCCCTGGCACAAGGTGCCCAGAGAAGCTGTGGCTGCCCCATCTCTGGGAGACTCCAAGGCCAGGTTGGATGGGGCTTGGAGCCACTTGGTCCAGTGGAAGGTGGCCCTGCCCGTGGCAGGGGGGTGGAACTAGATGGTCATTAAAGGTCCTTCCAACTCGAACCATTTTATGAATAAGGCACTACTTTGGAGGCTCAAAGCACACGCTTACCTTTGAAACCAAAAAAATCTTATAAACATCACACCAAAAAGCAGACATGGCTGAACTGCGGCTAAAATACTGAGAAGGCATCTATCAGAAAACTGACATTTGTCCAAAGGAAATACACAGGAACATAAATACTGGCAGGCAAGATGTAAGAACACAGGCAACCTAGTAATATATCCTTCTTCAAACATATAAAGAACAGAACACCTGCCTGTGAATCTGTAGAAGCAGTTATTAAGGTACAAAAGCAGCGCTCAGGGACATGATGTTATACCATTAAAAAAAACCCAACCACACAAAAACATCCACCAAAAAACCCAAACCAAACCAACCAAACAAACCCACAACTGTTTTGGTTCATTTTAAATTCCTTTTTTTACTATAAGACACCTTAAAGATATTCCATTATAGGACACTCTCATAGTATAAGACATAACATGATATATTTCCATTCCCTTCAAATCAAAGGGCTGCTGGAAGACACTACAATAAGATATAAGAACTTTTCCTCTGAATGCTCTAAACAATCCAAGTCACTGGGCAGACGTGGGATTCACTTATGACCTTCTGGACAAAGGTACAGTGAAATAACTGAAGAGCTGACTGTGCTGTGAAGCCTCTTGCTTCAAAGTGCCTGAGCACAAGGAGTCACACAGAGGGGATCCATTGAGAAAAACAGCTCAGGACAGAAGCAAGTCCACACCAGTGCTCAGTAATGCCTGTAGGTGGAGAACTGCTGGAAACTATCATAAGGGTAATTTTTGAGCACATAGGTAGGTGTGATATATTGGGAGAGAGTCAGCATGGACTGTGTAAAAGGAGTCACACAGCACAAATCTATGGGAATCCTCTGAAGGACTTGGTAGGCATATAGTGAGAGAATACTCAGTTGACACAGTATTGCAAAGGAGCTACAAGAAATCAAGTTGGAAGGAAGAACAGAAGGAAGCATTTACATGACTAAATAACTAGTTTTCATTTTTAAGTAGCTGTAAGTAAAAGACCACAGTAAGTTGCAGTAAGCATAAGGATCTTCAATTTCTTTCCTTATCTTATGCAGTTCAGCAATGTCCAGTGATTCTACAGAGTTCTTACCTTTCCAAATCCCACTGTTGCAGCAACATGGGTTTTTTGCTAAAACCTCAGATTCCTACACAATGAACTTCCTTAACTTTCTTTCAGGGGAGCCCAGATTTCCAACCCTACCTTTCCTGTACGATCTCCAAAGATTTAGTCCTCAAATCTACATAGTCCTAATGCTCAGATAGGCTTCCACATAACTGCACCAAAGCTAATGTCTGCAAAAGAACTTGCTTTGTTTGTGATAAAAGACCTACCTTTCCCACCCCCAGTTCAGAACAAAGCTGTCCAAATGTAAGAGCAAGCATTCTTATGCTACTATTCCAGAACACGACTTTTGAACAGAAGCAGCTGCCAAAGGTGCAATTCTGCTTTAAGCTTCCTCACAAGCCTGTTTACCTGAATAAATACAGAAATGTCTGTCTCTGCAAGTCAGCAGAATTCACCCAGCTTTCTCCTTGCAAGATAATGAACTGGTCACAGGACAGGGATTTTCAGCAAACAGTGTCACCGCAGTGAAACATAAGATAAAAGAGGGGGGGGAGAAAAACCTGTTTGGTTTCTCTCTCAAATGTTCTGTGATGGCACGACTGCACAAATTAGTAATGGCATTAATCAAAGCATGTTTATTTTCCTCTCTGTCATATAAAAAGTGAATAACCCCAGGTATAATGTTGGGTTTAGTTCCCATGCAGTACCTGCCTAAAAGAACATGATGAATGAAATAGTTTTAACAGCTCTGCAGCAAAGGGCAGCTTTACACTACTCACCTCTGGTACAGTGTGTACTTAACACATGAATAGATTTTGCAATATAAAAATACACATTAACATTGTGAACTTTGGTGTAAGTTCTGCATAGCAGAAAATGTATGCAGGTTTGCTCTTCTTTCTATAGAAAAAATAGCATAAATTATTCTGGTGGTTCATGGCAATTTTAAAATATATTACCTCTAACACATCGTGTTCCATTATGAATCATCAGAGGAAGAGTGTTTTGATGATGTATGTCACAGTTTACAGGCTCTCCTGATGAGGCAGATAATACACTGATGTAATGCATTCCAGGGATTTAGCAGGAAAAAAATTCACTTTTGTTCTCTTCAGATGATTATACATGGACATAGGCTATGCTCAATTCACCCCTGCTGACATCAGAATTTATAAAACCGGATATCCAGCAATGTCATGGTGGCAGGAAAGGATAAAGACCATGTCTAGCAAATACATAATCAGCATGTTTATTTCTCTTGCATCTTTCCCTGACCTGATCTATCAACTGCAAGGGGGAGCCTTGATTCCCATCTCCCTTCAGCAGCAGCACAAGTGTTACAGCTCAACATGCACACAATGCACACACACAATACCTTCCCTAAGGTACTTGTGTGCATGGTACAGTCACCTGAGGAGACAACCAAGGAATTAAAGCACTGTAACCCTGCAGCCTGAACCAGAGGGAAAGATATCATAAGCTCTATTATCAACTTGCCTCCCTAATGCTTCCTTTAAGATCTATTCTGAAGAGATCAAGTTAGCTTCAGGTAAAAGGAAGAGGGGGAACCTGAAGAGGACGGAATTTCAGACTGCTGCGTTGCCTTCCCAGCTAAAAGGAAAAGAAACCCTTGACTTTTACCACAGTACAATTTCCTAAGTCTTTCACAAGCTGGTAAATAATCAAATAACGAACGTTCTGGGGAAGCACAATTGACAGCGCTCTACAGTCAAAAGCAGGACTATAGCTCCTTCAGCACACAAAAGTAAAGGGCTTGAACATCCTAATTTAGCTCAGTATGATTAACAGCTTGGTGTGACACTGCCCCATGGCACTCAGGATATCTACTCATCTGCAGTCAATTCTTTGCAGTGTTACTGCTTTGCTGCATCTTGCTGCCCAGCTCTAGGGACTGCTCTGTGAAGCCACATTGCTTGTTTCACCCAGGGATGGCTGTCCCACAGCTGCTCCACATTCGGAGTGGGCTCAGAATGCTGACGGCTTTAAAGCATCAGGGGACAAGCATCTCCGTTGTAAAGCAGAAGGTTCCAGCTATCCTGTTAGTGCCACTGATGTGACCAGGCAAAACCAGATGCAGATTGCAAGTGGGAGGCACAGGGGATGAGGATGATTAGGCTGCATCTCCCACTGTGCCTCAGCACTAACTCACACATTCCCAAAGGCAGCTTTCCTCCAATTCCCCAGCACAATATATGGGATGCAGATGTTAGTCTCGCACAGCAGGTCCTGCAGCAGATGAGAAGCCAAAGCACTACTTGTAGCGGAGAAACGTGCTGTCTCCTCAGTAAAACACCGAGCTGTGGGGCTGCCCCTGTCACATCTGCCTGCAAGAGTCCAACTCGTACATGTCCCATCATACGATGCAGACAGGCAGTGTCCCTTCATTCATGTCATGGCAGCCTCTGTCCCCAGCTACCTCCCAAAGCCATCAGACTCATTTTAATAATTATAGGAACATTACCAGAAGTATAACCTTATTTAAATCACATTTTGGATCACAGAAAATTTGCTCATCCTGTTTGTAAGTCCTTAGTCCTGGTGCAACCACCTAAGGCACAAATACTGACACATTTGATACCACGGGGCATTAAAAACAGATTATTCTTTTTGATCATGACATTCAATCTGTCAAATTTGCATTACTAAGCAACAGTAACACATGACAGGCTTCTAAATGCCCATCTAGTACACTGGTCTCACTATGTGACACAGTTACTAGTATCAGCTAAAAATGGTCATTATAAATTCGTTATGGAACAATTAGCCATGGAGCAATTCACATGTTGCACCAATTTCCTATCCACAATATGTGGCTTTTTCATAAGCTAATTCTAATTTAAGTCTTGACAAGATTGCACTGCCTTCAGGAACTGTACTGAAAAGCAGTTCCTGTGCTCTGCTCCTTTGTGCACAGAAGTAACAAGAGAAGAGCACAGCTGCTTTTGATAACTAAGGAGAATTCTGACTCTCAGGCTAAATGGGAAAGTGCTTATGACTACTTTGGGTTATCAGACATCTACAGAGGGAAAACAAAACAAAAAGCAATGAGAAACAGGGAGATGATCCTATACTGTTTGGCTAAAACAGTGCTAGGATTATACATTTGTTATTCCGCTCTGGTAACTGTTTCTATACCATTCCTCCTCTCGCCTTTCAGGTGAACAGAGATTATTCTATTGCTGAGATGCACAAAGACCCTCTGAATGACCCTACAGCAGCACATGGCTGTACTAAATCAACACCAAGCCACTAGTGTTTCTCAGATGAAGTATTCCCAGTAATTCAGAACCCCATTACTCAGGCTGTACTAGGAGTTTGTGTTCAGCATCTCCACTGTTCTACCTTGCCAGTTTCCTACGGTGTCTCTTCCATTTTTTTGAGAATGACATTCGTGTTGCATTTAATGAAGCACCTATCCAACCACACCAATCACTGCTTTGTGCACACTTTCACAATAAATGATTTCTAGGATCAACATGTCACCTTAATAGACCTACCTAGCAGAGAGCGAAATACATCCTTGCTCATTTTACAGAGTGATTATGTCGTATCTCAGATAATTTTATCACTAACGATTCACTTCCAGTCAGAAAGCCAGGAATTTCAATAGGAATTCAGTTCAATGGTAACAGAACAAAACTGACCTGAGATTCTTGATGCTTTGAGACTCGTTTCTATGAGCCCCTTGATTTAAACCTTGGTATGTCTCATACAGAAATACCAAGAAAGGACAAACAGGATAACTAACTCAGCTTCTCAGAACTACCTCCGGCTTAAATGCTCTTCTTTCTCCTCAGAAGGCTCATCAGAATCCATAAATGGAAGCTGATCTGTGAGTTAAGCTTGTTCCATGGTAACAGGTAAGTATCTGCAAACAAAATTGAGTTTTATATTAGTGCTGCCTCCACCACAATCTCAGAAAATAAACTGCTCAGTGTGTTTATGAAAACTCCAGTGGAGCACCCCCTTTCTCAGAGGATGCAGTCGTGCCTAAAGCCCACGTCAGTGAAAACTGGCCAGCCTGCCAGTCTCTGGAGCTGTTCTGTGAGGCTGCACTCAGCCACAGCTTTATCTTCTGCATTACACTCCTTTCAAAGGTTTTGTTTTATTTCAGAGTCCTCACAGATCTCCAGTCTGTAGTTAGAGTTCCTCTCATCACTTTACTGATAGAAAAGCCAATTTAGAGGAGTTCTTTATCCCTGCATCCTCATGCTGTTAGACACACACAACAAACTGATCACAGTGAAACACTTCCCTATCTCTGAGCTGGATCAGATCACTGATATAATTTATCAGACACACTCACAAGTTTATGTGAACTTTCCGGATACAAAGGAGAAAAACTACTAATCACAACACCAGGAGGGTTTCAACAGCTTCACACACTGTCACAGTAAGATGCAGCTGTAAACTCTAAGTGAGCCCACCGTGTACTGTATCTCCAGTCCCATGGAGTCAGAACAAATGTAGTGTTATATTTTCACGACAAGCAACAAGTTTAAGAGAGAGGGGACTTATTATATCACACAGTGCAATGAAGATGGAACAAGATAGGTTAAGATTCCACATGCACGCCTAGGACTGCCAGAGGCTGCAACAGGTTACCCAGAGAGGTTCTGTGGTCTCCATAACACTTTTAGCAGTAGATTGGACTAGAGCTCCCTGGAAGTCCCTCCCAACCTGAGTTATCCTGTGACCTTATGATGCAACAAAACCACTTTTACTCCTCGTTCTTTATGAAATGTTTGCTCTCTATTCTTATATGTACAACACAACTTTCTATTCAGTAATAGTCATTGATGCTTTCATCCTATTGCCACAAATAAAACATTGCAAAACCCCCAAATGAAATCACCGAATGGTTGGAATACAGCTTTTGGAGACAAATATGTCATCTACAATAAGCAGGAAGAAACCAAGAAGCAGAGTCTGGAGGAGCAATGTATTCAGAGAAATATATTTGAAATCTAAATATCTATGCTCAGTTGTCACGCATCATTTACAGACTGGCAGAAAGTGCAGCAGTCTTGATTTTCCACCAAAGCATTTCCTACATTGCCAGTTCGGCAGGCGGGCAGGGGAGAATCTCAGATAAATCTGATGGAAATAAATGTGCAGACTTCATACTGAGCTGAGTAATTTTTTTTTTTCTGTAAACAACAGTAAAAAGTGAAAAAGAGAGCAAGAGAGTAGTTGCTTTTTCATTATTATTTGGACAGAAGCAGTTAAGTGAGAGAAGAAAGGAAGACAGGTCTTTACTCAATGTTTCCTCTCTCTCAATTGTAAGCAGAATTAATGAATTACAGTCCTCCCAGCAGACTTTTATTTTCCCTCCTCAATGCCCTAATCTTTCTCCAGACTGGTATGCTGTTCTTGCCATTTTCAAGGCATGTTCTGCAAGGAACTGTTGCTTACTCAGCCGAATAAAAGCCTCTCCATGCTCACTGAGAGGACACAGCCAAATCTCTAACTACAGGACAAGCTATTCTGAAGAAACACCCAGAATACATTTTCAGCAAAGCCAGGAATGGGGCCGTGATGAGCAGCAAACATAACATAACATCTTTTACATGCCAGGAAGCAAAAAAGCAATGAATAAGTCTTACCTGAGATGTACCCTCCTGCAAATACAGCTGGTTCCACTGCCTCAGGATGGAAAGGGGCAAAAAAGAATCTGCATTTCAGGCACGTGGTGGTGGCACATCCTTGACACCCAAAGTCCTAAATCAGGAGTTCACTTAGCTGCTTTTGGCACAGAGGGATATACAGGACTCAGCTAAACACAGAGTGGGAACATTGCCCTGTTCCCTGATAGTTCTCCCTCAATTCTGTGATTAGGGTGAGGTGTTCCACTCATCCAGACCTCTGACTTAACAAGGAAGGGGAGAAAACAGCCAAAAAAAGATATCCATCCTGGAACTGGAGAAGTCAAGCAGAGTTTTCCAGCTAACTCCCAGATTCTGGACAGGAACTGTGTGAGGCTGTGACAGCTCAAAAGCAAATGCTCTAGCCAGCAGTTAGTGCAGACCCACTAACCTCTCAGTTTCAGTAATACCACCACCTGAAGTGACTGAGCATGCCCTCAGATCCTCTTTAAAAAGGCTGCGAGCCTCAGGCAGAATCCCATTTATGTTTCACCTGCTCTTGCTGCGTTCAAGCCTACACAGCTAAGCCAGCATCAAGGTCTGCAAGGTCAAGAAGAAAAGTACCCAACTATGCTGTTATTTTGGAAACACCCGCTTCAAGAGTTGTTTCTTGTGTTTCTTTTAAAGACTCTGCTTTGCTCTAGGTCTGTAAGCAGCCACAGGGTCAGGCCGGTACTCACAAGGAAAGACAGACCTGAAGGATGACAGCAAGAAACTACCACCAAACCAAAAGAATGTTCAAACAAATAAACGCAGCTCAAAATACTCTTCAGGTGGCTCAGTATTTTTTCAGTAGAGTCAGTAAAATTAATACAGATTCACCATTCAGAACCTAGACATAGGATTCAGGTTTATCTCATGGCAGATCCTTTTAGAAAAAGAGATTAATTGAAAAAAAAATGGAAAATTATGTGTCTGGCTTGTAAACTGACTACAGTGGCAACAGTGTCAAAATATTTTGCTCCAGCATATTTTACAACAGCTGTTAGAGAGTAAACACACAGAAGAAGTGTATTAGGTAGAAGTAGTATCACTAGACCCACTAGCACCCCTGGAAAAGGCAGACAATATTCCAGATACAAAAGCCATTTTCATGCCAGAAACAGAAGGAGCAGTTTCCAAGGTACACGAATTTAGCAGCACTGATCAAAGTTTAGGTACCCAGTAAAACAGTTTTTAAAGAAATAAGAATTTAAAACAAACAAACAAATCCTAGCAAAAATATAGATTAAGACCATTGAGAACTTAAACTGACCATGCTGCAGGAGCATTTCTTGAAGAGTAAAATAATAAGGATAAATGTAAGCAAGTCTAGACACAACAACCAACCAGGTTATCTTGCTTTTCAGCACAGGACATACAAAGAAAAATGTGTTCTCAGTAGGAAGCACATTAGTTGTTTCTTTCGGTATGCATAGTAGTTCCAAAACCCTTTCAAAATTCTACATAAACAGCTACCCTTTGCACAACCACTGCAGCTACAGGTAAACAGAAAACCCATTCTAATTTGGGCAAAACATAATTTACATTTTCGTCTACTTCAAACAGGTGAATGCACCCACTTTTTAGTTTGCCATTAGAACATCACTGGTTTATGAGCTCTGCTCAAGAGCCTGCACTGTCCCTCCAATTCTTCTTCCTCTTCTCCTTATCTACATCAACTGCAGTGAGCATCTTTTTGCAAAAGAATCAATGGGTTTGACACATGTAGCAACCCACTGCTGCAAACCAAAATAGTCCCTGCTCTATTTGAGAGGATATATTTACAGAACAGAGAGTAAAGTATAGGTAGATTTTGAGTTCCATTATATAAGAATTAGTGTGACTCATTTTACAAACTCTTGGCTGCAATAAGGAAGTATCAATACCTTTCTATCATTTTAATGGATGTTGCAGGGTCAGCTGGAGCTAATGAAGCTGCACCCTGGACTAATTCAGACCAATTAAGACAGCAAATTAATTGAAGGCTTCTCACTCCTGCACAACACCACCACACCACACCTTTGTGTAAGCTTCAAGTGCTGTGTTTCACCCCTGTGCCAGCACCGTAGCCCCACAGCAGTGCTGGCTGAAGGAAACACGTGTGTGTGTGCCTGAGCTAGTGCTGACGCGGGTGGGAGCTCATGGGTTCTCAGGGAACTCAGGCTGCAACGCAATCCCATCTGCAGGCACTGCAGGGGCACCAGCATCCCTGCCCAAAAGGGTGCAATGGAGCAGCATGGTCAGAGGTAACCCCCTCAGCCATAACTACTGCATTCCCCAGGGCTGCCTGCTCACAGCCCCAGGAGGGTCACAGAGTTGCTGATCCCCCTCTCCATGCTCTGTGGCACAGCATCCATTCCTGCCTGAGCCTTGTACATTAGCTCTTACTCAGCTGAGCTAACTCTGATCTCATGCAAGTCAAGGACACTTCAACACTTAAATGCTGATGGACTGTTCCCCGTTTACCCGTAGGAGTATCCAGGGTTTCACAGAGCTCCTTAGAGGTGCTACCCCAGTGCCTGGAACCTGGAGCAGTGCAGGGTGTAGGTGTATCCCCTACAGCCTTTGCTTCTCCCTGCACTGCTGTAGAGAGATGTCCTGCCCTGCCTGTGCCTCCAGACACTCTTCACACGCTGATGAGAAGCATCACTGCCTCTCCAAGCACAAACCACCCACCTAGACATCACTGTTTGCAGAACATTTCCTTAATTCATACAACTTTTGGACGATTTATATTTTCATGCCTTTTAGCAAGAGGGACAAAAAAGCCACAAAACCAAGGCAGAATGTGAAAACAGGTAGCATGTTAAAAGGCTAATTTTGAAAAGTTGCATCATACAGTCAGTCTTCACAACAACTACTTTTACTTGAACCATTTCAAATTAATTTTCACTGAATTCTAGTTTTCATTACCTTCTGATCCAGGATGTTCTGTGATTGTTTCTTTTTTTCTTCTTTTCTTCCTGATGGACATCGCCATGAGAACTACAGTGAAATGCGTTCCTCCTACTCTGTAATAAGGAATATATTTGATATTATATTATAAAAAGCAACACTTTTTTTGGTGTTGTTACTTTTAGTAACACAAATCAGGCCAGCTGGAGATGTTATCTCTACCCTGGAGAGTCTTGTGCAATGTTTTAAATTGTAAAGGGAAATAAGTGATTCTAGCTTTTATGACAACACAATTCACAGTGACTTCTCCTCGTATTATTTTTCTGGGAATTGCTGCACACTGCAGACTAACATAAACTTCTATGAGCACCTTGAGAGAAATATGCATTTAAAAGTTTATTTAGGCAAGGTAAAAGATTACACTGAGAAGAATACATTAGCATACACTAACCAGAATAGAGGCAGATCTCCACTCTGGCTTCATTTTCCTCATGTGTAAGTGGACAAGTTATTTTTAAATTCCTATTTCCAATCCTAATCTTCACATTCCAGTCAAGCCCACAAGACAGAAACACAAATTCTTTCGTGAGAATAACTGAAAACAGTTCTTCCTGGGTGCCATGAGTGACAACCTGAGTGACATAACTGTAACTGGGTTTTACTAAAAGTTTCCAAAAGTAATTTAACAATATTGATACTGAAAAATTAATTCCTCAACCCAAACTCGGAGTGAGCGTCACAAGGGGTTCTGTGGAGTTATTACACATGAGTTCAGTTTAGATTCTGGGATAGAAGACACAAATTGAAAACCAGCAGTTGCAGTGAAGGTTGATAAGCCTGAAGGAACAACACTGACCCTTTGCAGAACTGTTGCGTCTTATGGGCAAATTTCTTACTCTAAATAACTTCTGTAACACTTTCTGCCCACCTTCCCTTTGAAATGAAAACGTACCTCTCTCCTAAATAACTGCAGACAATAGCAACTACAGTGATTCCCAAATCCACGTGGATTTCATCCAATAGCCCCACTCCCTGCACTCCAGTGTAGAAAACAGCTTTGAAAGGAAGATCCAAGTTCCCTTGCACCGATAAGCTTCACAAATAGATCAGTGGGTACTACCAAAGAGAGAGAATAATAATTTGGAACCAGCACTCAGCAGCAACTGGTGGCTGAACACAGAAATGTGCCCTGTGACATCATAATATTCTCAGTTCTTGCTAGAACGTGCATTCCACCGAGTCCAAGCGATTTGACCCAAGCTAACTATCTCAATTCCCTTTCAGCCTGCATTCCATCCATAAAAAGACCACAACTAAAGCTCAAATAAGGGTTCTGACAACACACCAGATTTCTAACAGGTTCTAATACTTCTTCCCTCACACATAACACATCTATCTTTTTTAAAGCATGAAGACTAATATGAATAAACATCCTTAAACAAATGAAATTTAAAGTCATTGTCTCACAATAGAAATTATACAAATTGCCCTTTTCCTACCCATTTGTTTCACTTCCCTAGCTGTATTTTCCAAAAATTGAAAATAATATTAACAGTATGGACAAACAGTTAAGATAACTCTATCTTGTGGCACAGCTGGCAAGAAGCAATGCACAAAAACAATATACTAAGAGTTCATTCTGCAGTAGGAATAGGTATTTTGATATTAAGTGTATATGAAGAAATTACACCAATAAATTTTCTTCACTCAGGAGAAATACCAGCCTAATAGTTCTGTAGAAATGGCAGGAAACTGCTGAAAAGAAACTTTTTTCTCCAGGGAATATGGAAAGAAGTGGCCTTGTGTACCGCAGACACTTGAATTTACCCCTGCATCTGACTTGAATGTTATATATTTAAATACAAGATTTGTAGATAAAAGTTGTCAGCCTTATCCCTCCACAGAAACACACACAGCTACTCCGTGAAAAGAGAAACTAACTGCTTGGACCGAAAATGAGGATTTTAGTTTCCTCACAAAACCTCAGAGTCCTCAGAAAAACATATGAACTAGATTTCCAGTTCGCTGGTTTTGTTAGTGATGATTAACCATTCCATCTTTTCCCTTGAATGGAGTTCAGAATAAGGAATTCTAAAGAGTTCTCGCATATGAGCAACTGCACAAATAAAACTGACAATGGAAAAAGAGTAGGAGTAAAGAAGTTTGGGACACAACATGGTTAGTGTGCTTTGTCACTTTCCTAACAGAGGGGAGAAGAGGTCTATACCCTACATTGCTTATAGTTTACAGATGGACAAAGAGCAAAGGTTAAAGCACCGTTAAAAAAGTCATTTTCCACACAGGAGATGGAGAAAGAGGAGTTATATTTGGTTGGTTTTGGTGGGTTTTGTTTGGTCAGATTCTTTCATACATGACACAGATTTTAATAAGCTTTAGTTAATTGCTTCTGAAGAGCTCTTACTGGAACCAATCCCTACTCTGTAAGAATGTAACGGGCGTAAGATTTCTTGTAAACATAGAACAGTTTATTCCCAACACTTGTTGAACAGCTGCGTTGTTCTGAGACACTGAAATGTGGATAATACTGCCAGAGATCAGTATAGGAGAGCTGTCCTGTGCAGGGGATTCAACAGGAAAGGAGCACAAGGAGCCTGTAGGGGAGCTGTGCAATATGGAGACAAAGCTCAAAGCTTTAATAGGACCACCGCAATGACACGCAAAAATAAGGTATGAAAAGCCTTCATGGCAGAAAGAGAATGGTGCAAATCTCCAAAGTCAGCAAGAAGCTTGGGAACAGTGACCTCTCATCACCCTGTTCCGTCTCTCTGTGCTTCAGTTCCTTAATTTATTCTAGTCTGACAATTGCAACCTCAGTGTTCTCCAAGCAATCAACAAGTCTATCGCTCAGAATGAACACCAAACTGATTGTTCGAGCTAAATGGTGGTTTGTCAGGTTGCCAGAATGACTCTTTAAAGGCAATACATTATTACGATTTTAGCTAGTCCATTATTGTCACAAGTACCACAGGGATTCATTTTCCTGTGCCAGTGTTAGGTGTGCATACATACTCCTGGGATGAAGGATAAACTACTGCTGGAACTATGCTGCTTCACTTCTTTCAGCTTCCAAACATCCTCCCACAGGCACACATGCAGACTCTGCTAGTTCTTCCCTGTTTTACAGTCATATGCCAAAGCCCCAGTGGGCAAGACAGCAATCCTTGCCTCACAGAGGTTAAATAGCCAAGACTGCAAACGGTAGGAGAAATTATGGAGCAAGCTGGAGATAAAGTTACTTGCTTAAGGTCACAGAGCAAGCCACAGAATCCCTGTCTCCTCTTCCCTTCCTAATAGGTTGCATTTTCCCTCACCTTTGGCTGAACTTTCTTCTCTGCTGCTTATTTCCAGTTATGAATAATTCATTCTTCAGCTCTTACGTCAAGATTTCTGTTCACATATGATAACATTAACCAGATAGGAAGTCTTATGATAACATAATAAAATACTAAAAAGTATAGTAAGATCAAAAATCTTCAGCCAAGAATGTTGCTGTTGGTTTCTTTATCCATATGCATTTAGAACTGCTTCTTCTTTACTGATACTGGTGTAATTAAAATTCTGCCTCTCTCTGCCTGCCCATGGCAAGGACTTCATTTCTGCAATATGTAGCTTGAAACATGAAGAAATCCTGCATTCAGATTAGCTGCAGCATTTCCCTTGCCTCTCAAGTATTTTGAGTTTGTAGGGATTAATGCAAATCTGGTAACAAAATTTAGTCAAGGCAAACTGCAAATTCTGCTGCTAGTAAGAATTCATCACTTCTATGTGCAAGACTGGATCACCCATCCAAATGATCTGGAGTCCAAAAGAAATTCCAACCAGTGACTTAAATTGTTGTCTTGACATTAACTAGCCTAAGCTACTGCATTGAATAAAGTTCGCTGATCTGATTTCTGGAAGTGCTGGATACAGCTCCTATTGACCCTAACTGCGTGAATAAATTGACACTTTTAAAACAGAGGCTGTGCATTATTCAATTACCCTAAATCAGTTTGTCAGAGTGTCCTTTAGCTGCCTTCTATTAATTACAGCATAACATCGAAAGAAGTTGTAAATAACATGCCTCAAGCCTTTAAGAGAAATGTTGGTCACATCATCATCTGTCATTCTACTGGAACTCCACAGCTAGGTTCTCTACTTTCCTAGTTACATTTTCTTTGAGAGGCCCAATAAAAACTACTGTATAGTCATCACTCAGGGGAAAAAAGGAGACCGTGTGATGATTACTAAGGAAGTAAGAAGGGTGCAGTGGACAGTGAGGATGAAAAACAGAAACGGAATTTCTTTGCACTGTCCAAACTGATGGTGCACATCTCCCACAGCAGAATTGTATCCCATGAAATTTCTGTGCAGTGGCCCCTCTTACCCAGCCATCAGCATCCAGAGACAGCTGCAGGATGTTGGGATTCCTTTGTCTAAATGTTTGAACAGAGGTTGGGGTGAGTACAGATCATACAGAACCACTCCCTAACACTCTGCATCCTGAAATACTCCATACCAAGTATTTCTTAATAATATACTTTATATAATAAAATTTTGGTGTAGCATAAGGTTACAGTCCAGTGAAGAACAAACAGGTGAATTACTATAGCAACTGTATGAGACTGCTTCAAGTGAACTCGATGGGAGTAAGAAAAACACACGGGATCTCCCAGTCAGAAGCCCGGATGCTGATGGCTGACTGCAGTGCATGAACTCCAAGGCTGCTCGGTCCCCTGCAGACCCTAGAGGAAACAAACCCCAGACAAATGGGGGGCTGCCCCTCGATCAGTGCAGCAGGTGGGATGGCACAGCTCTGTTAGGTTGCCACTGAATACTGTGACAAGCCAGGTTGATAAATCCTTGGGTTCCAAAAAAATGGGCAGGTTTCCCTGAACAAAGCATAATTCTTGTTCCCAAACAATTCTGCTCACAACAAATCCTATGTCAAAAAGTGAAGAGAAGCACAGAAACAATGAAGTCACAAAGCCAAAGAAACATGAATCTTCCTGCTGAACAGTGACTTTACTGAGCAACATGTTATAAATTGCCTTGTATGTGAGTGCAGAATTGGACACAATGACTTCTGGAGATACTTTAGAGTCTACATCATTCAGTGGTTCTATATTCAAAGTTAGCCCTGCCCTTAATTCAGGTCCACATGTTACTTCTTGTGAAGAGAAAAGGAATGCAAAAGAGTTTTGAAGGCAGAAAACTCCCACTATTTGCTCATGTTTAAATTAAGTGAATTTTCAAATAGGAAGCAGAAATAGAATACTTTTTTTTTTTAAAAAAAATCTTTTTCTAGAAAAGCTCCTGTCATTTTTTCTAAAAAGAATTTCAGAAAGCAGTAGTGGCTTTTCCCGTTCCAAGCAAATAAATGCCCAAGACATCAGGATTAAAAACAATAAAGAGATGGTGCTCCTGCTGAGAGGAGAGAGGGGGGAGAAGGTGTGTGATTAACTTACTCACTGTTCACACATATTGGACACAGGGCTTAAAAGAATAAAAAAGAAAAACCCATGCAGCCGTAATTATACATCCTTAATCTAAAAGCCTCAAATTTTCTGCCATTTTCATTTAATTAAAAACATAAATGCTTTATTTTTGTACTAAGTTTCTCCTGCTGTGTTGTCTTTTGCAATCCAGTAGCAGTGTGAGCAGACAGCACTAATCATTCTGTAGGCATGAAAAAAGACAGGCTGAAAGATGGACTAGCAATAAAATCAAAACCTAGAACCATATTACTATAACAAGTATTTGAGCTAATACTATATACAATTAAAATGCTAATTCCAATATAAGGTTATAGAATCTTGAGTGCCTTATGTTACCTTTATAAAACTAAAACCATCAGGAATTAGACAATAAGGAATAGGTGCTAAATGTGACATTTAACCTCAGGGCAGAAAAAGGCTGTGCAAAAATCTTCACACAGGTTAAAACCGCATGTTAAGCACTGAACTGCAACCTGGCCCTCACCATTTTCAGCCCTGCGCCGCCACAGGATGCACGGGGGGAGGTGCAGCAACGCTTTGCTGGGAGCTGGTCCTTAGTTTTATGTGAAGTTTAAACAAAAGTATTCCAAGTCAAATAAACCCTTGCCAGCTGGAGGATGAGGAGGAGAGATCTCACAATGTCCCCTACTACTACTGGACATTGGCCTGAGTGGCCAAAGTCACAATCAACCCTTGGGCAAATGAACTACTTTGCAACACACAGCAGCAAAGAGAAACAACCACTACACACAGGAAGGACTATCTGAGGATGAGCATCTATGAAATTTCCTGTTCAAAGCCATATGTGAACATCACTGTTCTGCCGAAGTACTACTATTCATGCACCTAAAATGAACAGGACTCACCTTCCATTTCCATTGACACAGTGGCACTGTACTTCTACATTCATTAAAAATGTTACGAGGAAACCAATGTGAAATGGTTCCAAAACTGATGTAGGAGCCTCCAAAACATATTTTTTTCCTGAAAGCATTTTAAGGAGCATCCAGACTCTCTTTCCACTAACATCATTTATGCCAGCCAAGAAGACTCACATCTTCTACTGGTTGAAGTACCTTCAAAATGCAGCTACTGCTTTACCCAGTCAGTTACTCTTTAGTATGATTTGTAACTAATGTTTCATTCAAGTAATGCCTACACTCAAAAACTCAACTCCAGTTTTAACACAGATTTAATCTAAAAAGGCATGTCAGAGACATACATAAAATAATTTCTTACTTGCTTTAGAGCAGCTAAATAAAAAGCACATAAACAGACTTTTGGGGGGCTTGGGTGAGGTTGCGGGGAGACATGGGGAGGGACACAACAATTATGGATAACAGCGATTTGCAAGTTTTTAGTTTAATTCATTTCACACTATAAGATGAGGATAAATACCAAGTATTGCAGTTCACGTTTCAAACCTGCTGTCACAGAACTTGGAAAAGCAGGTAAGCATCTCTCAGTTCAGTACTACCATAAGGAAACCACACATCAATTTTTGTCTGCACAAACATTTTGCATCTAGAGTAACAAAACAGAGGGGAGACAAGCCTCTTACCTTATTCTTAAGTTCCAGAAGTCCTGACAGGGCCTGCAACTTCTGGAAACAGTTTTCCACCGTATACAAAAATATTTACTATTCACAGAAAGAAAGTCACATTCGTGCCTATCACCAGCCTGAGTCCCACATAATACTAAGCACTCTATTCCAAGTGTGACAACACCCGTGCCTTTAACTCCCATACCCTAAATCTGAACTGCTTTGAAAACAGACTGAAACCGATCTATTTCCAGAAACTTCAAATCTATTATTTCTTTATTAAATAGTTCACATGAATAAACTACAACCTAGTTCTATCCTCATAAACAAAGAATTAAACTATGGTAATATAATTAATGCCAACCAGGATGTATTTGCGGGGAAAAGCATCTCAACTAACATGATGAGATTAACAGTTCATATTAAAAAGAAAATTGCTTGATGTAGTTAGAATTTTATGTGGATAAATTAGACCTGGTACTTCTTGAAATGTTAACTGAGAACCTGAAATGAAACAGTCAATACATGTCACATGCTAATCAAATTAAAAGCTGATTAAGTTACAAATCTCTGCTGAAAGTCAAAGCAGAAAATCCTCATTGGGGGAGCAGGGTTTTTAATGGGTTCCTGCAGGCTCTACAGGCTTTTAATAATTCACTTTTTACCATTAGCCACCCGATGGGAAAAAAATAACAGTAAAATCTGGAGATGAGGCTGAGGGAAAAGTAAGCAAGAAGCAGGGTATGTCGTGGATGCACAAGCACAAATAGCAGTGGAAACAGAGCAGCATTCACTTTACCACTACTAAATGTGAACACAGGCAAACATTTTGGCACAGTGAATGCTGGGAGAAGGAGCCTTCAGAACCACTGTCACAGCATACCAGGAGGAGCTCTGATGTGTTCTGCTCTTGCTTCTTCACTGTATTTTGTCCTCTTACAGAAGAGGAACTTCAGTTCTCTAATGCTTTTAATTTTAAATGGCTACTACACATGTGGGGGGGGGCTCATCTAAATGCACATAGATGTACATACAACAGGATGTTTTTTCTGTAGTCAAAAGTGTGGCATAAAAGCTTTTCTGAAAGGTAATGACTGTCCTTTCTTCACACAGGACCACTTAATAAGTAATAAGTCGTATCATCATATTCACTGTCAGAGGTTGCCCAGAGAAACTGTAGATGCCCCATCCCTGGAAGTGTTCCAAGGCCACACTGGAACCTGAGCAACCTGGGATAGTGGAAGGTGTCCCTGCCCATGACAGGGGGTGGGAACTGGGTGATCTTACAGGTCCCTTCCGACCCAAACCATTCTATGATCATATTAGTTTAAGAATGCAACCTACTATTTGCTTCCAAAGCACATTTCTTAGGACTCTGTTTATTCAGCTACACAGGTTAAATAAATGAAGAGGGTGGGGGGGCCACAGGGGATGTACCTCAGAAGTTAATTAGAGGTATTTGTGGTACCATTTCATGTTGTATATAGCCTGGTGCCCTTGCTAATTGCTGCCAAAAAAGTGGACTCTCCTGCTCATGCTCTGCCCTCAACCACTTATTCACAGCCTTCCCCACACCCTGGGCCTCGTGCACATGCCGATCTGACAAAAAAAAGCACATCCAATATCAAAGCAATCCCCATCATCTTTCCCTTAAAGGACACAATAAAGTAGCATTTCTCAAGTTATTTAGGGACCCAAAGAGCCATTTATACATCTAACTACCTTTCCAAACACAGCCCTTGCTTGTCAAAAATCTACAACGTTCAAATGAATGATGGGATTCAAACCTGATACTAAATGGCACATATGCTTCAGATATGACTGCAGCCATTAGTGTTCCCATCTAATATTCCAGCATCTCCAGTGGTAAATTATTTCCTGTAACTGAGAAGTAATTATCATAAAGTTATTGGGTTATCAGACTTCTAATGATGTTATAATTGCTTTCATTATACAATTGATTTGTCACAAATGCTCATATTACAAACATTATTGACCTCCTGCCACTCCCAGAACATAATTATAAGCTGCAGTTCAGCTTAACACACGGCCCTCCTGTGATGCTGAAGTCACTTTTTGGCTCAGCAGCACTATGAGACTCAGGGCAGATGTTATTTTGCCACCTATTCTGCAAATTTTTACTCTCTCCATACTTCACCTTGGTGTTTCAATACCTTAACTCTGCTTCTTTATTTAGCCACGCTTCATTTACCCCCACTGCATCATATTTCTTCTCCACGTACAAAACTTCCTTCCTATTCTGCAGTTTTCCTTTGGACGCTCGCTACACTTTCACCAAAACCAAATTAGTTTCTGCTTTCCTTTGCCTGGTATTTTTCTTTTTGATTAAGTAACAGCCCAAATAATTTACTTGCCTTTTTTTTTCCTGAGTGTTCAACTTCTGCCTTTTAGCACAGTTATTTTCCCCCTTCATTTCTCTCTGGAGATTTTGCTGAATCCATCTGAAAGTTCAGACAAAGGAAAGGCAAGTACCCCATCAGATTTGTTTTAGCAGCAGCCCCATCCAAGCCTATTAAGCTTGGTAGATTTAGGATGGCATTCTTACCTTCCACAAGCTGTTGTTCTGAAATAACATGAGAGCTTTCTGAGTAACCTTTGGAAAATGAGAGCCCTAAAATCGAGTATTGTTAATACATCTATCCAAGGTTGCTACTTTCATACAAACCTAACCAAGACCCATATTTCCCTTGTTTTTCTCATCTGACAATTGAAGTTTAACTGATCAAGGCTAAAGTGCCACAGGGAGTTAATCCAGTTCGTACACTGACTCCTGAAAGTCTATGAGGTCATTAAACTATCCATCTGCCTACACATCTTTTCCTGCCTCTCAGAGATGTCCACACTTTAAAAGCCACAGAGGATTAAAAATACAGAAGGGGGGGGAAATCACGTTTAACATTATTCTTTCCTCTAGAACTAAACCAACATGATTAAGAATTGGGGAATTAGGGAAACATTGTACTATAAAAAGCCAGATGTCCCTAACAGTAGAAATTCTGTACTGTGAGAGTTAAAATATATCTTTTAGGTAGTAGTAAGGGAAGATAATACCAAGAATAAATAATGTTGAAAAAAATATCTAAAATACACAAACCATTAAACACCCAACAGATAAACTGTGGTCAAAAAAAGGAAAAAATAATAAATATTTTAAGGATTTGTCTATTTCTAGCATTTAAATTACTGCATTACTAAATTAAAAGGAAGGGAAAAAACCCCAAAAGTTACGTAACAAATATATGAATCCCCGTTGTCTGAGGTGAGAAACAATATCCAGTAGATCTTCCAAAACGTCTCTATTTTCAGACATAATTCTTGCCTGCATAAGAATCTGAAATGCCGTGTCAGAAGTAGACTACACCTGACTCCAGGAGTACAATAACAGCACCAGACTTGCACTGAAGTTACAACAGCGCAGATCAGGAGCAACTGAAGTCAAGTAAAGTTGCAGAGGAATTTTAAAAGGCAAATTTCAGAATCCACACCATAATTCTCTAATGCCCTTCACATTATGTCACCATTTAAATGTTTCCAAGGATTGCCATAAATTATGAATATTACGCTCTATGAACATAGGGCCAGCTGTGTGATGGTTTCTACCAGCAGATGAGGTCTGCAAATAGGTGGGAACCAGCTGTCTCATTTACCCTGCACACCACTCATTTAGACCACAACATGACAGAAACTATAGGAGAAACACTCTTGTGAATCAAGAGTTACAGTCTCTACCTTAAAATTCAACTGAATTAGTAAGGACATTTGCAACTCCCAAAATAGTGTTAATCTCCTCATGAGAACCATCAATGCATGAATATACATGGTAGCCCTATTGATTTGAAAAGAACAGGAAGCATCTTGCACTGCACAAGGCTTTAGCAGAACACCTTCAAAAGAGACCTAAGGGCTAGGCAGCCTGAGCTATGGAACTTGGAACAAACAGCACAGAAGATCTGGGGGCAGGAGAGGCTGCCTAGCAAATACAAAGCTCTCACACAAAAAAATAAAGCTTACGTCACACAAATATTTCAAACTGCAACTCTACAACCGGTTGCTTAGCAATGTCCTCTGCTCTGTTGTTCACCACAAGCTCTCTTACCAAAGCTAGTGCTAGCTGTGCTCAGGCTTCAGAGTCACTGAGCAGGACAGCTGAGCCACTCTGCGAGCTCGCTGCACACCCAAGTGTCTGTCCCACTGCCTGTGTCTGCCCAGCTTGCTCCGTATCCAGCTGTGCAGTGCTGTGCTGCCCCTCCACACCCCCAGCACCAGCTGCCCCTACTGCACCAGCCCGTGACGTGGCAGCTGAAGGGAACTGGAGCCATGCACAGGCACAAGTGTGCATGGAGTGGGACTCTTCTAGTTGGCACGACCTGTTCCGTCACTTTAGACCATCTCCCCCCTTCAGCTGTACGCAAGTGTCACTGCAGATTTGATTTGACCTTCTATTTAAAGAAAAAAGTGTTTTCTTATAACAAGAGTGGAGGAGAAAGACAGCACTGCCAGACTACTGACGTGTAGGAGGCTCTCCACAGGAATTCCACTCTTCAGGAGAATATTCTCTCTTCTCAGAACAAGTGGTCTCTAGCTGGCTGATGACACTCCATGCAGGGAGGTGGGAAGAGTTCAGGGAGCGCCAAGGAAACCCATCAAGCATTTCTTTGCCAGCTTGGAGGCAGACTTTCAACAAAAGAATTTTCTTTTCGCACGCTCCCTGTCATATCAGTGTTCTGCCCATGACTGCACAAGTAAATTTAAATCCTATTTCTGAGGCATTAAGTTTCTCTCCAGTGCGTTCCACTTGGAAACAGTTTAGGGAATATAGAGCTAAAATAAGACACACAAACAAAGTTTCAACAGCAGGACCAAAATTAGAGACCTAGTTTAAAAATACGCAGAGAAAGTTTCTTTCACAGGATTCATCATTCATATAGCGAGGCATGATCTGATGGTGAACTATCTGTGTGTGGGTTTTTCAAATGCAAAGCACAACACTTAAAATTGCTTATTTCTCCTTCCTAGAATCCTGAAATAGTATACCCTTGAAACTCAATTGAACAAAGACACATCTATTTTAAATTCTATCATGATCACACGATTATTTTTCTTCCTCAGAATCCCACATAAATAATGGAAGCAATTACATTTGATGTAACAGTAATTCTGAATTACAGATGCCAAGATTTGAAACTAGTTACCATTAGAGATACTCTCCTCTATTTTAATCAGTTATCTGCTAGTAAAAAAAAATCCCCTCAATTATCTAATTAATCATTTTACTTTAAAAATAAAAAAAAATGGATTATTATTGCTGTTATTTTCTTGCTATTCTGAGTTAAGGAATGTCTTTTTGGGAATATAGTTCTTTATTTTGTGGGAAAGGATGCAATTAACTTTCTCCAGCACGATAAAGTAATTCTTAGTTATGTGATCACATCAGTACTGTAAGTTTTTCATATCACATTCACATCCATATACCCCTTTCCATTTCCACACACAATCTAATGACCACTACAAAATCCTTTGAATACTGTAGGTCCATCCTTTCAAAGAGGATACATAGAGAAACTGACAGAGGATTATTGATTCTTATCAGATGTAATTAATCACTCTGTCAAGGACAATTCCTTATTCCTGTGCTAAATTCAGGCTCAATTGGCAATAACCACTCTTGACCAGACTCCCATCAAACTCTCCAGTACATGTCACTGAGCCATCCATCAATCCATTACATATATAACATAAAGATATAGAAGAAAATTAGTGTTGGAATACATTCCTCATACTAAGAAATCCCCTAAAATGCCTAAAGAACAATGCAGCAAACTACAACAAGGCCAGAAGAAATTGTAATCTATGGAGTTTATGTGTTACTTCCCATGACATCTCTAGATAGTTGGCTCTATTTCTGAAGTTCTGACATTTGGGGTTATTTAACCTGGAGTGGAAAAGTCTCCCCTTGATCTCCAGGAAAGCACAACATCTATTAACAGCACAGCAGTGCAGAATGAAAAGCCTTTTTGGGAAGTTTCTTGACAAAGCATAGAATCAGACCAATGCATTTAAAAGGCAAAATATGAAAAACATGAAAAGTTACCACTGGCTCATTTAAACAACTCGCCCAGGCCTTGTGCCAGACAGAACTGGGAAAACTATTGAAAATCTAAACCTGAGCTTCCCTGGGAAAGCTCATAGATACAAACCATCCATGTACTTTGAACAACTACAATGAGCTGCAGGTAGGAAAGTCTTGAAGGCACTCTCAGGGCTTTACACCTTTTGAAATCCTCAAGAAATTTGCTCAAAGCAGATGAACAGCAGATTTATAAGGCAACTGTCTACACTTTAAAGTAAGTTTAAAAGCACTGAAGTGCTGGTAAACAACAGCAAGTTACCAGACCTGGATTTCACACGCTAGGTTTCAACTGGACTGGAATTGACTTAGGGGAAAAAAAGGATCTTATAAAAAAAAAGGTAAAAAGCTTTGCTAAAGATTGCTGTCAAATAGGTGCTTCATCCTGCACCCCCCCAGCGGGTTTGCCTTTGTGCAAGGTCTGCTCTACAGGGTTTGCCCCAGCCCTCACAGTAATATACATGAACAACCCTCTCTAGCACATCTCAAGCATCAAGGAAGAAACTCCTTCTCACCCAACAAAAGGACAGGAGGAAATGAAAACTATTCCAGTGAAGTCATGCATCAGGTGACTACGATCTTGAAATATTTTGATTTTATTTCAAACATGGAGATTTAAAAAAAAAAAAAAAGAACTTTCTGCAGACAGGTTTACTTTATAAGGAAACGATTTCTTAATGGAACAATTTACTTCTGAAAAGATATTTCAAAAGCAATCTTCTCTCACAGACTGTAATTTACAAACTATCAGATTTGTTCATGACAGACAAAACCACTTGTGGTGAGGAATCACACCAAAGGCATATTGACCAAACAAGGTTTTCCAGATGACTTCAGAGATGAGGGGGTGAAGAAAGACACCAGCACACTACAGAAGACTTGAGTTTCCATGGGTTTTACTTTCCTGTTTTTCTTTGTACGTTACTCTTCCCCACTGGGAAGGTGCCCACAACAAGTTACACAAAGCACTACCACAAATTCAAAGGAGCTTTCACTCAATTCAGGATTAAGAAACTGTTCAAATCACTGTGCAGAAACACAGAGGGCTGTATTTCTGCTGCAGAGCACTGGCTCTGCCCAGACAATTGCATTACTCTTAGATCACTAAGGAGTAACTCGAGTATTCCTAAATTATTGGTTTGTGCTAATCAAAACCAACCAACCAAACAAACCCTTTAACTTTTTTCCCATAAAATAATTTGGTGTTGGCAATCACCCTCTTGGAACATCCAAACTATCAAACCTAGATGAAAGGCATGAGAGCCCCGGGGCAGAGCTGTGTGGGCCAGTCCCCTGAAGCCTATGGAACCCAGCTGGTGATGGAGACTCACAAGAGCACAAATCTCACAGCACTCAAAACACAATATTCATTACAGGAAGCTGCAGGAAAAAGAATGCTACAACTATCTCTGGAAAGAGGAAATACATGCCTCCACATTGTGATGTAACTACTTCCAAAGTAACTAGCTCTTTATAAATCTTGTACTTTGAAGAATTTCCAAAACCACAAGCAGAAATTACTTCAGCTCTAATTGCTCATTTTTCTCACCAAAATTATGTATTTTAAAGCTTTAAAAGCATTACACACTTGTGCTATCTTACCTCAAAAGGGAGAAGTGAGTATATGTGCCCATAACCAGCTACTGCATTTGTACAAGTCCTTCTTTTGTTCTCTTCAATTTAGTAACTGCAGGAGGAGGCTGTCATTTTTCTTCCTTCATATTTCGAAATTAAATCCTGCATATTTTATATTTAACTCTTGTTTTCTTATTAATCAGCAAATTTGTAAAACTGACAGCCACGACACAGACATAGGACCGGTGCTTTACTGCTCCCTGTAACTGCTCTAGCAGAGAGGAAAGGAAAAAAATGCCCTCTCAGCTCTTTTTGGCCTTACAGCTCACTCATCAAGACGTAAACTGTGTACATTTGGGGGGTTGGTAGTAAAGCGTTGCACAGCAAGGAGACTTTCGACGAACTCCCCAGTCCAGCTCACAAATGGGCACGTTACCTGTGCCTCACAGTACACATACTGGAGTTCCTGTACAGCTTTACAATTTATAGTACTCACGTATGTCTAAAGGAATACTCTGAAGCGAATACTCTATACACTTTAAAATCATAAGTATGAGCAATTAACTGAAAGATAGAAATCTTCCACTGCTGAAAAAATCAGTAATGTGTCTTCTAACTAATGGACTGCAAATGCTATAAAAACCTCAGGCTTATAGAAGTGTTCTCTCTCCCAGAGCCCCTAGAGCTTTCCAGATAAATATCTAATTATTTGAAAGTACAATTTCAATAAATAAATAATCTCAGCAGATTGCTCTAAGTAGATATTGATGCATTCCTACAAGAATGTCTCCACTGGCTGTAGAACCCATTTACACTTTTTATGCTTTTTGTGTATTTTAAAAAGCGCATTTTTTAAGCCTGCGATCAAAGACTACATCTGTTCTAATACCTGATTTTAAATTGCCAGGATTTAAACTAGTTAGAAATCACTCTGGAATTGACGTGAAGTCAGCAGGAGCTATGGGGACCTGGTTTAGATACAACAAAACAATCATAAATTACATCTGAAAGTTTAATAAAATACTTCCAGACTGAGCAGCATTATAACTATTCTATTAAATAAGGAACAGTGCTTATAAAAAGTTTATACTTAGTAATACCATTTAAAAAACCACCAAACCCAAGCAATTAAAGAGAATCCTAAAAAGAAAGATTAGTTGTTAACTTCCATCATGTACCTCATCCTATAGTCTTTTCTTATGCATCCCACTGAGGTTCTCTAGTTTTAGAAATATAAAAAAAAAAAAAAGAAAAAAAAATGGCTAAGCCTGTGAAACAAGTCTGTTGACATATTGAACCCACCACCTCAAAAAGGTTAGAGCAACCTTTTGGGTTAAAAATGAAAAATCAGTTCAATCTAATCTAGGTGATCTCTCCAAGGCAGACCACCCAGACTGTCCAGAGTGTGTTTGGTGAACAGCAAGCTAACCAACAAGAACCTGAGCAGGATGTGTTTAGGCAAGTGTCTAACAGTAAACACATTCCAAGCAAAAAGGGGGGTTTTATTGTTACTTGAAACATTAAAATATTTATATAGTTATGTATAAGCAGCACATAAAATAAGGTGCCTCAAGAATGCTTAGAGGAAGGAGAGATCTCCTAGTTTGTCACTGCTGACTGTGACAGGCTTCTGTTACAACCAGAAAGTTTCTGCTGAAGTGAACCTGTGGTTTTCTCTAACAATTTTAAATGACATTTCAGAAGAAAACACAGCAAAAGGCAAAGAAAATTGAGCACTCCGGTCTTAGTCTAATCCAACTGATGGTCAAAAATGATCCATTTTCATGTACAGTACATTGCACACTTCAAAAATCAGCATTTGGTGGACTGCGCTTTTTGATGCCAGAATTGTGCCCTGTCTCTCCAGCCTGTGACTGTTAAGACCTTTCACAGGATCCAAGAGGAAGCATCTCTGTACTCATTTTATTCCCAGAGGATGCTGCTGGGCTGAAGGCGATGAAGAGGGGCAAAACGGAATACTCACAGCACAAAGTGGTTTGGTTCTTTGAGGAGGACTCAATAAATTAAAGAATTATACCTATATCCCAAAGCTGGAGCTAAAAACTGTTTGCAATAGTGCTACTCAGTATGTAACTGAACACAATCCACCGTGATAACAAGAAAGAGTCAACAATACGGATGGGCAGTTCAGTCTCTGGAATAGTTTTGCAGGTGGAACACATGGCTGGAACTCTGAACATCTTTCCTTTGCATAGACAATGATTCCGCTTTTGAAGTTAAAGGCAGTGCTTCAGTCTACCATAGCAAAAAAACAATAACAAAAACATTGTTGGCACACACACAGATCATCACATCCTGTATTGACAGATGCAGTTTGGGAAGGGGCATTTTGCTAAACCAAGTGCTTAGCTAATGAGCTCATCAAAAAGAAGTAATAGCATACCGATTCGTGCTTCGACTTCTTTTAAGAAGAAACTGGCCAGCTGTCCAAAAACACTGTCAACAGACAACCATTTTGTAATGCTGACATTACACTGACCCCCTTTCAAAAACACTAAGTACAGTCTGTCATCTCAGCAAACTTAAATATTTTTGTAAATAAGTGTTCTGCTTGCACAGTGCAGCAAGCTTACAATCCTAGCTTGTTTTACTTTTGCAAGGAAACATGATCAGCATCATAAGAAAACAGGAATATTTGACCAGTTTTAACTTCTGTGAAGTCCGACTGCTTGACTCGCCACTACAGCTCCTACAGTCTTTCCAAACTAATTAGAGATGTGTTAGGACACTCACAAGAAATGCAACTGGGGGATCTCTCCATTCTAATAAATCACAAGGTCGTTTTATTTGGTGCCTTCTTTCCCTATTGCATGCTTTCAGTGACAGGTATCACCTCAATTATTGTTTCTTAGTACATTTGTTACAGGTCAAAGTAAAGCAAAAAAAAAACAAATCACTTAGTGTACTTGTCATAAGATACTTCATTTTATAATAAAAATATTTTTATTGCATGCCAACCTGAAAGATCAATGATTGGTTTCTGAAATTCATTGAAGTGTGGGTATGTGAGCAGAATATCCTAATTTGACTGTCACACAACTCTTGCAATAGTCAAGCCTCCTAAGTGGCCAGTAAAATAATGTCTGCTTTTCTAAACCAGTACCAGAAATGTCGGTGGTTACAACTTAGAGGTGACTGAAGTAAACACAAAACTTTCTACTGATTTCTTTCACTCCCACCTCAGTTTAAAAAAAGGAAGAAAAGGAAAAGAAAAATGGGAATACAAGAAATCTGATGCAGGAGACAAGCGAAATGGGATTAACTGAACAGCTTGAAGAACACATGGAATAGCTCCTTCCAAAAAAATTTCACCTACATCTGCAGAGATGTAGAATGCCTTGGCACCAAATGCTGGAAGATGGGAGCTATTCCATTTCCCCTGCAGCTGCAAAAGGAGGAGCTGGTGGACACACACACAAAACACCTCCAAGTTCCCTGCCTTACTTCACATCACTCTTTCCACAGAGCCTAATTCTCACTGATGTACCATGAGGAATCTTATTTACTACCTTAAGCTGAACTTTGTGTCAATATTCACATTATATATAATCATATTCATTTCTGACTTTAATTCAGTTTAGGTTTTTGGGTTGGTTTGGGGCTTGGGGGGAGAAGAGGACTTGAGGGATGGGTTTTTTCATTTGTTTGGGTTTTTGGTTGGTTGGTTGGGCTTTGGGGAGGGGAGATGAGGGAAGTTGATAATTACTTAATGCTGCAGTTCCAAGAAAATGAGAGAATGAGCTTGGAGTTCCTCCAAAAGGGTGGCAGAACACTCAGAAGAGGATTCTGAATATTTTTAACTGGTGAGATTATATACAACACAATAATTTATCATTTGCTTATTGTTTTCCCAAGGGGAAAAAAAAATTGACATTGTGGTGGCAAAATGAATCCGGAAAAGAGCGGGGAGGGTCAAGGTAGGTAAAATATTTGCTGTTCTACTGGAAAAGACTTTCAGAAGCAGAGTCCTCCATGTGAGATGGGCAAGAGAAAGGAACTGATGTTGCCTCCTCCACATCTTACATGTGTATGCACCAAGCAGAATGAAGGAACATTCTAGTCTGAAGTAATTAGAAACAAATACACACACCATTAGAATGCACACATGGACACCAAGAAACACCGTACTTCTTCAAACAGCATGCAGGCTCTATGAAATGGATTCACCACTCCAGAAGAACATTGCTCCAGCCCCCTGGTTAACAAGTGCAGATCACTGCTGGGACACATCATTTAGCAATCTCTCGGAGCTGTGCTGCCTTGGGTGGTTAATTGGATAGTGCCATGGTGTAATTGCACACAACTGTTCAGTGTAAAACCCTCAGTTAGTGGAATGAAAAAGTTGTAGAAGAATAAAGAAAAGCTCCAATAATTGTTTCAAACTAAGTTGACAAGATGTTTTTGCTTCTATTCCACTGAGCAGACTCCTGCTTCTCCTGTGTGCTGATGCTACACAACACATCCGCGCTCCGTACGTGACAGCAGACAACCTCAGCAACACAAGGAGACAGTATTACATACTTATTGCTGAAGTTTCAAACAGTTTCTTCATGGAGACTCAGTCACTGCTTCCATATGTATACTAATAACCCATGATTACCTACCTCGTTTCAAATTTTGAACTTTAAATTAGCCTAGTAGCTGTAATGTGCTTTTAGGGCTGGTTCCAGTGCATCACCTCCTCACATGAACATTCAAAATACAAATGCACTACGGAATTGATTCGTTGCAGCAGATCTAAAGCTACAGGAAGCTGTGTGTGTTGCTACAGGGTTGTGAGGAAGGAGCAGACAGAATTATTTACCTTGGAACAGCCGCTCTTTGCTGGTCAGCAGCGAGGGAAGAACACCAGGACTGCAGCCCACTCCTCAGCTCTGCACGCTCCTGTTTGCAGTTATGTTTCCGAAAGCCAAGTGCACAGAGAACTGTGGAAGTTGACAAAAAAATGGGAGCAACTGTTCAGCATACTAGCTATGACATACAAACCCTTCAACATCATAATGCACAATTAACTCATCTCAATCTGTTAATGCTTTTTGATGCTGATTTACACCCCTAATAATCAGACACTGCCTAAGCGAATCACTGCACCTGTTGGCTGGAGTCAGTTCTGCTCCATTTATCAGTTCTGGGATTTTTAGATCATAAAGACCACCAAATCAAAACTACACTTAATGGTGTTGAGGAAACTGTTTGTTGAATAAATACATATATAATTACTCTAAGCAAAGCTGGCATTTTTTCTGGTGATAAACCAAATCTCCTGAGCCTGTTCAGTAGAGAGAAAATTGGAAATTCTCCCTTAGAACTTTCTTACATCTCCAAACCTGATTGCCACCCTGTTGTATTTCCTGTACACTTGTAATGAATGGTGTAACCATTTTAACCTACTCCAACTGAGGCAATGACATCCAACCTTCACCTCTGATGTCACAAAACAAAGTACCCTCAAAACACCAAGCACCTGTAAAGGCCAGACTTGAGCATATGCATGGGCAAGAGACTACATAACTTGAACAAATAAAAGCGGATTAACTTTATGGATTAAGATCACTTCAAGAATGACTGGTATCAGAACTGTAGTCTCACTGAATCTGAGCTGTATTTGCTGGGAATTTCCACTCCTGCTAGGACAAGCTCGGTGCATTACAAATGACAGTGACCTTTGCCAATGTGATTTATTTTGCTATGTAACTAAAAAGCACTAAAGCATATGTAGTTTCCCCATCTGTATTACAGATTCATTGTTGGTTTACATTTGCTAGAATTTAATTAAGTGCAAAGATAGGGGTGATGATTTCGAGTGCAGTAAAAATTTTATTTTTTTTTCCTGAAAATATTGCTACATCATCTGATTTTATACTGGAATAGTTGGCAGCTACTTCTATAATTAAGGCATAGAGTTAAAAATATGAATGCTGTAATACTTAATTAGATATTCTGTATACAGTTTTTCTTCATCAACTAATTTATACACAGATTAGGGCTGTTTTATTACGCTATTACATATTTTAGATATGTAAAAATACATTTAATCTGAAAGAAGACAACTTGCAGTTAAAAGCAAGAATTAATCTGATTAACTTCAAGTTATTTAAGTCAATAAAAGCGCAGCTAAAAACCATCCCTCCTGCCAGGATTATGGGCCAGCAGTGACCCTGCTGCACTGTAGTAAAATGTTCCATCAGTGCACTCCACAGCCATGGAGTGCTGAGCCATTTTAGCTCTGGCTCATGCCAGTTCATCTGCTTCTTTTCTCCTATTTCTGTGAATTCTGTGCACAGTCAGTCCGCAGTGCGCCTCCATGTTTTACATTACTGGGTTCACACGCAGCTTCTAGCACATGTTAATGTCTATTCTTTGGGAAACAGTGTTTAGAATGTGGACACTGAAAAGGGCTAGACTATGTCCAGCTTCAGAAGAAATCCTTACCACATGACGCGTTGTCACCCATAAACCCTTCCTCCCACATGTTTCCAACGGAGTATGCATCCTTTTGGCAAAAAAAGGCAAGGATTTAAATTTCAGCCAGTTTTGCTGACGAGAGAGCCGGCTGTGAGTCCACCAGGAGCTCAGAAGGGGACCCTTCCCTCAGGCTCTCATTCCCGCACCCCACCCCACACTGGTCCCACCACTCCTCCCTGCCCAAACCCACCTTTTTTCCAGCCGTGACCCTTTTTGTTCCCGTGTATTCCTGCCAAAAGCCCTGCTCCCCTCACTGCCCCGGCACAGCCCACTCCCCTTCCCCTCACGCTCCGCTGCCTTGGCACGGAGCTGTCCCTGCCCTCCCTCAGCACCTGAGCCAAGCTCCCATTTTGGCTCAAAGTGCCCCAAACCCACAAATAACCACACACCAGAAACAAATCACACCTTGGGGACAGAGAGGGCGGTGTCCTGGGGCGCTCCCAGCCCTCCTTACCAAGGAGCACCATGCCCTCAGGTGTGTCCCCAGGGAGCCCCTCGCGCAGGTGAGCCCCCAGAACCTTCCGGAAGCCCCCGAACTTTCCAGAAGCCCCCAGAACCTTCCGGAAGCCCCCGAACCTTCTGGAAGCCCCCAGAACCTTCCGGAAGCCCCCGAACCTTCTGGAAGCCCCCAGAACCTTCCGGAAAGCCCCCAGAACCTTCCGGAAAGCCCCCAGAACCTTCCGGAAGCCCCCAGAAGCCCCAGCCCCTCCACCCTCCGGGCACAGCAGTGCCCTGCCCTGGGAAGCACATGCTCCATTTATAAGGCACCCTTGGTTCAGAACCACGAACACACCAAGGAAAACCCTCACTACTCTGCAGCCCCTTTCCTCAGGGGAAAGGCAGCTCCACCTGGGGCGGGCACTGAAGGCTCAACACGCCTGAGGAAATACAGCTCCCGAACGCCACACGTACAATACACCAAAGGAAAGGGGGCTGCTGCCTCACGGCAGTTCTGTCCTCAGGTTTTCTCTTTGCTGGATGCTGTTTTAATAAACGCAGCCTCTCTTCCCTTCCCTAAAGGACTTTTTTTTTTCCTTAAGAGATTCAAAAGATTCCCATTCTAACAGCAGAAGCAGAAAGCCAGCCCAGCACCCAAGCCCAGACAGAGCTCCAAGGTCCACAGAGACTCTGCTGACACCATCAAGAGGTGGCACCCAAAGCTCATAACTCTGCTCATATCCTTTCAAACACAAAGGTGTTCCACAAGAAAAGGAATTGTCAAAAATTAAACACAATCCAAGCTTAAGCTTTCTTCCTAAGTTTTCTTGATTAGGCTTCCAGAAGAATTACAGCATACAAACCTCTGTGCTCCTGAGGACTTCTGATCTACTCATCACTGCTCCTAACCCAGAAAGAGAATATTCTTGGCAAGAACATCATTGAAAAAGATGCCAACACGACATTTTCTCCCATTTCCAATGGAGGAAGGAAAGCATATTTGTTTGCACATGAGATAACAAAACCAGCAGGCAGGAAACTTGTGACAGATGAAGGGGTTTGCTTTAAAAACTCCTCCTTTGTACCTCATATGTAGTTTGCCTGCCATGTAAATTAAAAGGGACAAAAAAGGATAAGAGGAGGAGGAGGAAAGAGAAAGCATCAAGCTAACCCTAACCTACTCCAGGGCAAGGGGGTAGAGCTCCCCTACCCCCACTGCCTGACTGAAGCTCTTTATTTCTTTATTTTAGTATTCAGAGGAGCAAGGAATGGTGAGCATAACACCAGGAAACCAGATAGCACTGTGTGTGTATAACAATTTTAGCTGTATTATTTATTACTGGGATACAGTTCTGTGTGCAGCATTGATTTCTTTTGTTTTTCCAGTAGTGAATGGATGTGGACTAACAATGATTCTTCTATTGGACTGTGAAGGTTTCTTTTATACTAGCAATAAATCTTTGCTTTATATATAAAGGTGTGTTTCCTTTTTGAAACAAGATTTTGAGTATAACAATGCAATTTGGACATTCAGCATTAGAATTAAACTGAATCAAATGTTCTACTTGAGATTTTTACCTCATTCCTTGCTCACAGCAGGGCGAAGACACAAGAACATACAAAAGAATAAGCCTTGACACTTGCCTAAATTACCTGGTCAGCTTTCCAATACTGGAGGAAGGGTTATTGGATGGAGTCAAAATACAGTTTTTACTCCTTTCATAATACCTTTAATCAACGCGAAGAAGCTGGTTGTAACAAACCTGTTATATTATCTCTGTCCCTTTGGGTGTGGGTTTTTTTTCCTGTTGGTTGTGGCTTTCTTTTTGTTTTTTTTTTGCTTTACTTCTTACATAAGAAATTTCAATCATGAAACAAAACTACAGAATCTTAGAAAACAGATTTTTAAAACTTAGGATTTTTCCCCCTAAGGCATATGTTACCAGTAATAACAGCTTAAAAATATAATAGAAAAATTTTCAACTTTCTTGCCAAAATTATTTTAAATGGTTAAATCCCATGCCAGCAACACCAATACACCTATGGCAGCAATGTCTACACTCCATTACTGCCAATTAGAAATATCACTGTGAACAGAATTTCTCCCAGGGCGGCTGCCATGCAGAATTAAATATGAGATTTTTCAGAAGCCAAGTGCAAATATTTGTTTGGTCTATGAGAAAGGAAGGGAGTGAACCACAGAGCAGCAATTCACCCCCTGCCTGGCAAATTATATCTGAGACTTATGGTTAAATATGACTTTGTTATTCTGCACCTTTAGAAGCACACGGAAGCTCAACATAATAAGTGTAACACACCATGTATATAACATAAGGCACAGCTTACTACATTTACATTACTGTTACTGTGGGATCTGATTTTAAGCGTGATCTGAATAACTCCTGCCTCCAAGTCCCCTACTGACAGGGAGCTCCACTGTACCTCTTATTCTTCTGATCACACTTAATGGAACAGTAGTGAAAAATCAGGAAGATCACAAGACAAATCCAAAAGCTTGCTTAGTAATTACATCTCCTGGGACTCCTTTATGTTTTACCTTAGGAAGCCACAGGTCATCCCCATCCCTTTTATTTCCCTTTTACTTGCCTGAGCAAACATTTCTGCCTGCCAATTTGCAAGCATAGTGACTCCCACAGTTACAGTTTTCTGTAAACGTAATGGCTAAAAATCAATAGTCACTATAACTCTTTCAAAGTTCATTATAAATTTCAATGCAACCAAAACTAGTTAAGATCCCCTGGCTGCAATGACTCAACCACATGAATAAATCTATACAAATGAATAACTATTTTGGGGTCAAAGCAATTTTTCACCAATGTGAAGAAAGTCTCAAAGAGCTTTTTGTAAACCAAGGATTAGGAGTGAGGCAAAAATCTTCCTGGAAGAATAAACACTCATGTATATTCACTTATTCATCACCACAGTTTCGCTCTGACCCATTTTCTAGGCACAAATGTTTAGTCCTTCATAATTTTCATGCTCTTAATCTCCCCACATCCCACTCCATCCTCAAGAATTCCTCCTATCCAGTACTACTTAATCCAAAACTCTAACATTGGACTAGCACCTTTCCAGTTTCACTAACAGGCCTCAGTTATCACTCTACACAGTGGAAATAACACGCATGTGCGTTACCTGAAAACATTAAATTAAATGAAATCGTTCTCCTCATCTCTAAGTTTTTGTTTTCCAGCAGGAGGCACGGGGAAGCCACTGCCCTGCTCACCCCCAGGAGAGGGGAAAGGTAATACACCAATTACTGCAGCACAAATCCCAAAGGTTTTCTAAGCTCATGCCACTCTTTTTAGCTCTAACAAAACACCTCCACAATGTACTACAGAATCTCAGGGGGAAGCAAGCGTCCAGCATATACTAACAAAATGGCTTGTGTTTGTGCTGCCTTTCACAGGTTTGCTGAGCAGGAGCAGAAAGCATTTGGCAGCACTAATCAGGTCCTGTTTGGAGCCCGGGAGGGTGCAGAGAAACTCAACAATGGCATCAGTAGTGCCTGCAGAAACCACCAGGTAGTTCTACTCAATGACTCCGGGACATGCCATCTCTTTATCCTGGAAACACGGTCCTTTCTCATGAGTCAGCCAGTTAAATGAGGGTTCTGTGGAAAAGCTGAAACGGCAAGGAAAATTTCTTTGGAAATGTTAAAGGCTTCTGAAGTCAGTCAATGCCTTACACGTATGTGTTGTCTCCCAAAGCTTTGCATATCCTACATTTGGCTGAGAACTCACTTCTCCAAGAATCTCTTTAAAGTAGCACAATTACTGTTACCGATTTTATCTGTTCTTCATAGTTTTCATCTCACTGGCAGGTGTCAATGAACACTTCTTATGCTCCATAAACTTAATTTAAATGCCTTCTCAAATTCAGAGTTTAGCACTTCTATTGTTTATCTCAAATATTTTAGTACATATTCTTTTTCTTTTAAAATTCACTAGGGAAAATTGGGAAGCATTAGACATCACTCCTGCTGTGAATATGATACATTTAACCATCCTTGCTTCCCTTTATTATCCTTTCAATTTAGGCAACGGCACATCACCTTAAAGTGCTCATATGTTCAGCCAAGAAATCAGTTGGGTTATTCAAGCTATCATGCTTTTGTAAGGCTTCACAAAACAGATCTTTCATAGGGAAGAGGAAAACATCCCAAGTTACAACAGGAAACAACTTCATCTCTTTTGCACGGTAGATGATTTAAAATCCTAACATCCGAGGTTGCAAGGCAATGTCAATTTAATGGGAGTCAGGATGAAAGCTCTCCTTTGCAATGGTTTTCCGTAATTCTCCATTTCATGCCTGTTGATTTCCCTCTGGAGGAGGGGTCCCCAGAGAACACACGGAACCGCCTGGCCCTCTGGCCAAGGTACATCAGCCTGTGCAGTCACACACCCCTCAGCTCCAGGCAGACAGGAATAAACAGACCAGCTCTCAGGGAGGATGGGTTTTCTTCCCTCTCCAGCACAGAGGCACTGACTGAGTTTTCCCTAAGTAGGCTGGCATTACATAACCTAATGGAAATTACTGCACAGGAATGCCTCGAGGCATGGGAGCATTCCCTGAAAGCCCTGTAAACAAAGGGCTTCACAGTAACTTCATCCCTTCTTACTGCTTTGGAGTTGGATGAAATCAATATACCACTGTCACAAGGACTAAAAATGGGACTGTAAATGTCTCACTGGTGTCCTAGACCACTCTGCAAGTGCCATTGTGGACCTATGCTTTTAGACTGCCTCAGAATAGTTACGAAATGATTTTTCTAAGTCAGTATACTAAAGAACAATCTACAAAGACATTTAAAATTAAAGACATAAAATATTAGCTTTCTGAACTAAAAAAAAGCCCTTTAAGGCCAAGACAAAAAAAAAATTATAAACAGCATGTCCAGAGCAAAGGTTTCTCTTTCAAAAAAGCAACGAGCATTTAATAATCATGCCCCTGTTGTCTTCAAGAAAACTTACACTCTAAACTGCTTGTCAGTTTTGAGATGGAAACTCTGGATTATAATTTTCAAAACTTCTGGTCAACCCACTGAGAAAGACCATTAACTTTTCCTACCAGCAGAAATTTAATACTACCCCACTTCACAGTATTTAAAAGTCCAAGGAGCCTCTGAGCTTTACCAAGAGTCAGATGTTTATCTCAGTGAACAGGACAGTATTTTATGAAGTTTACTGCAGAAGAACTCCTGTTACAGATACATGAATAAATTCATTCCAGAAATTACAAATAAACTCAGACACACTACTTAAAGCTCATTTTTACACTGACTATGCTATGATACCCTGTGTATTTATAACTCAGATGATGGTATAAATGTGAAGAGGCTCCCTCTTACTATCATGACAATGAAAAAAATGTTCTTACAAATGATTGAAGGAGTAATAGGAGAGAAAGGAAGAACTTCAGAGAAAAGGATGATAACCTTATAGCATGATGTATACACACTGTCACTGACTATGTGTTGTTCTGTGCTGCAGCATTTTATCTTATATCCACTTGAAAGTCCTCAATCTCTGATGTATTTTTCTTTGCATACTATTTGTTATAAATGTTGGTTCTCATTTACCTGGATGTAATCTAAATGATTGAGGAATTTAATAACAGAAACTATAATCTGTAATACAGTGATTTCCTTCTAATTAACTTGGCTATACATTTTGACAGGCAGTCTGTAAGACTGAAATTATGACATTTATTAATACAGTTTTAAATTATGCTTACCCTTACCAAGGAAAAGTGGCTCCCTATTTCACAGCCTTCAGTTCTCACTGTCATAATAACACAAAACTTGCATGTTCTTCTGTCAGAAACCTATCCTACAGAATCCTTCAATGTTCCTCCTGGTAAAACAACTTTTGTTTTATACCCAATTCTGAAATCCTTTCCAATACACAAAAGACTCACCTTTATGCCATACTGAAATAGGGGGAGCCTTTTTGCTCTCATAAACTTTAACTATTTTCACTGCTAGGCTATTTTAACAAACTTCGGGTTAGTGACAGCAAAGGACCTGCAGACAAAAGCCAGGAGAAGCATCAAATCACCCCCAAGTACTCTGCAATAAGTAGGAAGTGCATGAGCAATGAAGTCTGAATTGCAGTGCCCAGTCTGGGCTGCTTGCAGGACACAGCCTGACCAGACCCATCCATCATCTGAGTGCCGGCGACATCATTCCCTCGCCGAGCCTGAAGGGAGCAGATTTACAGCTCCCTTCAGAGCATCTTGGATCCCGTGGCACACCTCAGCCACTGCTCTGTAGGCTGGCACAGATCACACGAGTGACAAACAAACCATCACCAGCTTCCCACTGTGCCAAAAAAGGCTGATGGACGCAGAGTGCTGAATGCAAACATGAACGCACACGGAGCTTCAGGACATACAAAGCAAGCTGGGTGACAGTGCAAGGTATGTTTTCATGAAGGTAGAAAGACTAAAAGACCTTGCACAGCAACTACAGGTTTAATGATAATTAATGATGTGCAAGGAATTCAGTTAATACAATGACATCAGCCTCCCCATGCGAGGGAGATGTCAGAGTGTCGCAGGCTGCTACAGCCCAGAAGAGCAAAGCTAAGATCATTTGAAACACTAAATTTAGAATCTAGTCCAGCCCACAAAATCTGAATAGTTCAAAAGAGCAACCTTACACATGCACTGACCCAGCAGCTGGCTTTTAAGAAAGCAGCTTCAGAAAATTCCAAACATCCTTCACATCCTGTAATGGAATTTCTTAAGCTGACTTTCCTCAGCAAAGTCACCTCAGCTGTGTTGATTTCTGATCTTATTTATTCCCTCTTTGATCATTTATTATCTAGTGGCTTTGCTTACAACACTGACCATTATGAACCACTTGTGCTCCATGGCACGTTAGCACAGCAATTCATTATACAACAAAGCATTTCAAAACACCCAAGTCACAGAAATGTGATCAGCTGTGGTTTAGCACTGTCTTGGCCCTTAAACTTCAGATTTCCAGCTACAGTTCATAGTCCTGGAAGTTACAAGGTTTGAGTTTCACTTGGATCTCATTAGAAGAGACCCAGAATTTTCACTGAAGAGCTAGAACACGAGAAAGCACGATCTCCACGGTGGTTTCAGGGTAGCTGAGGATGCTGCTAAGCAATAGGAATTTAACACTCAAAATGTCTGGCCAACTGAGATCTCTCAACAGCAAAAATTAATTTTTAATGCCATCCTACTTTGAAATCTGTTGGCTACATTCACAAAGATGTGAAAAGACTACAACACATAAAGGTTTAGATGCCATTCACTCAGTAAGCACTTCAGTGAATTTCTGTTAAATCATTTTGCTTTTATGCCATTCCCATCCAGGTCAAACCTGGCTGAGCTGCTTTTCAAAGCAGTTTTAGCTAGCTACGAACTCACAGGTATTTTCATAAAGGTATTTTACTTGAAATTCAAAATAAGATATGCCTCAACAACAATAAAATAGGGGGAAAAAAGCAAGATGCAATGTTCCTGTTTACATTTGCAAATTAGACTAGATGAAATATGAAACACTTCTAGTCCTGGGTGTAAACAACTATTTCATACATTTTAATAAAGATATGAGATCATCCAAGGAACTGCCCCTAGATAACAGGGAAATTGGAAAGCAAAATGCATGACATTTCAAACAAGTGAAAATGCATTGACATTTTATTCAAAGCTCTGTCAAAATAAACGTAAAAAAAACCCCTCTCAAACTACCAATTATTTCAAGTATTAAAAAAAAAAGGGAGGGCAAGTCTTTGGTTTAGACCAGATCAGTTCTGCATACAGAAGGCTCTATATGGCAGGTTTTATACCGAGTCCAGCTTAACATCCATTTGAAAAATACAATGAGGGAGCCATTACCCAAAGTATTATACCAAGGTCCTGCCTGTTTGCCCTTCTCCTTTATTGCCCACCTTCCCTCAGCACATCATCTGAACAATTATTCAAGTAAAACCAACTGCCCTCCCTGCTTCATGAAAATTCTAACACTAATCTAGTGGTCACCACATAGGGAAATACTTCTTCATGTCACACACTTGTTCTGCTGACACAATTAATTTTCTTCTGAAAATGTACATTTTTATTAACACTATGTGGAAGTACCTGTTATTAATATTGCAATTACCTGTAGAAAGAGGCAATGTTGTTGTGTTATTCAATATAGTCTGTTATATTAAATATTCAAGACTAACCAGGTTTCTGTGAAAATTCATACATCTTCTACAAAATGTTCACATGTTCAGATACGCCAGAGCAATACAAATATCACAAGACAATGTCCCAGGTAAACTACAGCAGGATCCCCAGATATGCTATGGAAACAGGAGCCAATTTACATTTATGGTTCTGGAATGGTATTCCAGGATCAACGAGCACAAAGGCTGTGAGACTCAGATTGCTCTGTCTGTTACAAGGCATTTCTTTAACATACCTCTTTCATGTGCTAGTAAAACAGAAGTGAAAATCCGAGGATACCTAAATTGCATTTGACACCCAGGCCAAATATCCACTACTACTGGATTTTCACACCAGTTTTGTTCGTTTTTTTTAAACTAAAACCAAGTACACACACACTTTTGTCACTGATTTTATCTAATGATATTTACAGACAGCCTTGTTAGGCTGGGTATCAGGAAAAGGTTCTTCCCCCAGAGAGTGGCTGGGCACTGATCAGGCTCCCCAGGGCAGTGGGCACAGCACCAAGGCTGACAGAGCTCAAGAACTCTTTGCATCACACTCTCGGGCACAGGGTGAGACTCTTGGGGATGGTCCTGTGCAGGGCTGAGGGTTGGACTCGATGACCCTTGTGGGTCCCTTCCAACTCAGCACATTCTGTGATTCTGTATGTTACAGCGGATCCCCACAGCCTGCCTTGTTTTCCCATGTCTGTCAGTGTCATCACAACAACCTCTTCCTGTCAACTTCAACACCACAGCACTATAAAGCTGCAATAGTGACAGATTAGGTTGTTGAAATAACAGTGGATTAGTGTAGTCAAACTTTGCAAGTCATGCTATCCAGGGAGAATAAGACTTCTGCCTATCCTACCAGGCAAATCATTATCAGGTTAGCAACAACTCTTGTTCAGGAACTTGTCTTTCCAATTAGCCCAAGTGCACAGAGAAACTGAAGAGCACCTCTGTATAAACAGATTTCTGTTCTCCTTTTGACTACAGTCTGAGTGCCTGTAGCTGGGCCCAGAAGGATTTGTAAAACTGGCTCCCTTAAAGTCTATCACCATTGTGACCTATTAGCAGTCTGGCAGTGGAAAGCCATCTGTGGTATCAATTGCCTCACAGACTCTCACTAGCAAAGCACGCAGATTTAATTTGGGCCAAATGGTGAGGCACACTGGAACAAGTTTCCCAGAGAAGCTGTGGCTGCCCCATCCCTGGAAGCACTCAAGGCCAAGCTGGATGGGGCTTTGAGCCACCCGGTCTACTGGAAGGCGTCCCTGCCCATAGCAGGGGTTGGAACTAGATGACCTTTAAGGTCCCTCCAAACCCAAGCCATTCTAAAGCTTTATGAAATCATTCCAGTTAGGGATGGAGCTGCCTCACACACTGCTGAATGAACTGCAGCTTACTGCAAGCCAGTTTCTGCATAGCTGTCATATCTCTTAGGTACCCTGGCAGAAGAGAACCAAGACAAACCCTCTGTGAACACAGCACCATACCGAGGTCCAGCCCAGTCTCGTCCATCTCACTATCAACTTTCAAAACTTGATTCTCACTGGGACCACAAGAAGGACTTCAGAAAAATCAGCCATGCCTAAGGAAATAAGGACAGGACAAGCATCTGTCTGTAACAGTGAGATGAACTGCAGTTCTGCTATGCATAGTTTAAATGTTTTAGTCTCCTATCCTGGGCATCCTTATGAAACAGCATTTGTGGTGGATTCTCAACAATCTAGAAAATAAATATATTCCGTGTCCACGCTCCTGGTTTCTCCAATGAAGTCCTTTCGCTTCAAAATACAACACTGAGCATTCAATGACTTTACAGGCTTTCTTGTTCTTCCTCGGATGTCGTCAGCACCCCCCAACAGTGCAGGGCAAAAGGAAGATGGGAGAGCATCACTGATAATAGCAGGAATTTGCACTGGCAACATCAGCTCATGCTTCTGTGAAGTCTGGTTTGTTTGAAATACCCCAGGTCATTTTAACAAGGTTATTGTACCACTCAAAAATAAATGAACAATATAACCCAATCCTAAGATCTGACTGCACAAACACGTAACCTCTAACCATTCCCTTCATTTAATACATTAACAATGCCGGATTTCATTGCAATATTTTTTCACTAAAATAGTAAACCATAAACTCTCCAGAAAATTAAAACAATTAAAAATTTAAGTGAGCACTAAGTCAACAATGTGGTGATACAATTATGTATTTTCAATTAGATATTCACAGTCTGCAAGTGAATTTATTTAGGCCAATGTATCAGCATCATCAACAAAAATATTCATCATAATTACCACTTTCATCTGGCAGAAATGAGTAACAGATGTTACAGAACTTTTCCACGTTTATATTCATAGATGCTTGACATTCCTCCACTAAGTTTAAAATAAGAAAACACAATGAAAAATAACCCCATGTTTTGAATCATAATCTGCACTTACTTTCAAGTCCCATCTTGGACTGCAGCAGCCACTGCGATTTGGTCTCAGGCTTCAGCAAGACAATTGGCACCACATAAAGGATGGGAAACACTCAGATGGAAGGTTGCAGCTCAGTTACTCCTGATCACTATAAACATTCCCTGGCCACTGATTTCTGCATACACCGTACACTTCACACCACCAGGGACAAGTGCCAGCCCTTCTGATCTGCAGCCCACTGCTAACCAGAGCATCAAATTTTACTTCTATAGTAGGACAGATCATTAAATGATGTACATCAAACTCTTCTACATTAAAGAACATTTTCTTCGCCCAACCACACTTACAACCACTCTACTGAGTAATGATAGAATTTGTGATTCAGGATTGAGAAAACCAAACTCAAAAAACCAGCACTCACACACATACAGACAAAAAAACCCAAAGAAATAAACCCTCATTGGCTGCCCAAGGAAAATTATGCCCCTTTTTCCTTCTGGTTAGGAATCATACAGTTCACAGTGGTGAGGGCTCACTTTGGGAAGGGCACAGAGGCAGAGGCTCATACTGCAGTGCAAACGGGTGAAATCTAGGGAAATCAAGGATCAGATGGTGAAACTCAAACTTCTTAACCTACCTACAGACCTTTTTTGCTTTCACATATTATCCAAGAACAAAGTGGGTTTTTCCCTTTTCCTCTTCAAAGTATTAATTTTTCAATAAATTGATTTACTGCATCACCATGAATGCTCAGACAAGGGAAGTGGCAGAGACCTGTGGCACAGAAGAAGAGGCAGCTGCCTTTTTCTTGTGCTTCCACTGCCCCCTGAGACACAGCAAACAGGCATTAAAATGCAAAGAACCCACATTATAGGGATGCAACAGGAACAGAGAGGGCTATTTCCACATCCTTTTAATTCACCTTGCTGTCCCCGATGATAGGAATTCTCCAAGCCTACACTGTTGTTTTCTAGTTTGCTATTTTGCACTCTGCTACAGTCCAGTCTAGCCCCAGACTGAGCAGCATAAGGACTTCCAGCAGACCCACAGAAGAGGTAAGGGAACGCTGTAGTGGGAAGGGAAGACAACCCCAAATCTTCATTTTTATTCTCCTTCAAATCAGGCAGGAATAATTACCAACAGCCTCAAAGATACCTCAGAAACAAAGAACTAGAGAAGGTGGCACGAGGGACAACTGGAGTTACAAGATGAACAGTGTCACTCCAGCAAGGCAGTAAAAAGAAAGCCATGGTGCCTTAGATAAAACACTACCAACTCTAGCCCATAGCTAGCAAGGTACTGCAAAAGTCCTGATGTGTCCTTAACTCCTATTTTACACAACACAAGCAAAAAATCAGATCAAAAGACTGCACTGTACAAAAACCATATACAGACCACATAAAGCAGTAATAAACCTGAAATAGTCATGCAATGTCACTCTGTCAAAGCATCTGTTTAGTCTACCAGCTAAAATACCAGCAAGAAAAAACCCACAGCACTGCAGTACTCCCCTCCATTTATGAGTGAAAACCAAAACAGAAATACAGCTATTTTTATCTTGTCAAAACCCTGTATTTCCTTAAAATTACAGATTACTACATTTTAATTAAAATACAGTGAGGGAAGTCTATTAATTTAGGTGTGATTATAATTGCAAATAGTTATAAATCTGTACTTGTTGTTAAATATTCCTGCAAAGAGATGTAAAATGTCATATCTACTGACCTAGACAGAAGTAACTGGATGCCAAGATAGAAAATTTAAAAACTTTAAGTATGCTTAATTAAAATGTAGCCACTTTTATAATTTTGAGATAATGGTGAATAAGAATGTCTTTAATCCAATATAAAGTGTTACTGAGAACTGGGCATACAAGGAGCTTTGTGTTGTTGGTTTGTTTGGGGTTTTGGTGAAGTTCCTTGTTTGTTTTTAGTAAAAAGAACCCCATAGCCCTCCTTGCAAGCATCACTTGAATCACTCCTCACAGTAAGCAGGGAGACTGCTCCCCTCCCTAACAACTCTTGCTATTTTAAAGGTACAAAGGCAACAAAGCTCTTCAAAAATGCACAGCATAGCCACAGGCTTTTATCACAGCTCTTGTAGGTTCTCCTGTTTAATGAAATACCAATGGAGTGGAAGGTAATTATAAACAGGAACCTGGAGGGTATGAGAGCAGGAACCGGTTTTACTGTTCCCAAAGCCAGCTCAGACATCTAACAGAGATAAATCTGACAGAGAGTGAGCACTGTATTATTAACTATCAATGTATTTTAACCAATGTTTTCTAGATTGTTCTGGGAAAATGTAATGTAGCAGGGGAAAGTCACAGTACACTCACATACCCACTGAGCTCAACTTCACTTTTTATACAACAGTCCTGCATATTTGTCCTTAAACAGTAGTTTCTACAAGCACAAAAGTAAACACATCTCATGTCTCGCTGCAGCCACATCCACAGGATACCTCTGCTCCCTCCGGAGCTCGTTCCTCCTTCACAAGGCAAGAATCCCTTCCCTCCTCAGCTATGTGCCATTCATCTGCCCATTACTCTTCCTGCTATTTTCAAACCCTGAAGCTGCCCACAGATAGGGCTACCCAGCAGCATGCAGGAAGATCCACAACGTTTCAAATAATTCATCTCTCCAATACTCCTCTCTTCAATCAAACAGTTTTCTTTTGCAGTCAGAGTTTCTTTTTCTACCAAGGAAAATTTTGGGTAAGTTCTTTGTTAAAAAGCTTAACAGAACAGACATGTGAATTTCCTGGCCTCCCTAAAGACTGCAGGAAAATCACAACACATACACCAACAAGATGAGGGGAGGGTGGGTTTACATAGCATGGCTGTAGAATTTCTAAATATTTCATGAATATAAAGAACAGCACACATGAAATCCCAACTCTCCTTCTTGGAATTCTCATTAAAAAAGAGGAGGGGGTGTCAAAAAAAACCCCCAAACCCTTTCATTTTAACTTATCACCACTGAAGTACATGTGCACTTTGGGGTACTTTTGGACAGCAGTTTCCTCTTGGAAGCAAGTATTTGCATTTCCAACTCTTTTTAGTCTTTCCTACTGGGTAGATCTTTAGCCAATGTTACTCAGGTTGAGGATTTGCATAGTTCTCTTTGTCTAAAGCACAGCTGTTCCAGCTCACACAGGTACCTCCCCATGCAAGCTGAGCAAGCAGAGCAGATCAGAAAAACGAACAAACAGTCCACCTTCCTCAGAAAATCTGGGGGCTGGGGCCAATGGGCTTTGTGAACATCCTGCGTGTCTCAGAACACAGCCATGTATGACGTCCACCCTTGATAAAACTTCAAGGCAAGAAGGGGGCATATAACTATATAAATTTTTCACTGCCATACACAGGATATAGGAAGGAGAGATGAAAAGGAGCCTCAGGAAACACGTACCCACTGGAACACAGGCTCCCCAGGGCAGATCCACTGGCCCAGCAGTGCAAAGCAAAGAACAGGCTTCTCTTCCTGCTCAGGGGCTCCATCCCACAGGACACCAGCACATGTTCATGTTGTGCCACACAACACTCCACCTTAGGCAAACACACATCAAAGCTCTCCCTATTTCCCTGAGGTGCTCAGTGCCACGCAAGGATACCTGGGGCTCTGACTGTCCTGTCGTTGCTGATGTTCAGAGATCTGTGTGCCTTCCTCTCCCTGCTCAGAGCTCCACGTAATCCCCCCAAGAGTTATTCTCTGTTTCAGCCCTCCATAATGAGTCTTTCCATATCTGAGTTTTCCCTTCACTGCTTGCAAACTGATATTGTTTAAAGTCAGTGAAGCAGAGAATGCAAAAGACTGAAGTAAATATAGCTAGAGCTAGACTGCCTGATTTGGCTTCGGAAAGGGCTGTGGAGAGACAAAGTGAGCTGTGAAAATTATACACATTACAATGCTAATTAAACCTTGTCTCCCCATCTCACTAGAATATTTCAAGTTTTCTGTAAACTCTGCAGCTCATACCAACTTCAGAGCAACCTGTCACTTCCAAGCTTCTCAAATACCCAAGTATAGATTTTTAAGCCTAAATTTAGTCACCGGATTTGAAAAATTTTTTTATCCCAAAAGGGATTCTGGAGGAAGCTTCTCAATTGTAAATCATTGTCTGGGTCCAAACTGAAACAAAGGACATCATTCAGGAGCAGAGCTGGTTTACTTAAAAACATCCCTACATCAGACCTGTGCTGAGTCACAGATTCTCACGTATTTAAAAAGAGCTGTAAGATTCAGGGCTGATCAGGTAGGAAACACAGAATTACACTGAGCCTGTTAAACACTGCATTTTAGAGAACTTTTCCCACACAACAGAAAGCCTGTACTGCTTGGTTTTGAAATACGAGTAAGAAGGCCCATCAAATCCCATAGACAGAAGTTATCCTTAATTAAGCAGTACAAAGCCATCTGTGACGGCCTGGTTGATAAATCACAGCAGAGGGACTGACTACAACCACAGCAGTAGAACAAACACAGCCCTAAGTTGTTGGATGTGATCAGCAGTCAGTGACAGAAAAGAGGATCCTGCACACGTAAAAGAATGACTCAGGTTTGCTGCTCTTTAGGACCAGTGGCTCCACAGAGCTGGATCAGAAAGAACCAACTGTGCTCTAAGTGAACCTTAAAAACAATCCATGCAAGGTGTGTGCTGCCTATTAAAGAACACTGAAAGCTTACATTGAAACTTACAACTATCCTGGAGAAAATTATGGAAACCATGCATGGACAGGGGCCAAAAAGGACTGGATTGTAGAGGAAATTCTCTTGGTCAATAAAACTGTAAATGGAACATCCTAAAAAGAGCCCGTGATTGCTGCAGCACAGTTATTTCCACTGAGAAGACAAACCACAGGTTATTTTCTACTTTTTTGAGTTTTATCAGGTTCTTCATTTTTGCCAGGATACCTTCTGCCAATTCAGATTTGCTAGCCTAATTGCTGGGTTTTTTTTGAAAAGTTCTGAAGATGAGTAGAACAGAAGATCAAACCCCCACGGAAGAGCCGAGAGCTGGCTGCTAAACCAGGTTCTGCATTTGGACCCCAGAACTAAAGCTCTCACTCCCATTCACCAGCTTTGTCCCTGAGTACGAGCTATGCTGAATGCTTGCACAGCACATGAGACCATCTCAAACCTGGGTAGTTTATAAAACTTCTACAAACCTTCGCTACACTGAGGATAAGCGAGTTTATATGATTTTACTAACTTTACATTTTTAAACAGTTTTATTATTTTAAAGTAATAAAAGCTTAGGGCATCCAGAATTTCAAATGTGTATGAGTTTCAAACTGAACATCAGGCATTTGAAACCTTTTTCTTATTTCCAAAGGGAACGACTAGGCACCTACAGAACAGTCTTGTTTAAGATGCTGCTTAAATTACAGTCATATTTCATACATTGTGAAAAGCTGTCAATTCCTGACCTCACAGATCAGAGGGCCAGACAACTAGGGCTTTTGCCTGTAATGAATTGCAAAAGATGGATTTAAAAACAAATGTTTTAGGCCTGGCTTTAAAATTAACTGAACTATGGTTTAACTAACACAAAATGTGAACCAAATTATTTTGTAGGCTTCACAGTTTGTTTCACTCCTCTTTCATCACAGTATATTCAGACTTTTAATCAACATCTTTACGAAAGCAGACCATTTCCTTCTTTCTGCCACATCACTGTTAATGACTCTGCGAGGGGGAATACAGTAGAGGTAGAATTTAAGACTGCTATGGTGGAGAAGAGCAAAGCCTGGCTTTCGTTTTCAAAGTCACATAGATCATGAAGCACTGACAGATAAAAAACACCAGTTTTTAGGGCATGACCTCTCAACCTCATCCACCCAAATGGAACCTTGGGTGTATGGGATGTTGTTCAACTCTCAGTACTGCTGTGCAGTGATTTCTACTGACCAGGGCTAATAGCTCTGGTCATCCAAGTCCACGTTTTCTTCACATAGAAACCACAGAGTCAGTTTTAAGAGTCTGGGGGAACAGCATGGGGTTGCTACAGCTAAAAGAGCACACAGTTGCAGAAAAAAAAAGAAATTAAAAAAAATCTCCTAAAGATGCAAAGGGCAGACAATCTAATTTTGCAGTGGAGTTAAGGCCTCTTCCTCCCATCCCAGTCACACCCCTATGAACAATAACTGGGGCAGGGGAGACACTGCAGCCAGTGCCTGCACCCACTCCCACACTCCCCTGGTACCACAGGAGAGAGGACACAGTGGAAAGGGACATGCAGGGAATACCAAGAGACTGCTGTTATCCCTTCCTCTCCTGAGGAAAGCCAATGAGAAGCTCACACAGCTCTTTAATGTAGACCAGGACTAAGATGCTAACACAGGGCTAGTATTTCATGGCGACCTACCTGGTTAAATCAGTATCAAGCTGCTGACTTACAGGAATCAAGGACCTGTTCTTGACCTTATAACAGAAAAACACAAGATAGAACTCATCAGGATCCCTGTGCCAGGTTTATAATTGCTCACATCCAGCACGATACAAACATGAACACACAGCGTACTCAGGCCAGCATTAGAATAAGAGCAACACATTCACTGGGTGCTGTTCCCTCTGCTGGAAGTCCAATGAATCTCTGTGATTGCAGACATAAGCACACTTGCTCAGACCTTCAGCTGCCCTGATAAATGGTATGGTGGTTTTCCAAATCTACTGGGACAAGTCAGGTGACAAATGATTTCCATTAGCTCCAGCAGAATGGAAACAAAACAGATCAATACAAATGATTTGCAGCAAGTTCAGATCATAAATTTCCTTTTGCCCAGTTCCATCATTTTAAAATAGAAGCATTCTCCCCACACAATATGAAAAAAGGCAGTAGTGATCCAGAGATTTGATCATTCCAGTTCCTACAAACCGTTCATGATTTCAGCTTGGAGTGCTTTTTAATCAAGTGTTAATTATACTCAGTGATACGCAAGAGTATTATTTTAAAATATTACAAAAATAGAACTTGTAACCACCATATGATTTTTGGAAAATTAATTAGAACCTACTGTTGTGTAAAAGCCGTAACAGTCCTAAATTCTACTTTTACTACACCAAAATTACCTGCTGTGTTGCTTTTGCCGTTCCTCATTTGTCCATAACCATTTCTAAACCCTCTTGGTGGAAGATATTTTGGGGGTCACCAATTCTTGTAGCTTTGAGATCGAACAACAGACTTGGAGCCTACACTGCAAGGAGTGGCTTGCACATAGTTCCTTGCTCTTCACAGCTGGCTGTATTAGCTAGTTAACAACAGAGAATCCCAAAATGCACTCCTCTGCTGTAATGGAGAGAGGACACACATACAGGAGTTACGGATCTGCTCTTGGAAGTCACCTATACTAATGAAAAAGACATTGACAAACAACAAAAAACTTTCAGTGAGGCAGGGAAGCCGTTCCTTCCTTCAGAGAAGGCTCAGTGCAGCCCGCTTTCAGAGATACAGAATACATTTCTATAGGAACATGTTTGGGAGAAAAGTGCCTTGCAGTTAGCTGTTGTAGTGCCAAACAAATAGAGGTGTTTGCCATATGCAGTCACATTCTCTCAACGCACCTACGCACTTATCAGTATCAGTGAGGTCTCCTTAACTGGCTATGATCTTGAGTTCATTTTCATGCAATAGGTAGTTCCACATGTTAATTCTTAATATTAAAGAGAAAGCAAATTTTCCACAGAATTAAGTCTCCCTTGGTTTCAGTGATTTGCCTTTACTTTTTTTATATAATAAAAAATAGAAGGAAAAGTTGTCTTTTTTCCATATTAACGCATCAATAACACCTTTCCAAAACATCTCATCTCTTGAGGCAAGGGAAGGTGGAGGTTGCAATTTGCTCCTCAGGATGGCTACACAACACCCTGCAAGGGGCACACCCCCCCCCACCTTGTCATAACACTGGTCCCTGTCTCTCACCTCTCTGTTCACAAGTCACACAAACAGGCCACTGGGGGAGAACAGATCTGTCCCTGATATAAAGCAGTCCTACCTTTTCATTTTTATACTTGACAACATAAACCAAAGAATTGCCGTAAATCACAAGTGGATTCAAAACAGCATCGTGGATTAGAAGATATATAATCAAGCACTGTACTCTATTTGTACGTACTAAATATTTATCTGGAAAAAAGTCACCAAAATATGACTTGAGAATTTGAGTAAACTAGAGCTGTCTGGAACCTAATTAGAATGAAGATCTAAGAAAACGTATATTTTACTTAAGACAGAATTTCACCAATACTGCACAACGCTCTGCTGTAAAATTGCAGAACACCATTTCTCCATAAACACTAAAAACCCCTAAGTTCATAGATACAGCACCTGATCAACATAAAGCAGCTGTTGCTTTTTTAAAAAGGGTATGAGATGGATTACCACGATTTTATTTAATTTGAGAAAGCAGAATGAGTTTTAGCACAAATTTCTAGTGTAATTATGAGATTTACTGTTGCACTTAGATTTTACCTCTCTCTCCCCCTGGAGTTCCACGTAAGAGTCACTTTGTGGGCACCACCCCATCCACCACCTGCTGAAGGAATCAAGCAACACCATGCAGACAGGTAGATGTAATGTCAGTTTGCAGCCTGTCAGGAAGCACAGACTACACTGGAGGGTGGGAAGCAATTACGAGCTGTCTATCAGCATTATTTTGGAACTCCCCTTCCATCTGCAGTCGCCCCCAGTGCACTTCTTTGTTCAAGCCGAGTCATTTTGTTCTATGTTAAAGTCGAAAGCTCAGAGTATTTTTTTTAATTCCTAAATAGATCTAGATCACAAATTAACTTTCCCCCCCTCAGCAGATATACACTGAAAAAGCAGTTAACCCAGCTCACAGTATTTCATCAGATGTTTTAACACATAGGAAGAAGGATTTTAAATCAGTTTTGCAAGAGTCAGCTCACTGTAACACACTACATCAAGAAGACAGAGTAGAATCCAACCATATTGAGCATTTGAGAGGCAGTGACTGCATTCGCTCAACACTATTTAATAGACAAGGAACACAATAATTAATTACAATGTGTATCCTTGTGCCTATGTGGAAATAAATGCAATATCTATACCAGTAATGCTATCATACTTCACAACTGAACTGCGGTATTTTTCATCTTTGGGGGTGGGGGAAAATATGACAAAAACCATCGACAGAAAGGACTGCAAGAGGCTCTCTGTCAGCTTTTCTAAAAGCCTCCATTAGGTTACCACTTTCTCGAGAGGAAAATAAGAGAAAAATAGACAGAAAGAAGAGATGTACTTTAAAATGTTGAGCAAATGGTCACTTTAGGACTGCAGCTGTTTCTCTCTGCAGGAAGCACAGACAAGATACCAGAAGAAGATTTGGCAAAAATGTTCAATACAGAGAGAAATACATAATGTGTGATCTATGGTGCTATGCCTTCCTCTTAAACAAATCCCATTCCCAGATGGCCTGCAAGATATTAAACTATTGCTTATGTTTGCAGTTCCAGCTGGAGACTGTATATAAACAAAACTACTTCTGTAAGTCTCTTTGCAGTTCAGTAGAATGTTTATTCTCACTTTTAAATAAATCCCTTGAAAGACATTAGATATATACTTAGTATATCGAATTTCAACATTAACTATCACTCTGCTGCAGAGTTATTAAAAAATAAAACAAAAATAAAGGAGAACTTCCCTTGGTCCAACCTACTAAAAAGAAAAATGGGGAGTTTTAACTGCATACTAAAGTGCCCTCTGGGCCTCGGAAGCCTCCTCCAAACATCAATCCAAGAAAGAAGGCAGAAACAAAGATCCAGTGAACCCAGGAAACTTCTCCATTTGAAACAATTTAATGAATAACTTTACTAAACATACCACGAAGGATGGAGCCTTTATTATTCTAATTGCTTGCATAGTCAGCTGCACCTAAAAAAAAAAAAGGTGTGGGAAACCCACATCCTGCCATAGGAATTCCCTGGGTGCACATATCTCTGCAACTGTTGGGCTCCAAAGCATTTCTGTGCACACCCACAAGGGGAAAAATGTGGTGTCAGAAGACAACACTGAGAGCACAGACCAGACCTAGAGACAGGCAAGCATTTTAAAGGAGTTAGAAGACAGAAGAATGCTAAAAATGTACTAAGTGAGTAAGGAGCAATGAGCCATACCTGCTGACACTGCTCTCCCATCAGCAGCATTACAGCACCCAGTGCCAGAGGCAGCTGCCCAGGCAGGTCACAGCTGTCCACACTAGGGAGACTGCAGAAAAGGGAAAGGAAAAGGAAAGCTTAGACTACTCAGCCTAAGACAAATCATTCTCCACAGCTTTGTTTAGGGATGAGACCTGATTAAAAAAAGGAAGGTCCTTCTCCCAAGAGGAATGGGAAGTCAGCCCTGTTAAGCAGAGCCCTGCTTCCCTACTACAGTGTGCCTTATGAAACTTTCAGCTGCATCCCCTGGGCCTTCCAGAAAGCATCATTAACATTTCTGTGGTGTGATCTTTGAAGGTCTTTTGCTTCCTGTAAACCTCTGATCCTCCTTTTAACTTTCTGCCTTTCTGAATTCTGGTAATCCATCTGTTCTCTGCTGCTTTCCTTCATCTCTCCTCAGAGCTCTCCAAACACGAGGCTAATTCAAGGCATGGAATTTCACACACACAGTACTTCTGCACTCACTTATTTGCTGACAGGAGTTCCAAGCCCATTCCAGGATTTGCCCTCATTAATAATACACACACACATGGAAATGAGGTGCAGGCAAAGCTGTAGAGTTGCTACCCCAGCTGTGAGACACAGCCCATTCTACCAGCCTGGCATTAGGGGCATTCTTAGACAAGAGATGAAATGCAGTGTTGTGCTAAATCGTTCCTCTATTTCTTACCATCCCTTTCTGCTACTTCTCCTCCCCTTTTTGCTGTTTCTGAAGGTTTGTGTGTACCAGTCACTCTTGGAGCTGACGCAGCCCAGAGAGCTGGTTCTGCCCTAACAGTCGGGCACTTTTTAACCATTTTTTTCTGATGGTGAGCCTCTCCTGCTCACCTTATTTATGCTGCTCAACAAATTAGCATAACAAATCACTACAGGCACGGTGAATAGCTAACCAAGATTAAAAGAACATAGGAATTACTCTACAGGTGCTTTTTGTAATGCAGTAAGTCAAACTGCATCAGCAGCAAAATCTGAAACCTAAGAACTGCATTTAGCAGTACAAGAGTGTCCATCCACTTTCTTGGGTTTTTTTAAGCAGAGGAGTTTGACTTTTAATGTATATGTATAAAAAGCATTACTATACATATATTACTATATACAGCCTATGATTTCATTTGTCTAAATCCAATTCTACAATATATTTACTGCCTGCTGGATGTAAATACCACTCCAGGCAACTGATTGTCTCCGTTTTCCTTACACCTATAATATGAAACTCTTGGCATTTGCTGCACTGCTAAGACTGAGATCAAATACTCTAAAAGCTATGACTGATTTTGCAAGAGTACATTTAGTCATTATTTAAAATGGTCTCATAACCTTATTGCACTCAACAATACATTCCAAGTTCTCTTTTTAATCCAGACCGCAGCATCTCTTGGTTCTTTGCCTGAATTTGTAAACCTCTCCCATCAGACAGGGTCTGAGCTGCATGCAGCCTCAGGACATCAAGAATCTGTGAAGAACACGGTGCTTAATGCCTTGGCCCTTCTGGTAGCTCTAGTTCAAGACATCCAACTTCAAACAAACATGTAAAAACAAACAAATTCCCAAAACAAACAAAAAAAACCCAAACCAAACCCAAAAAACAACCATCATGGAAAAAAAAAAAATCCCCAAATAAACAGCACCACACCCCAAAACCCCCACAACTTTATGCCAAGGCCCAGGACAGTAACAGTGCCACCAGAGCAGGCAGCCCTGTGTGTAATGAGCCCCAGCAGTGACACTGCCATAAAGGTGAGGGTACCAGAGCTGCAGGGACTCTGCTCTTGCACTTCCCTGGCAGTGACAGGTCTCTCTCTGCCCCAACAGCTGAATTTCAGAGATGGCATTCAAAACCCAGCCTGCTGGAATTTACTTATTTAGCCCTCAGTGACCAGAGCATTTTGCAGCCGCTGTTCTCCTGCGTTTGTCCCTCCAGCTTTACTGAAGAAACACTTTCCAATTCGGTTCTTTCAGCTGCACTGCCACATTCCCTTTCCTAGGAAGTCATTACTTTTTTGGACCATTTGGCTTAAACTAAAACAAACCCCCCCAAATCAACTAAAAAAAGCCCACCCAGCACAAAAATAGCATTGCAGTTGTCTTCTCTAAACCAGGGATGTGCAGCGCTTGGATGAAACAAAAGCCCTTTATTACCTATATCAGCATTTCAGTTTAAGCCATCTCATGCTTCTGGAAGGAACCCATATTAGTAAAATTTTGCTCCAAATCACTCCTCTTTGATTACCACAGCAATTGGCTTTAAAGGGTAGAAGATAGCAGAATGAGAAGCTGACGATTTGCCAAAATCAAAACATCACAGGTAACCTCCTACTGATCACAAATAGAGATGGAAACGTCAAGTCGCTCTATTGATCTGTGTGAGATCTCCCTGCCAGCAGAGTACTGCAGTCACCCCACACTGAATTCTTAAACACATGGCATAGGTACAGCTTCAGCTGCTGTCAGCCGTGTCACCTACACGGGCCAAAGTCAGCCCCCACAACACATACCAACATGCAGGAGCAGCAGCAGTTGTCAATCTTTGCTTTAATCTCTCTACAGATATGGGGGTTCTTTGTTAATAGCACTGGTAATTAGGACTAAGTACAAACTCTGCTTTGACAGCTCTGATGAGACTGCCAGGGGTCCCACTCAAGAGCGAGGGCGGAGAAGGGTGTGGGACAAACTGCTCCTGTACTAATCTGTCTGGATTGCCAGACTGCATCCTCCCAGCACTAGCCATGACCTCGAAAGCCAGAGCTGCCAGCACCATTCCTAGAACCAAAAGCAGTCAGCCTGACCACTGAACACATACTGCTCATTTCAACAGTACAAAGTAGCACAGTTGGGCTTCACTGAAGAATCCTGGTCTGCAGGGCAGTATTAGCTGAGCACAAACCTGCGACTGCCAGGGGTCCCACTGCTGGCTGCCATGCACAAGCTGTAGCTGGTATTTGCTGGCAATGAAGCTGTTCAAGCTGTGGCACTTGGCTTCTGGCTGCCCCATCGCCTGCACACCGAGCTCCAGGAAGGTTCATCAGCTGAGCACGGCGCCGAGTCCACCTGTGGAAACTGCACTGCTACGCAGGGACGGGGTCAGGATATCATGGGCCTTTCAAAGGGCATCTGACAAACCCTCGAGGACTCGAGTCTCCTCTCACTGGCATCATGACTGAGCAATAAAGAGGCATTTGCCAGAGGACTGGTATTAAATTTAAAAAACAATAACCCTCCCCAAAATACCCAAAAAAGCACACAAACACACACAAACTAATCTGGCAGTTACAAATAAAACACTCACAGGAAAGGAAAGCAGGCAGCAGAGATACAGAACCATAATAACTCATTTGAGGTTCAAAGTAAACCCAACATTTCTGGTCACTGCAAAAGTCTCCACCTTGCCAAAAATAAATATTTTTCATATTAATGCTTGTGGAAGGTTCCCAAAATTTAGCTGGTGTTAATATGCCTTTTGTTTGATGTTTGCCCTGTTGAGAGACTAAAGTCTTTTTAGGATGATAACAGTGATGTTATCTTTTTTTAATGCCTAACGAGAGTAAAGCAGCTAATACATGTAAACAGAACTAAGTATATACTCATTCCTATTATAAATGGATTTGGAGTTGGAGTGCAAAGGAACACAACTACATTCCCTCAACAAACAGATACTTGGTTAATTCCTACCAAGCCCTAATCTCCACACCAACTCCCAGAGCTCTGCAGAAGAAACTGTGTAAGGCCAAACAATGAAAAGTCAGTGGTTTCCTCGCATTTTCCCCCATAGAAAAAGGGAAAATGCCTACTGCATCCTATTATCCAATCCTTTTTAGAACGTGAAGTTAAAAACATACAAGTCTGCACCCTGGGAGGAGTGGAGGGAATCATATTTTAACAGCTGCATTATTTTATCAAAGAAGAAGTGTGAGAAACTCATCTGGCCTTTTTCACTGCTGATTCCTCAGTGCCAGAACTGAGGTTCAGCCCTCGGTGTTCTGTCACTCAGTCACAGCCTGCAGCACAGAGAGACTTGTAACGCAGAAAAAGGTCATTTGAACCTCCCTACCCTCAGACCAGCTTCTCTAGGACAAACATTTGCAATGTGTTCAAGCACACCAACACTTTCCAGAGCATCCCAAGGCCTCGGATACGACTCCTAGGACTTCTGTTTTTAAAAGCGACAGATGTACCCAACAGATCCCAGTTGCCTTGGTATTTCACATTAGATAAATATCAGTCAAAAGTTGCCTGCACTTGAAATATACCAAATATTTCTTATGTTTGCACGATGCCTTGTATTTAGAAACATACAGCATTTCAAACAAACAATAAAGCAATATTAAAACAAAGCCAAGTGTTTAGAGGGGGGAAAAAATCTTTTCAAGTTTCTACAAGATCTACAGATGAGAAATCAGTGTTTTTAGATACAGCTCTTTGAATAGCATTCCAATTTTCCCCATGAAAATCTAGTCTCCTTCAAGGAACAATCACTAACATTTTGAGATAAATAAACGTTATACCCATCAAAATCAAAGTCATAAGCAAAACAGAAAATTCATCATTCTAGTCCATTAACATTCACAGAACCAGAAGAGAGTTCACAACATGTATCTTCAAGCTGAGGTCGGTAGATTGCTAAACTTAATTTGTTTGAGGTGCAATAGTTAAATTCTTGTCAAACTGCTACAGACGCTTGAAGGTTAAACCCACAGAATTATAATTTATGGGCTTTAGCACATAACCACAACCTGACTGCTGCAGAAATTTGATAAGGCTCTTATCTTTCAAACCAACCACAATACAGGATGTGTAAATCACAAGATACTACCCCTTAAAGTTCCCCCTCTTCCAGGAGAAAGGCCAGGGTGCCCATGTTCAATATGGATGAGGGCAGTTCAAGATGTCATCTCCATTTCAAATTCCTGCCGCAGCAGGTTCAGCACATTAAAACTGAAGGTTTGGGGCTTTTTTGTTTGTCCTTCTCCTTTAACACACGGGGTCCTGCTGCAGCCCAACTGCCTGTTTGTGCTGGGGGCAGAAGGCAGAGAGCAGAGAAGAGCAAACCCAGTCGCCAACACTCCCAGCACCTCTCCTCGAGGTGACCTGTTTTAACTCACAGAAGCAGCATCCTAAACCAGAACAGCTGCTTTATGTTATATTCCAAGTCCTTTCAATTCTTTTCTTTCTGCCAAAAGATTCAACTGCAAGATCTCCCCTGGCCACCCCCACCCTCCCTTCCCCCAGAAATGTAAAGATGCTCAAATAGAAATTAATCAGTCCAATACTCTAAACTAGCTCAAGTGACCCAAGAACAGAACACCATTTCCCTTTAGCTGTCTATGGGAATCTAATTCACCTGGGTAGCCACCTGCACCCAACATGGTAATATTCTCCAATATACAGCTTCTTCTTTCCCTTCTCCAGCTATTTACACAGCACCTGCACAGGAAATGCTCCAGTACACCTTAGAGAACAACAGTCGTGGCTACATTCCAGTAACAGATGCACCACGGCCTTACCAGTTAAAGAGCAGACAGCAACCCTGCAGAAGGCACAGTGAAGAAGACAAGTAGCAAGTAAATACAACTATTTTACTTCATCAAAAAGCCTGCCTGTGTATATCTAAAATACACAGAGAGAGCTCCTGAACAGGTTTTCAGTGTCGTCCTCTAGTGTTATTTTGTTTGTGTTTTACATGCCTAGTAGTTCTTCACCATTAAGACAAAGCCCAGACACCCAGCAGGGGTGTTGTCACATTCCAGCTCTGAGAGGATTCCATCTGTGATCCAATGCAAGCCTGCTCTGGCACTGGGTCCCATTTCCTGTACCTGAAAGTTCTGCATTACAGAAGCATCCACCCCTTTGCTGTTGGTCTGAATTTCACCTTTCCCTGAACCTTTTTCCATTCAGGGCTTCCTTTGCTTTCCATGGGAGATGAAGCCGACAAGCCAAGCCCGCAATTCCCAGACCATGGGCCAGCAGGTGTGGCGATCAAATGAGCACAGACCAAGGACACTGTGCAGTGCATGAACTGCAGATCAGTCACGGAACCAGCACAGCATCTCCAGCACAGCCTCGTGCCAGAGCTCCCGAGCCCTCTTTTGCCAGCTGCATCAGCCCAAGAGCAGCGGCACATAATAATCCAACAGTGTTCTACTGCTTTCCACTCTGCCGCCAGCCTGGAGCCTGCCAGCTTGTACGTCTTCACCCAGTACTCCTGTGCATGGTAAAAATACACAGACTATTTGCTGAAATTTCACAGCTTATGCTAAATCTTGACTCATCAAAGCATCTGGAAGAATAGCAGTAATGTGTCTGACACACATGGGTAGGAAAAAAAAATCATTTTGCCCTCTTTCTAACACAGATCTACCACCAATGCTGCAGAATATTTCCTCCTGCAACTCACCACCATCCCTCTTCTTCTCACCACCCTGTCACTGCTACTACGTCTACTCTTACAAAAGTACTTTATCATGGTTTGCTTTAGAGTGTTTTCCCTGTGAAAAATCTCAGTGTAATGGAGCATTCCATCAAGAGGCCCATGGCACACAGCCAGGCCTCTGAAAGGGGCTTTGGTGATAGATAAAGGTAATTATAGTGTAACATTTGCCATACCACAATTTAAGGCTATGTCAGCACTTTTCCCCCTTTAAAAGGCTTATAACTCTGAGAGCCTCTGGCCTGAAACTTGATAAATACATCCAGTAAGAAATAATGTGAATGTGGAGTCAATGAGATGCCTTGAATTGAAAGCAGTAATACCAAAACTAGTCTTGAACATAGAGTGAATGGAAGATTAGATATAAGTTACAAAGAGATCTGATGGAAACAAATAAAAATAAATCGCTTCATGTGTATTTTGGAATGCGTATTTGCCAGTGAACAATGTTTTTAGAATGTATACTCCAAGTTCCTTGGAAAAATTATAATTAAGAGTGAAAAGTAGGACTGAACACACATTCCAAACCTCAGCATAAGCTGAGCAAAAGTTCTAGCAAACCAGCAAAGTATATCCCTTCCCAGAGCTATCCTGCTTCATGCTCCTATGCTTCCCCCACCCACCTATTGCAGGGAAGCCATTGTGACTTCAGAGTTCTCCTTTTCCCAGGACAAATCTGTACCCAAGCCCCGAAATCACAGCTGCACTTTACAAACAACATTCATGGCTGTACAGTTGGGTACAGGCCAGGTGAACACAGCCCCAGACCCCTCTGACCCTGTCCACAGCACCAGCCCCAGCCAGCTCTGGTCCAGGAGCCCTGGACACTCATCAGCTGGGTGATGCATCCGAGCCAGGACCTCACTAGTGAATACCTCAGAGACAAGGAAAAAAACAAACACCAACCCACACAAAGTAAAACTAACTCACGGACTTCTACAGTTGCCACAGCCTAAGGATGATTCAGTTTCCACCAATACAATTTAATTGCAAATTCAGAAATACTGAACTGGTGTATCTGAAATTTGCCTGCATTTTTTTTACTATGTACACTCCCACAAACAGGCCCAGTAGCTGAATTCAAGCATCCCAAACCAGAGCTGTATCCAGGCTCCAACTCATCTGGCAAAGCAGCTTAACCGGTAAAAAGAAATTAATTTGCCCAATTTCCAGTGAAAGGGACATGTGATGGCTGGCACAGGTCAGGACGTGACTGGGGAATCAAAGGACCACATGAGCTGTAAAATGGCATCACAGATGGTTTTGATCATGACTTGCAGAGCTGTCCCAATGAGCTGCACTACATTTGTGAAGTCCCCAAATCCAGCTGTTTTACCACCAAGCCTCTACCAATTGTACAGCATCTTCTGGAGCAGGACAGAACACAGAAGCCATGACAGGCCCCCTTCCCCTCCAGGCTGTAATTTCTGTATCATGCCTTTTACAATAACAGCATGAAATGTCACTAGTTTTGTATTCAATGCAAATAAGAAAGAAATGTCATGTAGTCATAAAATATTGTCCTTAACTGCAATCTATCCTCATTAGCTAGAAAACAGAGCCTGTCCTTTTCAGAGGAAAAACACCACTCAAGTCAGTAAAGTTACACTACTGTGGATTTTTAAAAATTAAAGAAAAAAACCAGCATTCAGCCTTTCTTCTTAAAAGTCACCACAAACAGCAGGAACAGCACCACCTCACAACCAACCCAACAACACGAAACAAAATCCCACTCTGATGACCCCATCACCGCTTCAGAGCCAGTGTCTTTGAAGGAGCAGCGATCTGGCTGTTATTTAGGAGACACTGTAAAAATGCAACCCAGCATCAATCTTGTTCACATGTCAGTGGTTAAAACTCTCTGCTTGGTGGGAATCTGCAGGATACAGACAGAGGCAGATTACTCTGCATTATTCCATTTATAGTAAACTTTTGGGGAATGGTCAGCTCAGCTTAGGTCCGGTTCCAGGTGTGCAGGCAGAGGATGGAATAAACACACCTCTCTCTCTTCACCAGCTCACGGCTCACCAAAATCCAAGCACATTCAACACGGAGCTTGGGACCTGTGGCACAACAGGGTAAGTGGTCCTGGAGAGGGTTTAAACACTGCCAAGGGGCTCCCTCCCATTCACACCTCTGTGATGCCAGCAGGGAGAACTGCTTCATCAGCAGGATTTGCCAGAAGTGTAGGGCAATATATACACTAAGTTATACTGGACTTTAAACACAGAGATTGTGAAGGAGAAAACCAGAGCAGCAAAGATCCCACTGAGGCTTCTGCAGGAAACACACACTTTATCCAGCTCTGCATATTTAGACAGGATGGAACCAAAAGCACATGCGAACATTACTAAGAGCATTTCAGAAGACCTTTTTGATGCAGGTGATTGAAAAAGGAAATCCAAACTCAATTTGCCATTGCCATTTACAATTGCAGAGTAAGAGAAGGATAAAGGAAAGAGAATTTTTTTTATGGGGAAATAGGACAATTTTTTTATTATCATCTCCACATTCCATAGAGAGTTCATGAACAAGGTGATCTTAATAACTCCTTGCATACATGAGAATTACATTGCAAGGTAAAGTGATACCAAGTATGCGTGTGTAAAGCAGAGGAAAACAATAGAGGAAAAACTGGCATAGAGTGGAAACAAGGACAATGTACAAAGATAAAGTGACACTGAAAAGAGGAATATACTAACCAAGCTTAAAGAGGAAACAAAAATGACAGAAAGGTTATTTTTAAAACAAATTATATGACAGTAGTAAGAATCAAGTTCCTCTTCAATTCCCTTCTTTCCACTTTCTGTTTCAGATAGTCCACGAGTGGCTCCAATGGGAACAGGGAGTGGAAAAGGCATGAGTTGCTGAAGGGTCTTGTATTTTACTCTTGCAGACAGCACACAGTAGTTAAAGAAGGTCCAATTAAAATTCACAGAGCTATTGATCTTAGCCCTGCTCCAGTGAACCCTCTTTCTGCTTCTAGCTCATAAACAAGATGACATAGAAAAGAACTATCGATTTTCATATGATATCTTTCTGGAGACATTTTCTTAGAATCTTAAAATTGCATCAAGTGTTCATAAAACAAATAGACTTAATGTGGTCATGTCTGGCAGACAGCACAAGCCATTTGCCAAGTGGTTTAGATGGGGGAGATAAACCAGATGGATAGGTTCTACTTAAAACAAACTCAGGTTTCCCACCAACACACATCATCATCATCATCCCATATCCACTTGTCTTCCTGTACCTGACAGAGCAATGGATTTTTACTTCAAATAGGCATAAACTGATCAAAACACTCCCAGCTGACACTTCCTGCAGCCATACTGAGGCTGACCTCACTGAACGCACCCACAGCCCTGCAGAGAAATGCTCCCACAGACGGGAGCCTTCGTCCCTGGGGCACCTGCAAGGCTGCCGGGGTCACTCCTCACCTTCCAGCTATCACAAGGGCCAGCCAGGCCCCAACCTGCACTACCTGTGAGCATCAAACCATGAAAGAGCCGAGCTGAGGTTTAACATTCATGTGAAAACAACAATTAAAGCACAAGCACCAGAGGAAAAAAAAGAAATGTCACACTACCTCTGCTAAAGACATTAGGTAACAACTGACTGTACTCAAACAGCTCTGGAAGAGGTCAAAGCACGGCCCATTTCCCTGATATCATCTCCCAACAAGTTTCAGGCCACAGTGCCCACAGTGGTAATATTAGAAATTCTATATGTCAGCAAGAGGAGAGGCAGAAATGCTCTCCCCTCCCTCCTTACCAGCCCTCCAGTGTTACCTGTCAGTGGCCAAGAGAGCAAATAGAACCACAAACACCTTATAGGGTATATAGCTAATGTCCTAGTTGCAGGAATAAAAAGTAGAAAAATAGTCTATTTGAGGAATCCTTTTATCTGGGAATTGCTTTGTTCTTATAAAACAGGGGAAGAAACCCCACACAAGCAATGACAACACTTTGATAGAATTATTTTGTGATCTCCTGTTTTTAAGCAGAGATCACTTCAAAACATTAATTTCCTTCAGGGATTTGTTTAAAGCCAAGCAGGTTCCTAAACATTTTCTTTTCAAGACAGAGACTAAGTCGTGGACTGCTTCGATTCCCCTTTCATAGTCATCTTACTCCACAGAGCATAACTAACTGTAGAATTCGCCTATAAACAAATAAGAGAGGCTCCTAAATCTTTACTCTCAGCTGTACTAATGATTTCCCTAGAAGGCAGTATATAGCCTGTTTTCTACCACCAAAACTGAGTTAGAAGTGACATCCTTATGACAGGTTTTTATCTAGCCTTGAGCCCACACTCCACCAGGCACCTTGTCCTTGGGCTGTCCTACTGCCAAGAGGTTCTCAACCCCTAGTTTGCATCTTTCTTGCCAAAATCTGACTTTTTAACTTTTTGTTCCACCCTACACAGATAGGTGGAACACATGAGACCGTTCCCTTTTCAAAATCCATTTTGGGTATTCTCTGCCCACCCAAACATTCCACCACCTTCAGGCTTCGTTTCCCTGGACATATTTTCTCGTGAGCCATACTCACAACTCGCCTGTTCTACCACCCTACACACTTGCCAGATGGGTCACTGACTGCTCTTCAGCTAAACCTGTATCAAGCTGCAGTTATTTCATGAGTATTTCCAGCCATTGCTGATTTTGGAGAATCTTTCAAGGGATATCAAAATTTTACTAAAATCACTGCCCCTGCTTCTTCTCTAACAAAGTCCTATTTTTCTCCTTAGAAGGAAGTCAAATGAGTTTACCAAGAACAAGCTGTGCCTGGGTTGGCTACTACTTACCTCCTTGTCTTATCAGCACTGACTAAGACATTAATTCTTATGTTCTTTGGTTTCATTTATACTCATAGTTATGTTTGATATAACATACTTAACATTTGATCCCTACATATCCCCCGCAGCCCAAAAGCAAGAAGAAGATGCTATGCCTGTGCACTGACAAAACAGCTTAGTGACCTCAACAAAGATGGAAATCAGTAACCACAGCTTTTACCTTGACAAGTTTCTGATTATAAAAGTGCTGAAATCAGAAGAGAAGCACATGATCAGCTCAGGAGGGCTGCACTTCCCTGCAAGAACACAAACAAGTGAAAAACTCTAAGCCATTAAATCTTTCTTCAGGCCAAATGGTTCAATTCAGCATTAACACCATTCATGTCACAAACCAGTCCCAGCTGTCAGGACCTCAGCTTGCAAACAGGCCATCTCATGTTGCAAACATCACCAAGAATAACTGTTCTTACTGCTCACAGCTGAAATCTTGTTAAGGGACAAAAGGAAAGCAAGTTGTGAGAATATGGGAAGAGCGGAAAAACTATTTTTTCAGTGTCTGATAAAGGCCTGACTCCACAGAATGCCAGGTGCTGCTAAGAAAGCAGAAAATGTATAATTGCTGCTATTAAACTCTGTCAGTTGAGAAGTACACACTGTTTACACAGACATCCTGCAATTTCACACTGCAACTTTCAAGTTCTGTTTTGATCTATGGTCTAAAACTTTCTTCAGACTGAAAGTTTGAAATATATTTAAATTAAAAACCCCAAACCAAACTCAAAGAAAAAAAACACACACAAAAAAAAAGACCCACCACAAAAACCTTCACGCACTCAACAGCAAACTTTCCAACAGAAAAATAACATAACTCAATGGTCATTTCCGCAATATAGCTCTTGATGGTTCCTCTTATAATCATCAACACATATATAACAATTGTGTTTAATGAGACAAATGGGAGATTTCTTGCTTTTTCAGGCTAGACAAAGTAGCTTGAGTTAATAAAAAAGGCAAAATCTCATCCCAGTAACTCAGTAAAAAGCCTCCAGCTGAGATTTGCACTAGCGCTGTGCTAGATCAGAGGTGGACTAAACCTTGCATGGGTAGGAAGCCTAAATCCCAAAAAACAAAGATGCGAAGACAGACTGCAGGCTGCATGAAGTCAACTGTTTTTCAACATTTTTTTCTTTCAGTAACCACGGAACATATTCCAGTGCACAGATTATGGTGACTTCACATATACACCATTGCTTTATTCAAGACTGCAGGTCCCATGTCTCACCTCTTTGGTAGCGCTGGGGCATTTCCAGCACGAAGGTTTGCTCTGCAGATGGTGGAGGAGAATGGATGGTCAGCAGATTTTCCATTGTCCTGTGTCCATGTCACACTGGCTATGACTTATGTTACAGCTGCTGTGTGAGCCCCAGGACTGTAACAGGTGATATTCATAGATAACTCATTTTCACACATTATTAAGGAATTTTGCCATTTCCCTTGTTCATAATCAGCCTTTACCCATCACTTCCCTTGCACAGTTTGTGGCCAAACAGGAAAGAATAACAGCATAGACTGCAAGGATTCGGCTCCAGACAAGAAGTGCATTTTTCTGTTTTCAGTATTTCTCTAACACGATGTTTGATCTGGAATTCAACACTGCATTCTCTCTTTCAAGCACAGATTTCTCCAGCCATTCCTCCTCAGAGCAGAGAAACAGAACACCGCTAAGCTACTCTAAATATACTAAAGAGAGAATTTCAGGAATAATAAAGCAAATATCTATAACATCACTATACAGCTTGTATCTGCTACATTTAGAAAGGAACTAGCTATTAAAAACTACCCATGCAGTAAGATTCAGCAAAGACTGAGAATATAAGGTGCATGTCTGATTTTAAGAACCAGAACGACAGACTCATCCAGTATAAGCTAGCACAGCTCAGCTGGCATCCAAACTACTCTACATTTCAACTGAAATGTAGTGAAATGCAATGGTGTGATACAAACAGAGAAAATAATAGTATTAGCAATGCTCAGATATTGCCAAGGCTTATCCTTTCTCCTCCCTCAGATACACATCTCACCTTCTCCAGGCACTCTCTAAGGATAAGCAGAAAAATATGTCACCTTCCTCATTCCAACTATGCAGCTTAAAGGAAAAAAGAATGAGGATGGCATGGAGTATAACTTGCATAAAACTTCTTACACTTCACTGCATGATCCAAACTTGTCAGATGTGAAAGACCAGTGCCACCATCTGGTGCCTTCCAAGTCTTGGATCTTTCTTTCTAATCAAAAAGGAATTCACCCTTTATCTAATGCAACACATAAAAGAGCAAAAGCAAAGGGAAGCAGTTCTGAACAAAAGATCAGGAGGCTTAAAAAGCCCCTTCAGTGAAGGTGTTGCAAAAGGACTCCAATGTTAGATGGAGCAAAACACAAACACTGGAGGTGGAGAGGGATTAAGAAAATAAGCAAGCAAGGCCTTGTGAAAGAAAAAAGGCTGCCTTAAAAAATAACTCAGACCACAATTCAAATAATTCAAAACCAGCATTTTTCCAAGCATTGCCCACAAGGAGGTTGGGAGTCACCCAAAGCATTAACTATTTTTATGAACGTCACACAAGAAAAGAATCGCAATTCAAAAGTTCTTATTTTCCTCCAGTTATTACTCTCAGATAACAAAGTCAGTTCCTCACACGGAACTCAATTTCAGAATTATTCCTAAGAATCAGATAAGCATCTTGCTTTTCAAACTGTTCTTTGGCTTTCAATTGACTTTACATTCCATGTGGGAATATTTGGGACCCATCTGGAACAATCCCACCTGCACCATTCTCGAGGTCAGGGAACATGACAGTATTCATTAATATTTCCTCCCTGAAGTAGTGGGAGCTCCTTCATTTCTGTGCTCTGATGGGGGTCAGGTCAGCTCCAGCTCAGGCAGGGCACACGGTCACCAAGTCACCAGCAGTTCCTTTGCAAAGCCATCAATCCATGGGACCTCCTTATGGTTTGGGGGTCTGTCATCCTGACTCTACTGCTCAGATTCCCTCCTGGAGGCAGCCTGGAACATTCTGTCACAAGGCTGTAAGGATGAATTACTGGGTGGACGTTGCCAATACAGCTTGGCGTTAATTATTCATAATCATGGCAAAATTTTTCCCACATTCATGACTTGGTAAATTACTAATTTAGGTGCACACTAACCTGAAGATGATGATTCACACAGCAGCCTGCATGATGAAGCATTTAATCACTCTTTGAAAGTTAAGACACCTGTCCCATGAAGTTTACAAGAGCAATAACTAAACTGCAACAAGTTTATAGCTAAGTAACACAATAAATCTATATTGTTATCAGAACAGCTGGATCCATCTTTGTCATCTCTGCCCAGCAGTGTCATTTAATTGCTTTCCACTTCTAGCTTCTTACTGGGCCAGCTTCTTTAAAAGAGTGGTTTACATAAGCAGCTTTCTAAAACATTAACTTTTATAAAGCCTGAAGTTGGACAATGATAAATGGAGATTCACATATATCACACACGCTGTAATTGCTATGTCAGAGTAACGATGCAGTATTTATGAATATGCAGATTTGAAAGGCAGAAATGAGCATTATTTATTGACATCATCTGGTAGCAGGTATTGGTATTCTCAAAAATACCTGGTGAAATTCTGAACTACTGCTAAAGTAGGTGGAAGCATTCTGACTCTACCAAGCTACATTTGAAGCCCAGTGCAGTAACCTCGGGATACTTTCTCTCCCAAAACCATGTAAGCATTTTAGCACATATTAGCTCCCAGGAAAGTTTGTTCTGTATGACAGCACCAAAAGGCAAATAATTCCAAGACCTTACTACAGAAAATATGTCTTGTAAAAATCTGACTTTCTTTCCCCCCAAACTCTAAAACACTGTCCTCCTTTTATACATGACGTTCAGGTTTTTGCTATTTCAGAGGCAGGGTTAGACAAGTCACAGGTCCCTACCATTATAGACCTACTGCATGATTTTCATGATGATGTAAGAAACAAGTTTTTTTACAATCATGCACTAGAACAACCTTCCCAAGGAGGAGGCAGAGACACCATCACTGGCAGCTTTTAAGACATGACTGAACAGAGGGCTAGTTAATCTCATCCAGGCTCCCCTTTCCACAAAAGTCAGGGCAAATAATCTTTCAAGGTCACTTCAAATTTGGGCTGTTCTATGGGCCCAGCGTCCACAGCACAATCCAAGAGACAAATACTACTCTTTTTAAAAAAAGCTTGTCACTAGGACATTTTCCCCACTGGCTAGCTAAGTCCCTCATGCAGAAAAACCCTGGCACACATTATTTCTTGTCCCTGGGCATGAGAAAGGAGCAGATCATTACTCAGTGCTCCACAGACCTCTTGCATCTGAAAGCTGGTGCCTTCTCCAAATCTCCCTATTCAGTTTTATCTTGGCAATCCTCTGCAGGCACAGCTCTTTCAAGATCATATTTCATCTCTCTCACCACTTTTCACTTTCCCTCAGGCTACTTTTGCCTGGCTTGCAAACTGCTGTTAGACCACAGCCTGAACTAGGTGCAATGCTCCAGGCTGCACCCAACAGCATGGCGAGCAGAGGGGGCAGATGACTCCCCTTTCTTGCAGAAATATAAATCTCCCTCAGACATCCCAGCAGTGGTAACATTTTTTCGCAAAACCCTGACATTGCTGGCATTGAGATTCAAGTGAACAGAGCATAGTGACAGCCAGCACTCCCTGCTGATGAGCTATTCTGTGCCTCTTGTCTGTGTGGATGTTGTTCTTACACTTCCACCCATCCAACTATTGAATCTGCTGTACCAGTAAAATTGGATGCTTTGGCGGGGGGCGTTCATTTGGAATTCTATTCCTTCCCAGTTTGGTATCATGCCCCAATTTAAATATACTCTCTATTCCTTCATTCAATTCATTCACAAAACAAAAACCATACTGAGCAGTTCTAGACCCAGGCCAGACTGCTGAGGAACTCCAACCAATACACCTGCCCTCTTTCACAGCTGGCCACTTCACTCCCCAAATTTTCCAGCCACTCATGCGGCACCAGTAGCTGACTAACAAAGTCCCTTCACAAAACATGAAATACAGCAGGGAGTCTCTGATTTCTCTTTATGTGGACAGCCAGAGCTCCAGTCTGTGCCAACAGCCCGCAGTGTGGCTGTACCTGCGTGAAGGGAAGGGGTGGAAGAAATGCAGCAGCCTGGCAAGAGCTCACACTGTCTCTACCAGGCAGAACACTTTTACAACCGCAGTAATTGATTGCCTTTGCAACAATCACACACCGCCAGCTTCATTTTTCAGGAAAAAAACATCAGATTGGAACAGATGGGGGCAGATCAAAACAGATTGCACAGAGCAGCCACAGCCTAATGGTGAATTGGGAATACTGAGCAAATATAAGAAGCCCTGCGCTTCACGTCTGAATTGGAAAGAGAGCTCTTTCATTGCAGCTTTGAAGAGCTGGTGTAAATGCTGTTATATCTGTTCTGACAGCTAATGGCAAACCATCACATGTGCTGGGGCTGAATGCTGCAGCTATGACCAGGACTGCAAAGATGGGCACAGACTCCTTTTTCCACGGAGAAAGCGAGGGGATGCAAACACAGAGGGTGCCCTTGAGCCACCGCTGCTCCAGCAGCCCCCAGCTCACCCCTCACCAACACGGCACCCTCAAAAGTCAGCAGTGCTCAGCAATGCCATTCCACCCACAATCACCTTTTCGTGGGCATGGAATGAATCTTTCACTTGGGAGGTGATGATACAGAAAGAAGTTTTGGTGAAGAAAAAAATAAATGTTTTTAATGAAGCTTTCCATGCAGATCAAAATATTTTCTGGTACAGCAAGGCAAAACAAGATGATAAAAACTCTTAAATAGCCAATGCATTCAGAATTCTGTTCTTCCCACTGCTTATTTTTTAGACTCTGGCCTTACCCCCTTACCTGGTATTTCTAAGAGTGATGAAAATCTCCATCTTAAATCTCTATTTTTTTAGTTTAATTGCATTGGTGGAGTATTGCAATTAAAAAAATGAAAAAAAAATGAGTATGGTGCTTGTTGTCCTTTAGTTTCACTCTGAATGACCCTATTTAGGGTTGGGGCTGGGGGTTGCACTCGTAGCAGTGACTTTTTCTCCAGTGATTAACGTTAATCAATTCTTTCTTTACACAGCAGGCTAAACACAGTGTTTTCACCTCTACTTTTACACAGGTAAAACAAATTAATGGTTCTTTGCCTGCAAATTATATCAACTTTAGCATTTGGCCCCACACTTTCGAAAGAGGAATGTGCTAAGGATCTGTGATTTCATCACTAGAAATGCAAAAAGAAATAAAAAACTTCCAGAAATCCACAGGGGGGAAAAAATAAATTACCACAGCAGGTTATCACTGAATGCACCAAGCAGAAATAATTAACACTTGTTTCTCTTTGTGAATAATGCATAGCTGTAATAAGAGTTATGCTTTCAAGCAACCACTATGCCAGGTAGCCAGGAGATACAGCCAAAATGTAAAGCACACTATGGAAGGGGTTTTCTCCCCCTGCTCTTCCCAAAAGGACTGTTTTAGGCACTGAAGGAAACACAGACCTGGGAGGGAGGACAGTCTCTCCTCAGTCCTTCCCATAGGTTTCTTACACAGCTTTCTTCAAGGCAGCGCACAGAAGTCCCACATGTAGTATTTCATTATGAAAAGGAAGCTTCTACTCATAGAAAACAATTTTTTTTTGTTCTACTGGCTTGTTTTTTGGTGCTTTTCCTTGCACTATGAGTGTCCCTGCCCAGTATGCAAAACAGCTTGTTAATGAAATACTTGAGGCTAAACCAGACTCCACTGAACTGGTTTTCCTCACCCTGCTGCTGCTTCCATTCCAGTTGCTTTGTCACACTCCCAGTCCCATCACCTAGCAGGAGCTCAGGGGAGTGTTTAATGTCATTTGGAACGGTGACCCTCACAGAAGGCCAGGTAGCAATCCCTGGTCTCAGTGCACACATCAGGGTTTGCTTCTACTCTTTATTTGGACCTACTGCCTTTATACAAGAAGCCTGCCAGTTAGATAAGCCTGGGATGCTGCTGGTGCTGACACTCTACTTGTCTACAACAAGCAGCGAGAATACCCATGGTATGTTGAAGGTAAGTAACAATTATCTACAAACCCATCTCCCCAAAACTTCAGATGCTGCCACCTTCCACTTTCTGCAGGGACAGAGACCTCCCAGATCTGTGGCAACACTTCCAGGCAAGCTCGACCACCACCCTCCCTTGTCACCACGGGGACAGATGACAACCTAGGACGCATCTCTCCTGCAGCCAAGTGTCTTCAGGGCATTTCCAGCACCAGGAAACCACCAGGCTTTTTTCGAGGATCACTCATCTCAAAACTGGCCCAGAAACCTGCAGGGACTGGGGAGGCAGCTGCACACCCATCCTGTGGGCAGGGTGTGGATAGAGCCAGAGCCACCCCTGCTCCCTGGGCACAGCTGGGAGGCTGCACAGCATTACCTGTCCCTCAGCTAGTTTTATCTTTGAAGAAGAGAACTTTCATATAAAAAGATAAAAAAAAAAAAACAAACCTCAACATTTATTTGTTTTGCTTCCAGGACATGCTATTAAAAAAAAAAAAAGTACAGCAATACCTCAAACCAAATGTTTGAATCCAAACATCTTCAAAGAGCCAGGCTAACAGCACTTCTTTCATTCTTTTTCATTTAAATTGAACAAAATGGTTTGCTGTGTACATGCTGTTCACTTCAAAAGACCATTCTTAATCCATTAATAAATAGCAGCCTAGAAGGAATCCTACAAAAGTAAATTTTTAATGCATTAGCCAAAATAGCAACCAGTAGATGGGCAGGACTGAATTAACTGTGTGAGCCCTCCTCACTGGTATCTTTAAATTAATAGCAGAAAAGTACTATTAGAAGGCAGGAACTTTTTTTAGGTTGTTTTTTTGTTTGTTTTGAATTAATGAAATATGTTCCACTGCACTCCCAGTTAGGTGTTATAAAACACGTGACTTTTTTTAAATCATAGTGCAGCCACACAATACTAATCAAACTGTATTTGTAGCTATAGATTCTATCCAAGGGCTAACGATTACATCAAAATGGTAAGGTTTTTTCCTTCCCTTACATATCTCTAATCACCCATGCAATAAACAGCTGAAATCTGAGTTGTAAAGGAAGGTTCCCTCCAACAGAAAGGATGTTTTCCTTGCCTGCAGAGGCTCACACCTTAGCGTATTTATTTACCATCAACTCATTAGTTTTCCAGCACAAGGCAGCTTCTGCCCTAATCACCCACTTCCATATAGCCCTGACAATCAACTGACAGCTGTCAAACCCCAGCCATGCTCAGGAGAGTGACCCCAACAGTTCTGGAAAGACTCCCTTCAAATCTTTTTGGAAGTACGAGCTTTCCAAGAGATACCCCATCACCAACAAATCCTTATCCCGAAAGAAAGGAAGTTTGAGCTGTGACCTCCCACCCTCTGAATACTGAGAGCTATGTGACCTTCAGTGATTTTGGTGTCTATCACAAAACCAAACACAAGCCCATTAGCCTTGTTTCGGTTATGGAAGAATTACATTACAGATCTGCAATACCTTATTCCATGTGTCACACTGAGTTAAAGCCAAAGAGAAGTCCCTAACTGGGTACATAATCCACTGAGCACTCCTGTGCATACTCTGAAGACTGCACACATCAGTTCACCTCTCGCTTGTGCTCCAACAACAGTAAAAGAAAGGAAAACTTGTGAGCTAGAAGAGAAAACCAAACAAGTGAGGATGTCACCACTCAGCGCCGCCTTCTCTTGAGTACTGCATATAGATCCAGCCTCTCTTTCTGAGACTAAGTGTACTGTATGTTTAGGAAAACAGAAGGGTAGAGGATGATTAGAGCTACTTCTGTGCAAGGAACAATTAGGCAGGTCAAGGCTGTCACTTGGAAGACTCATGACTAAGCAGCACTGTAACCACGTCTGTCAACTCAGCAGTGAGATGACAAGATAAATAAGGAATGACCACAAACCATCTATCTATAGCAAACATCAGCTACAAGAAACAGGGAACGTCAAATGAAGTTACCTGATGTAGAGTCAAACCAAGGAAACACAAAGATTTCACCAAAAGCGACTGGACTGGGGAACTCGTTGCCCTGGTTGCTACAGATGTGAACATTTAAATGGGGTCAGTAAGCAGTCAGTTATACGAATAGATTTTTTTAAAGATCCATTTAGCCTTAAGTGCAAAGGTGCCATCCCCTCTGCCTGAGGGCATCTCTGTTCCATTCCAGGAAACTGACAGTTTTCTGAAGCATCATTCCTACTCATTTGCTCTGTTTCCCCAGGCACCTGCTACCAGCCAAGGCCAGACAGAACCACTCCTCAGGCTTGAGACAGGTGTTAAAACAGTATGCAACAAACCCAGAGCAAGTGCTGATGCCCATGAGCCTTGTCATCCACATACCAGAAAGATTCCTCCTTTATCCTAGGGGGCTCCCTTTTCATGCCAAAACTGTGATTTCACCACCACCACCATTTTCTATACCACAGTTCCAAGAGCCCCCTTATCCTTAAAGCCCTGAGATACAAAGGGGTTTCTCATTTGCACTGGAGCAGTTTAGTCTGTGTTACACCCCGAGGCGTGAGGATCTGGATGTGCCTTTCCCTAAGGTGGGATGGCTCAGTGGCAGCAGCCCCACACCCCCTGTGCTGGCAGGGGGAAACCATGGCCACACCACAGGCAGCTCCAGCCAGGTCAGCCAATTCCCCAGCAGAGGTGCCAAGAAAGCCCGGCTGCCCCCCTTGGCACAGAGGCAGGACAAGCAGCCTCCCACCCGCAGGGGGAACAACACTACTTCAGAGGGCTGCAGGCACTGCTCCATAAAATGCTTCTTGACACCCAGAATCCATCCTCTGCACCCCTGGGAAAGCAGCGCACCAAAGTTAGGTCCTATTTCACTAGAAAAAAGCAGCAGCTTGCACCTTAGTCCTGAAGGGCTTTCCATTTACAAGGGGAATGGGAATGTTTCCCTTCTAATGTAATTTATCGATTGGTTTAATTAATTCAATTAACAAAGTGGGGTTTTTCTTTTTCCTCCAAGCAGACATGCGATGCCTGTCATAGATCTGTGGTGAGCACCCCTCTGCCCTCAGGCAAAGCCTTCCCCCGGCTCTCCCCTCCCTCCTGCTCTGTCTCAGGGTCTTGCTGGGGCAAAGCTGTCACCTCTGATTCTGCCACGCTCAGACTCTCCCAGGCCAGGCCTGGCAGAGCCAGCCTGGGGCTCTTCCCTGCACTAGGGGCTGTGAGAACCCCTCTCCTGCCATTCCACAGGAGGCTCGGGTTACTTCAGGCAGCTCCATCTGACAGACCTTCTTCTCCACGGAATAATTAAAATGCTAATCTAGCCAAAAATCTTACAATACATACAAAAGCTGTTTGACTGTCACTGATTGTATTTATTTCTCCTCCACCCCAATGAGCAAAGGACTTGCCCTCTTTTCTTTGTGATCATTATTTGAACTGCATAGTTTCAATACAGTCTGAATATAATTTCAATTTGGCTTAACTGATTTTTATTCTATTATCTTTTGTTCTCTGGGCAAGTACATATTTGATCTTGAAAGTAAAATTGTTATAATTAAATCTGTGTTTTTAAAGGTAATATAAATTAGAGGGTAGAGATGAAGTAATATGTAGTAGCTTGCATGGAATTATATAGATGGAACAATAATTCACTTGTATGAGCAGCGCACCATGACAGAGATTGGTTGTTACCTAAAAAAAGATATTTGTTATTCAGATTTTAGAACCCATTGAAATACTACACGATGCTTAAATGCATTACAAAAGCCTCTACAGAAATACAAGTCTGTTATAAAGACTCAATTGGAAATGTCAGCTTTTCATCTCAAAGTGCAGTTCTGAGCACTCGTCTCCCTGTCTAAATCCCCACGATGATAGCCAAGATGGTGCCTATCACATGAAGGCAGAGAAAATCCTTTAGCCTCTTTTTACTTCACTATGACACTCCAGTTTAATAAACAAAACTATGGGCTGAGGGAAGATAGAAACTCAATAAATTACTATGATCCAAAATTTCCTGCATCTTGTGTTCGGGACATCAGATCTTAACAGCTTAAGCCTGGCCTGGAACCCAAAAGGCCTCTTTTTACTTTGAAATCTGCACCCCTTTATCTCCTAGGTATAATTATGTGAAGATCTTTGCAGCGTAAGATGAACAAATGTCCAACAGATTCACTTTTCCTTTTTAGTACAAAAAAATGTTGACTCTTTAAATTCCTTTTTATATTCTTGACAAGGCAATGAAAATCAGACAAGTGCATGAGGGGCCTGGACTACAGTGTCAGGCAATTTAGCCCCTGAAAAGCATAACTCTGGTATTTGCATGTGTTTTTCTTTATATAGCACATGTGAATTCCATGTGATTTGTACATTGTACAAGTTAAATTATGCCCCTAATTGGTACTCCATAATAAAATGCCTGAAGGAGACCAGACTCTTCTGATATGTGAGCCATTTTAGATTTAAATTAAGTTAGGGATTAATTTCCATTTCAAAAGTGTTTTTGAAATTTAACAAGTGAAATGCAGAGCTCTTTCCAAAAGTGGACACAAAAGATGGGAATGCAAACTGTTTGATCAGGCAGTTGATATTTAGACAGAGGAAGCTTTATACATATGAAAATGTTTTTCATTGTGTTATTGTCCACTTGACTTAAGAGAAAGGAGTAGGTGGACATTTTACTACTCTGCTATACGAGTGCATATGGAGAGATGGAGTTTGATTTTCTGCTACTTCGTTTAGCTGACACTTATTTCATAAACTAGAGCTGTATTCTTCCTAAAAATACAAAAAAAAAAGGTGTAAGCTGTGAAATAAAGATCATAAGGTGGTTTTGCAACTGCTTTGCAGCACATACTGTAATGACTAAGAGAGCAGGAAACACTGTTAGTCCAAAATGAAATGGCAGACACTTGTTTCCTTTGAAAGCCATTGACATTAGGATGGGTAGTCTCTCTTTGAACTTGTATAAATGCTGTTTATACTTCCATAAACTCCACAGCACAATTGTTCTGTTCCCAAGCTCATCACAAGCATCAAGCTGAGTTTCTTCTATTTTCAAGCTCAAGTAGTTCCTAAAAATACTCAAGAAATTTTAATCTAATGCCACCGAGAATGAAAACACTTAAAAAATGGAAAGGTTAAAGGCAGATTTGGCCTATCTTGTTCTGTTCTGGTAGAATAATAAGAAAAAAAGCCAGCAAGGTTACCTTTCTGAAGAGAATGGTTTATTGGTAAATAAACCGCGTGCTTTCTGACTGTGCCTGCCAGAGGAAGGGTGCTGTGGCCCTTCCAAGAGAGAGGCTTACAGCTGCTGATCTTTCCTGGCCCCTCCACTCTTCTCAGAAACATCTCATTTCTTTCCATCTCTGTGATGTTGCTCTGAGCTTCTGCTGCCTCCACCACTCTCTCTATCCTATGCTCAAGCATTTTTCCACTCTGGTAAAAGCTACAGAGAGGCACAAGTGTGTCCGCTGGGGAAATACCACCAAGCCATGGATGTCTGATCTGCACTCACAGTGGCTGTGCCTCTCAGCAGGCACCCACCTGGATTAAAAGATAGGGCGGCGAGGGACAGGGAGGGGGAAGATTTACAGAGACTAAAGGATATGTGTTGTAACACAAAGCAAACAAATTCAATTTAATAAAACATCCTGCATACAAGGTATCACCTAGCAGTTTACAGAGAGATAAGAGGCCAAGATAATGCTTTAGAAAATTGGATACTGTGACTCATAAAAGGAAAACAGGAAAATACACAAATAAAGTTGAAGTAGTTCAGATAAAGGAAAACCACTGAATTTAAAAGCATTTAGAATACAAGCATATGTCCTTACAGAAGAGTTACAACTAAAGAAAAAATGCACCTCAAACGATTAAATGCTCCTTTAAGCACCTAAAGCCCTAGCGTTTATCAAAGCATCTCTGTACTATAAGTATTAGGCTGGTGGAAACCAATTTTAATCTGGTGGAACTGGAACTGCAGAAAAAAAATCTCCACTTTTCAAGGTTTCCAACACTGCCAACACCTCTCTCTGCCTTAGGCAAAACTTTAAATAGAAATTAAAAAAATACAGATGGCCTTGAGTAAGGTTTCTCACTCACTCCTCCTCTCTCTCCCTGGGGCACATCTCTGTCACAAGCTCATTCAGACTTCCTTCCAAGGCCAGAGTGTCCATGGATTTCTTGTCCTGCCCTAATTCACATTAACACAGCACAGTTAATTAGTTCTGAATTCTTCAGAATACAATAATCCACACCTGCTGGAAAAGACCATCTCCTCACACTGGGCTCACTCACCTGTCCTACAGAACTGCCAGCAGGTATTCCAGGGGCCCTCTCCTCTCCTTTGCACTAAGTCCCTGAGCCTGGCTGCTTTGGAGCAACACCACATGCAGCTGCATCAACCACAACTCCCAATCAATCTACTGTCACTTATTTTCATCCTGTATCAACTAAGAAATTAATGTGAAGGTTAGGAATGGATTAAAGGATCTTTCCAGGATCCTTTTTCCTGTGAGCACTGCACTCCAACATTCACCTCGTGAACCAAAGGTCAGAATGCATCAGATGCCTGACAGAGTAACACCACAGACACTCCTTGCAAAAGCACAACATATAGCCATTATTTCTATCCAATAAAATTACATGAAGATTAAGGTGTTTCAGTTCTTACAGAACCACTACAGTACAGATTATTCTATGAGCACTTTCATGAATACCTTTTGTTATTGAATCTAGTGAAAAAACCTACTGCTTAGGAGAAAATGTATGCATTGGATCTATTTTTCTTTCAAGAAAAACAAAAAATTTTGTGTATTTTGCAAGCACAGGGGTCTCATGAAACTAAACATAGTTTGCATCTACTCAAGCTGTTGTGTATACGAAAATGATCAATGTTGAAAGCTTCTGAAATTATTTCCACAGCTAGATACTGCATGGCTTTTTTAAGGCTTAAAACAATTTCCTTTCACATTTTTATAGACTGGGAATCAGCCATTAAGATGAATATGTTCAAAATACTAACTGTTTTTCTGGCATTTTCATTTCCAGAGGATACAAAAATATTCTGAACATGCCAAAAGTCACACTTGCAACTAAATTCAAGTACCTAATTAGCTCTAAATAAACAGGAAAGTCCACAAGACATAGGACAATAATAATTTAAAATATTTCAGAGGTTAAGTGATAGATTCAATTAATCTGGTATTCTATGAAAAAACCCATGAGTCAACCATATTTACTGAGCAACAGCTCTAGCTGCAAAATAATTTTATTTGGATAAAGCGGATATGGTAGATAATCTACAAAACCCACAGTGAAAGGGTAACAACCGTAACACAGCTGAATAAACATTTAAATAATGGGAAGTCTTGGCATCAACGACAATTAAAATCTATTAGTGTGAAAGGGCACAAGAAAAGGAAGGTATTTACAAGAGGTACAGCTCAGGAAAACGTACAATGCCCTGCAATTCCAGGTGGAGACAGGTGGCAGTGGGGTCGCCCAGGGGGCTGCACTAGAACCAGCACTGCTTGGTAACTTCACCCATGGCAGGACAGGGGGACTGAGGGCACTCAGCAGACAACAGCCAGCCGAGGGTGCAGTGACATGCCCGAGGGAGGGGAGGGCATGACAAGCTCAGGAAGGGGACCTCTGGGACCCCCATGACGTTCAGCAGCAGGCCAAGTGCTGGGGCTGCACCTGAGTGGTGACAAGCCCCAGTATCACCCCAGCCCGGGGATGGACAGATCAGGAGCATCCCTGGGGGTGAGAGCCTGACCGAGCTGAAGATGTCCCTGCTCACTGCAGGGGGGTCGGACTAGATGGCCTTTAAACCTCCCTTCCAACCCACACCAGCCTGTGATTAAGTCTGAAACCACAGGTGAGTCCAATTTACACAAAACCCCCACAGCTGACCCACAAATCAGGAGAACTGGTAGCCTGGAAACGAGCTTGCTTTTACAACTTTTTCCCTACTCCAAAAACAGAGAATTTCCCAGGACAATTATTAATTCTGATAGATAAGTCTTGGAAGTGAAAGAACAGTCATTACTTTCTACATAAAGAGATGTGTTTCAGAGCTCCAAATTTCTGTTATAAAGATGGCAAATTATCTCTGCTGAAATAACACATTTTCTCAAAAGCTCCTGCTCTACTGCTGTGTTTGTACTGAGCTGGTTTGCTCCATTATGTATGTATGTATACATAAAATTGCACAATTACAAGTTAATTTGGGACTCTTCAACATCTTCCTGATGTGCTGTAAGAGCTCATACAAGACTGTTAGGTTTGGTGCAAGGTTTAACTGCACTTCTATTAACCTATTGCAGCTATTAGAACTTTATTCCATTAATTTACGGTAACTGATGTTGGCTTGATTACTGACTGAAAACATTTTTGAAAAGCAGAAGCCACACTGCAGCGCTTACTTTTCCAACAATAAGGTAGATGGCTATTCCAATTCTGTATATAGAGCAAAAGATAATCAGTCAATACTCAAGAATGGACTACTTAAGTGCCTTGAAAATTAAATTACATCGCAGCTCAATGCAATTTAAAATGTCAGAGAAATCAGAGGCTCTCACAGATTTTAATTAAAGTAATCTCTATATTCAGTCCTTGCCTTTTCCCTATCCTGCTGCTACTTATTTCTTTACTATTTATTCACCGCACTGCATAAAGCAATAAAACCAACCAAATTTACTTCCTGTTATTTACAGTAGGATAATGTTTAAATAAACAAGGACAACGTTCCCCATCCTAAATAAATGGCTATTTTGGACAACGATATTTCAGAAACCCAAGCAAGCTCACAGCATCAATTTTGTGGATAAGTTGCCATAGAAATAGCCAGTTCAAATGCATGCAAACTCTCCCTCACAGAACAAAAAGTAGTTCAATGTTCTTTAACCAGTCTCAAGGGGGGCAGGAAGCCAATGGACAAAGCAGCAGATAAAAGACACAAAAAGGAGACTTTCCACTGCAGACCACCTGTTTCAGTGTAATTGCTTTTACAAGTCCTCAGCCAGTAGAATTAAGCCACTGGAGCAGAGAAACAGTGGGGCTGGAGGAGGCTACACAACTAGAAGGTCCCTGCGAGGAGCTGCAGAGCAACCCAACCCCTGCCATCCTCACCACGCCAGCAGCAGCACAGCTACCTCTGCCAGGATTTACACAACTCACTTAAACAGAGCCAAGATATTCCCTGGGGAAAAGCAAACTCTCCTTGTAAGCCTTCCCCTTACCTCAGATCCTGGGAAACAGGACCCGCTAGGACCCATCAAGGTGTCCGGCAGGGCTGCAGGCAAATGGGACACTGGGCACCTGCCCTCACTGAAATGGGCTCCTGAGGGTGGGGGGGCCAGGTGATTCTCATCAGGGCAATTAAGCTCAATCAGGGCCCCGGGAGGAGCTTCCAGAGCTTTCTTTGCAGCCAACATCAGTTCCCTCCACTGGAAGTGTGGCAGCAGTGTTATTATGGCTGATAGAGCCAAAGGCAACTCCCTGAGGCTGCAAGCAGCCAGCAGTAACGCATTTGCTGTGACAAATTCCACATCTTGTTCTATATCTTAATACATTCAGAAATTAATTCATTATTCAGAACTATTCTCCTGACCGTTTCTAGGGGTTGTTTTTCTAACTTGTTCCAATTCCCCAGGTGAAACAGTCGTGAGCAAACTTGGTGTCTGTACTCTGCAAATATATTGAAATGCCTTTTCCAACAGCTGTTCAAGAGACATTGGATAGCAAAGAGGTCTATCATCAGGAGTCTTATGGAGATGAAATTTAGCTCACAGTCAACAAAATTATAATAAATTGAATTAGGAATTCAATATTTTTTATGGTCTGCAGGCCACTTAATGGTATGTATAGCCAGCACCATTAACATTTATTTGCAGAAAGTGCCCAATTGCACTGCTTCCTTGGGAAGTACTTGGATTTCTGTTACAGTGTTATTTACCTTTTCTAAATTGCTTGCCACATTTTGAATCCTTTAGAGTGAGAAGTAATATTTTTCCTTCAGTCTGGGAGGCTTTGCTGGTTACTGTTGGTTGAATGATAAGCATTTTTTGCTGAGTAAAAGTTCTTAGTTTTCAGTTTCTGACTGAGGCAACATATCTGATTAGGAGCTATCATGTGCCATAGCTTAATCAATGTCTCATTAACATTCTTATCATCATAATTTTACTAAAAGAATGCTTTTCATGTGGAATAATCTAAGGGGAAAAAAATCAGACGCAAGACTGCATTGCAGTGCTCTCCTTTTTCACCCAGCATGTTAAGAGTAAAGCATTACTGTTGTAATAGCAACCTCGCTGTTACTAGCATTATTTACAGTCTTGAGCAGGATGCATCACCACCCTGGACTCACAGTCACCCTTAAAACCTTTGATAATTTCTGTTCTCATTCCACGTGACTCCAGTCATGAAGAGGATGCCACTGAATAGACTCTTCCTCCTTCATAAAGCCCTTTTTCTCCTTTCAGGGCTATAGAAGGAGGAGTTTCTCCCCCTTCTGCTGTAGGGTAATCCCTTACCTACCTCCACAGCAATACTCCAGCAGACAGAAAAGGTGTCTGAGAACAGCTTAATATCCGTTCACCTGAGTCCCATTGCTACGAAATATTCCCAGACAGCCTCCCTAACCCTGGAAAAGCAGTCCCTGCCCAACAAAATGCCTCCCTACTGCTCATCTCAGTGTTGGGCTTCGGGCAGGTTCAGTCTCAGTCCAGATTGCTCCCTTTCCCCCAGTCCCCATCCTCCTCCAGCCTCCCCTGCTGGCTCCAGCCCCCGGCATTTGACAGGAGGATGCAGCTCAGTCCCCTGGCACCTTTGAGGCTCAAAACAGAGGGTCATTTATAGAAAGTCTTGAAGTGGACTAAACCTGAAGGAGTTTGGATAAACCCCCAAGCCGCTCCCACATTTCGGTCTTCAGAAGGAGGGACAGGGCTCCAGGGGAAGGAGCCAAGTCTTTCTTCTGCGGGAATGGCACCCGGACAGCAAGAAAGAAACGATGAAACAATAAGTGCTTCAAATATCAGTTCTCTCTTCTAACACAGACAAGCAAACCTGTCTTGTGACCCTCAGACCAAACACCTTCATGTCCACACTCCAATACTGCTTCCCCCCACTCAGGGATCCCCAGTTAGGGGCTGGGTTTTTTTGTGAGTGCAGCAGGAGGTAAAGGTCTTCAAGGAGAAGGACTATATAATGTATAAACATGAGAAATGCATCTATTTTCTCACAGCAGCATTTTGGGGAATGGGAGAAAGGCGAGGAAAAACCCTGAATCCTCTTAAGTAGTTATATAGGTGGCATGTTGCCCTCACATTTCAAAGGAATCTAATTTTCTTTTGTGGTCCTGAAATGCATCAGCTGACATTTCTTACTGTTATTGAATCTAGTTTAGACCTATGTCTTTATTTAAGCAGTGGATCAGCCAGACACCTGCATTCTAGAAAATCATACGCCAGTATTGATTTTCTTAGTGGCAATAATTCACCACCAGCAACAGTAACAATAATGCTTCAGAAGCTGATTTCCAAATGACATTTCAACATTTGGGGATATTTCGTGCAATGAAAAATTCAGAAAGTACAGTCATACATTTACCTGCTTAAATAGAAGACAAATTAGACTAAATTAGACTAATCAGACAAAATTTCTCTGATTTAGCTTTAGGTCTAAGAATCCTATGTTGGCACTTTGACTCAGAAGTTCCTCTGCCCGGTGCAAAAGGAAGAAGGCCACAATTTGAACAAGAGCCATGCCCCTGTCCTGGGACCTGGATCCTAAACTTTCCTCCCTGTTCAAAGCTGGACATCATTTCATCCTAGTCAAAAGCATTTGAGAAAAAGTCTGTGCTGTGGAAAACAAGGCTTAGTGATGAACTTAAACAGGAGCCTATTATAGTTTTAGCACATGGCTTTATATTTCAGTCCTAGCAAAAATTCAACTTGCATATTTACTGCAAATTACCAGTTGGTTTTTCTTTTGCAGGTTTCCCCAGAAGTTTCATGCAATAAAGTTGCCTTGAAATATTATTTTCAATAATAGTACTTAATTAATAATAATGTGTGCACCAACAATTAGTATATTTTCTTAAGAAGCATCTGCATGCCAGAGCTGTGCACAGCAATCTCTACTGACCCCTGCAAACAGACTACACTGCAATGTCACAACAGAAGGAAAAGAATATGTGTATTAGTCTGAAATATTTCTTTTCCAAAGTTACTTTTCCTTTACAGCTCAGTAGTGACGATGGGAAATAAAAGTAGGGCTGGGAAAATGAGACTGGTGGTGAAAACAGCATAGCTGTGGATGAAAGGAATATGAGCTGTGGGGAAGACAAGCAGAACATCGTTCCTATTAGTCTGAGGCAAACACGGAGGATCAAAGAACAGGGAAACATGGGAAGATGGAAAAAACCTACTTTTTTTTTCATACAAAATACAGAATACACCAATGAATCTGACCAAAAAAAGGCATGAGAAAAAACCACAGTCATTTGATAGTATTATATGCCAATGCTTGCTTAGTTTACAGTAAAATGTTCTTATCTGAGAGTAAGAAAGCCAGCCCCCAGGAGTTTCCTGGCACAGGCTGGCTGACAACAGGGCTCTGGGCTGGAACTGCACTGTCCGTGCACTGTGAAGTGCCTCAGCGAGCCTTTGAAATTATACCCCACTCAAATGTTAGACAGTGGATCTGAGCTCGTACTGGAAAGAAATCCAGGAATAGCACAAGTGGAAATGCACAGTTACAATGTGTATATATCTTTAATTACAGCATAAAGTGGCACAGTGGAGAGGAGGATTAAATTATCATCCAAGACAGATCTGTTTCTTTTTCTCCAGTGTGCAAACACAAATACTCAGATGCCTTAATTAGAGCCATATGGCTATTGCATGGAGTCACTGCAGGGTATTGTTAATGCAGTTTGAGTGCCCAAACTATGCTCATTCACAGGTTTTTGAATTACTCTGAATGGTTACAGATAAAAGTAATCAACTCTGAAAACACTGGTTGCAAAGATCATTGGTTTTTCAATAATGGTAACACTCCTGAGCTGGGTCCAATCACAAAATTCCAAGCACACCAACTCCGTATTACATGGACATAAATCCACAGAGTGGCTCTGACCTGGTTACCTCCACAAGAACAGGTCATTTTGGAAAGAAGCCCAGAAAAAACACGGGTATCGGCTAAAATACTGATCCAAGTGTGTGCCAGTGGGCTATGGTACCATTAGGAGAGAGTGGACAGGGGCACTCAGCATCTTATAAAATTAATCCCTTATATACTTTAGAAGAGTCACAAGTCACTAAATAACAAAGTAAGCAGTACAATATACCCCCAAAGAAATGAGAAAACAGGTCGAGTGGTTCAGTGGAGAGCCAATGCATGTAAACATCGATTTCAGATGCAAGGACAGATGAAAATAGTTTAGAGGTAGCAGAGCTTCATTTCTAGATGATATTCTATTGGAAATCTTAATATAAAAAGTAGTTCCAATGTACTGAACTCTGCTTTGATTGTGTATTACCTCCTCACCTTAGGCACCAGAAGACAGGTGTTTCCTTAGCTGGCCAGGAATGAGGACAAAAGGCAATCTTAACAAGGTGCTCAGCTGAAGGCACAAAAATCCTGCGTTATAAGACAATGCTGAATAATCAATGGTGATATTACTGCATAATAGGCAAATAAAACCAGACAGAAAATTACCTGTTGACTGTTAACCTGTTGGACATTTTGCCTCTTTCTGCCTCAGTGGCCATATCCATAACCAGGATCTTGTGAACACAAACACTGCCACTGAAACCACTTACAAGTCACTGAGGTGTGATTTCCTTCATCTATGACGTCAAAACATGGGGATAAGGTTGCAGATAGGAGAATTTTTTGTTGTCTATTAGCTTTCTTTCAAATTTTAAATTAAGAAACACTGAAATAAACCCTCAAGAGCAGTATTTTCTTTCCATGTTTACTACAATACACCACAATAAATCAAACACACGCTGTACCTTCAGTGCCCCATTATTATCAAGAATTGTCTGTTATTTCTATCACTGTCCTTCTTTTTATTTCCCTTGTGTGTTTCAGATCTATCTCCCATTAACTAGAGATAGTAAAAAGCTGAGAAGGGAGACAGCAGAAATAATGAACAGAATGTTTTCTGCTCTGTGGCTGCCTATAGACTCTGGTGGACTGGCCCTGCTCATATCCCTGCTGCTCCTGCAGCAAACTCACTAGGCAGTATATTAAGGAACTCTTTGTTTCTTCTTCCAGGGAGGAAAAAAATAAATTAAAACCCAGAGAAACTGAAAACTCATCAAAATATCCCGCTCAGCAGATTTTTTCCAGTTTTACACTGTTTTCTTATCCTTATGTGTAAATTCTACATACCAAACAATCTTGATAACACACTGTTCCATGCTCCAGGACCCTGTCATTATAACACTGGTAAGGGAATTTACCTTTACTTTCCCACTTCCACATTCAGCAGTGAACAGCAATGCAGATGGCAGAGGAAAGAGGGAGCAGGGGAGAAGCAGGTGAGGAGGAAGCACAGTACTGTCCATGAAAATAATATTGTGATTAGACCAGATCTGGTATCTCAGAAATCTTAGGAACCAGTTTGCACTAAGATGGACACAAGAGCCAACTGCAGCAAGTAAAACCAAGCTCAGTCAAATAGCTCCTCTCCAGTAGTCACCAGCAGCCTTTGCCCAGGAATTCTATTCTGACCTAAATGCATAATGTTTCCTGGAAATTTCCCATGCACTGACTGATGATGCGATAATAAATGGGAGCATATTTGGGGAAGAGATAAAAAAGTAAAGAAAATAGAAATCAAATCCTAACACTATTCATTCCTAAAAATAAGGGGCTAATAGTTCATGTAGACACACAGGATTTCTGAAACCTACTCCAAATCTCAGATGTATTTGAAAAACAATCACCAATTTAATTCTGATGAATTACAATTAATTGCAATGTTTATCTTATACAGAATTTCCCCCAATTTTTTTAATATTCTCCTCTATGTATGTAAAGTAAATGCCTAGAAACAGCGCTGGTTTCAAAGTTAATTCGAATATAATGTTAAAGTTGTTTTACAGGTTTTCAAATAATTAAAGTTCACATTTCTAGATAGCACTTCCTACTATAATTAACACAAAAATACAGCCTTGCTAGAAAACCTGTAACTATCTGGTAAATAAATGGGCTTCTCCCAAATCTAAGTTCCCACCTGGCAAACACAGAGCAGAAGACATGACCTGGAGGATTGCTCCATCAGCACAGTTTGAAGGGCCTTTCTCATTATTTGAGAAGACCTCCCAGAATTGGTCACATGGCACAGGAAGACATGAAAATTTGTTGTGTTGTTGGTATTCAGAGCCGTGGCAAGAGGAGGTACCATGTCAGGTAAAAGTGTTGCTGTGTGTGGGAAGTGAACTCTCCTCTGCTGTGCAGAACATCCCTGTCAACAGCAGCTTCTCCACTCACGGCAGAAACCCAGCTGAATAAAACTGATGATAATTAAGTAACCTAAAGCTTTGCTGGATGTTCAAACAAAACACCCTGCCTGTTTTCTACTGAAGTGGCTCTGCAAGGTTATAAATCATTTTCAAAGCACGATTTCCTCTAAATGTCTACAGTATTTAAAAGAGCCACTTGTAATTAAAAAAATACAACAAACTGCAAAACTAGTATCGCAGTCCAGATAGTTGTGGTTCACTATGCAGGAAAAGGGTTTCTGTGGGAATGTCACTGACCTCTTTCCTTGAACACCCATCTCCATTCTGAAGCAGAGCATCCAACAAACCTCCCCAAGAGTCAACCAACAGGCAGCAAGAGGCTGAACCTGGGACTGCTCTGAACGAGGAGTTGGAGGCATTGCTGAGGCAACACAACTGCCAACAAAACCCGGCAACACACAGGTCTAACTGAATTACATTCCTCTCAATTGCCATACCAGAGGAAATGCTGCAAAGAAAATCATGGGAACATGCACTAAACCCAAGAAGAACATATGACCAAAACCTCAGCCAGAGTGGTTTCCTCAGCTTTGGAAGTCTGCCCCTGTCCTTCCCGAGAGCAGGCGCTGGATACCAACCGAAGCACAGCTGTGGCTTTGGTGGCACTCTGGGATCTAAAATGAAATGTTCTTTCCCTAAGCTATACAGAGGACTGTTCTGACATCTCTGTGTCAGCAGTTCTGCCATGTAAGTTCAATGGACATGCCATACACCCTGGAACACACATCCCTGAAAACAGAAGAGCTGGAACTGTGGTATGGGGCAGGAATTGCCCCTGGCTCCAGGAAAAGCACACAGGGCCAGCCCAACTCCCTGGCATGGCTCGCCTGGGCCCAGCCAGCCCAGCTGGAGGCTCATCCCCGGATAAAATACCACTGGTGATGGCAGGGTGAAAAGGGAAGGTGGATAATTAATCTGGCAGAAAATAAATGCCGTGCAGTATGTTGGATGTACTTTAAAAAGCACAATTGCTGTCAGAGCAAATCATTGCTCTTGTGCATCTCCTGAGAATGTGCCCTGCCATTCTGCATTGTGTAGTTCTCCACCTGACAAAACTCTTGACTTGGCAAGTTAACACAAAAACTACATAAATGACATATTAACAAAGTACAAACCCAATATCACACCTCTGAGTGTGATTGTTAATCTTCCAGAGAAAGTTCTAGACGCTGGTCCTCCTCACTATTAGGACAGTCTGCATGACAGAAATCCCCTTCTGTTGATCACACCATTGTTTTGCTACTAAAAGAAGTTAGTTATCAGTAGCACCAGTGTTGCCAGAGTGCGGATGGGTCTTGATAGTTTAAACCCATGATGCTTTTGATAATTGAAAAGGAGCATTTATCTTTTGCCACATCTCTTGAGCTCTCCCACCTGCATGTGGCACACACCTTTCACCCCACTGAGTGATTTCCCACCCCCCAATAAAATATTATCTCAAGAAACTCAGTAAAATACTCACCCAAAACTGAGAGATGGACTGACAAAATGACCATCTCCCTCCGGCAGCAGGGAGTTTTCTGGCAGCTGTGAATTTTCAGGTGGCTCCATTCAGTGACACTGCTTATGTTAATTTAATCTCTGCTCCCATTAATTTATTCTCTCTTTCTCCTAGCTCTCTAATCCCAGGTTTTAGGTTACCCATACCTGAAAACAAAGAGGAAAACAATAACAAGTTTGAAAATCAAAGGAAGCATTGGCAATGCTTCTGTGTACTTATCCTTAATCCTTCCTCTTTGGAGGGATAAAACATCCTTGTTCAATAGCTGGCCTCCACGTTAATTATATCTTTTTAAACTTAAATCAAGATACACAGAAATTAGTTATTCTCTCTCTTTATTGTGTATGGAGAGGATACAAGCTGTGGGCCATTCCAGGGATTAAAGTTGATCTACCACACTCTGCCAGGCTGGCAACATCTTAGACATGAAAGAAGTCAGCAAGTACAAGGTCTGTAAGCAGCAACACTTCAGATTTCAAAGTTTTATCACCTTTTTTGACAAATTCTAAGTGGGTCCATTTAATTCATGTTCAGCTTACAACAAAAATCTCCTAAGATCTTTCTTTGATGTACAGCTTGTTACTTTGTTTTGTTTGTAAGTACAGAACCATCAATATTTAAATGCCAACTCATGCCTATTTTCACTTGATCAGGTCTGTGGATTTGCAGTAACGGGACAACAAATATTTTAGTTTAGGATTGTTTAATATCTGTGGCAATGTTTATTTCAGTGAGCCTGCAAATAAGGTAACCTCTAAGACAATTCCTATTTCTTGATAACTTATATTGAGAACTGCATTGTTAGCACAATAAACATATAAAAAGAAAAAAATACAATTCAAGCACACAAAAAATGAAAACAAATTTCCATCATTTAGGTACTTAGGATTGTTTCTCAATTCTTTTTTATGTACAGAGGTAGAAGATAGTAAATGTCTCCCCTTTTACAAAGACACGGATGGGGTTTATAAACTCTTATTGCTTAACTTTGTGACCTCAATGAACAGTCTGAGGAAAGTGAAACTACACACTTCCCATTGCTGTTGTGTGCTGCAGAACACTATGAAAGGACAGGCTGTCTCTCTGAATGCACACCTTGGAGCCTGACACTCAGAGACCACTCAGATCCTCTGGCTCAAATGGGAGAAGAGAATGGAAATGGCTTTTTAATAACTTTTCACAGTTCCAGAATTCTCCTCATTATTTTCTCATGGAAGTTTGGCAGCAGGAATTATTAGCTTTGTTCCGATTTTGAGACTGGGAGTGGAGAGGGCAGAGGAAGAAACACAACAACAGTTTGTGATTCAGCCAAGGAATGACTAACAAAATACCATTACCCTTGAGAGATGAGGCCACTGGACCACGACAGGAGAATGATGTCCCAGTCAGACTCAGCCTGGAGGACATTGCTCAAGACTGGCACAAAGAGTGATAGTTCACTCCTGTTCAAAAAGAAAAGCTGGAGCTATTTCAGAGTTTGAAGAGCACCTGTTTCTAACAGCCAAGCACAGACATTTGTGTGCACAGGCCAACTCTGTGCTGGACTACAGAGAATCCTCCACTCCTCCCTCCTTGACAAAAGAGTCTCAGCTTGAAAAAACAACATCCACAGCCCTGAAGCAGCTTAGAACAAGGACTGATCAGATGACTGACAAAACTTTCAAGTGTTGGCTTTTCTCTCCTGTAATAAGACACGAATATTTTTATGAATCCTGGAATGAGGGAACAGACACACATGCCACATTGCCCTCTTTGGGTCCCTTGCTGCTTTCTGTTAGGATGGAAGTACTTTTTGTGAACTGGTGAAATTAAGACCCTGCCCTATCAACCTAAAGAACATAGGTAGCATTAGGGTACTTGACAATCTCAAGCAGATGGAAACACCTCTTACAGTTCACAGCCAAACTCAGTCCTATCGCCAACAAATTCCTAAACAAAAATTATGTTGTTTCAAAGACAAAGCACTGCCCTGTAACACCAATCCATGGATTAGAATGAAGGGAGGGGAAAACAAAAGCTGTTTTCAGCAGTTACTAGTGGCATGTTCATGGTACCAGTGCTCAGTCAGGTTATGCCATGGTTCTAATCTGACATTTCACTAGCTGAGAATGTTACCCGGCTTTCTGTTGGAAAGATCAAAAGGCAATCATGTGTGAGAAAAGAACATCATTCTACACCATTTATTTGTCCTCTCACTCAGATGTGCCCTTGGGCAGCCCGACTCAGTGTCAGCAACTCCGGGGTACCTGTATGCATTCTTCCTTTATGGCTTTTGTTTGTCTGCAAATTCTGCAACTCAAATTCTCTTTTTGCAAGGCAAATACTAATTGCAGGCAAGCTAAAAATCTCATGCCCCTGATTTGTACCTCTGTGCACCGAGAGACAAGGGCTGGCCCCTGCTGAATGGCCAGCTCAGCAATCCACATACAGTGAATTTGGCATGTCCTCACTCTGAGCATCTTCAATATTTCATCAGGGTTTCACATCAACACAGAGTTCAGACTACATGAGCTGCCCATGGGAAACAAACACCCACAATTCCAGTTTTCAGGGCCCTTTAGGTCCTTCTGGTAATTTTGAAAACCTTGGCTTTTGTGTTACGGTCTCTGTGTACTTACCAAAAATGAGAGAAGAACTGTTGCTCTGAGTAAAAGTCAGTGGAAGTTTTGCTATTCAGTTTCAGTGGCACCAGAATTTCACTCAAGAAATTCAACAGTGTTTAATGAAACATTGGCTGGCTTGGACCACAGGTTTCTAACCGTGGGTGCAACATTTTCTACAGACACACAAACCCCCGTAGGCAGTAATACCCCTGCCAGGGGGTTGTTCTTTGAGTTCTGCCCATTGAGACAGCTGCCCTCATTGTCTGAGTGCTTATGCCACACTCAAATCCATCTTCATCTGCTTTCCAGACAGGGGGCTGAACTGACCATCCCACGTGGACAGACACCTTCCACGGATGTGGAACTGGACTAATACCCTGTTACTTAATCTCAGGTTACTTTGTTTTCAGTGTTCCTTGTTCCAAAACCCCTTTGCAGATTAATGCTCCCATACAGTCTATGGCTCTCACACACAGTATTCCAGACCCCATTCCAAATGTGGATAACTTCTTCCATCAATACCAAAAGGAACCAAAACTTGTATGTCTTTCAATACATATCTCCATGCGTATACTTTTAAGAGATATGAAATATAGAAAACACTGGAAATGTTAAAATAGCTCACCCTGTTTCATAAAGCCTAAGAGTTTAGGCATGTTTAGGTTTTAATGCTTAAAAGATGTTGCACCACAAGTGCACACCCACACCAGAGCCAGCAGCTCTGTGCCCTCGGTGACAGGGAATGACTGCCACGGCTGGTCACCAGCAGATGCTCTTGAAGATCAGGCACCCTGTACATTTGCTCCTCCTCCCTAAACTGGCAGACACTTTCCACCCTAAAGCCTCCCAGTTATCCCCTGATGCTACAAGGTGGTCAGGCTCAGATGCCCTAGCTAAACAGACTGGCCGGCCAGTGCACTTCACAGTACAGGAGCTCCTTCACGGGAGAGAAACTGAAATACAGTTTTGTTGTGGGACAATCCAACCTTCCAACCTGCCTACTGGGAGACAGGATGGCTTCTGGCCCCCTGATCAGGCAGCTTCACACACACAGACAACCTGAGCGTGCAGTTCAATACAGAGAACACTGCTCAAGAAGAAAAAGAATGGAAAAGATACCTAACTGGACCTCTTCCTTACGGTTACCACCAACCTAATAATTTTTTTCCTGTAATGAAATAGGAGATAAAACCACAAAGTGAAATTTAGCATAACAACAAAACAAATCTCCATTTGATTTTCCAGCTTCTTAAAGATACCATCAATTTCAAATACTGTTACTATACTTTGGAATGGGTAATTTATTTAGTATTTGTTCATAAAAAATCCTAACAAGAGACAAGTATTTTTGAATCTACACTCGAAAAGGTAACAGGCCAACAGCTCCTCAAATGATGAGAAATTACTGAACCAGTTTAAACAAAATAAGCACACCCTTGAGACAGTCCAGCTGAAACTTTCCATTAAAACGTCTGGGAGTGCTCAGTACCTGGCAATTTCCAGCCAATTTGCCAGAATGAATTAGCAGCTGTGCTTTCACTGTGCACCTCAAATGCATAAAATCCATCCAAAAATGGCATTAAGATGAGTAAAAACAACATTAATAACTGCAAGAGGCAAAAGATTCCTTTAGAGGAAAGAAGTTCTGCTATTTTGAGTACTATTCAGAAAATCATAGATTTTAACAAACTAAATGTGATGCACTGGAAAAAACAATCAGGTAAAGCAATATCGAGAAAATGTTTAGTGTAGTCAACTTGCACTTTCTGCCTTCCTGTACGAAGAATAAGCATGGGGAAAAAGGACTGCGGGAGACGATGCATCAACCCCCTGAAGATAGAGACCCACAGCAAGAGCTATCCATCAGAAGCGTCTTGCACACCTACAAACCACAGAGGCAAACATTTCTCGTGGCAAAAGTGTCAAAGCCAAACAAGCTCCAGCACCACAAAGCTCACTGGACCTTGGGTAAACGCAGCTTTAGGCTCAGCACAGAGTGAATTACTGTCACAAATATCCCACCCAGAACAAAATTCCTAGTTAAGTGCTCCAAAGGGTAAGATACCTGTCCTTACTGTACTTCTACAATTAGACGAGATACCCCTAATTCCTGTTCTGAAAGTGCCCATTCCCCATCTTCCCCTTGGCATTAACTGAATAAATTTACAGTCTCCCATGTTCAGCCTAATCCCACTGTGGCCTTCTTTAATCTTTGCATCCAGACCTCCACACATAACTGCCCAAGTTATTTTACTGCTTTCCAGATTGTCTTGTATGGCCTAGCTGACATTTAACAAAGTCACCTGCAATTTAAAATGTATGAAGATGTCATTAATCATCAGAAACTTGTTTAGCCTTTACATTAAAGAGTCGTCTGAGTAAACCACAAATGTGTTTTCCATCATGTACTCTGGGACAATTCCAGTTCACTGCTTTAACCTTTCTGAATTGCCTGGCATATTCTTAAATGCATTTTATAGCAAAAAGAAAATTTCACAGACACTAGTACACTTAAATATTTATTCAGGTCACACATCATTCTGCCATTCATTGAACAGCAAGTAGCAATGAAAAACACTGCTTACATTATTCATTAGATGCAAAAACGGGAGTAGAGCTCATGAAACACACCATCTTGTGCTCATCCTGGGTGCAGGGAGTTATCAAGCTCCTCGCAGTTAAGCAGGTTTTTCTGCTAACAGATGGTTGTATATCAGACCTCCAGGTAACAAATGTCATTCCTGAGTGCACACCAACACCAGGAATGTGGGCCCAGGTTTCCATAAGCAGTATTTCAAGCTTCCTCAAATTCCTAACTTAACTGCTTTATGCTACTTCCTTCTTAGTCTTGGGGCTACGTGGAAACTTAATCAAAAAGTTGGAAGACTTCATGCAACAACCCAGATCATTCGTCCTCCAACTTCCCTTGCCACACCTAGATTGCATTTTACCCTGAATACATGGAGGGTTAATACAACTCAAAACTTGGTAGTGCAGGGGGTAGCCAAAACCACTGCTTCTGTTCTTTGTACTGAGGATTCACACAGTGTGTCAAGATCTTAACCCACAGGAGTGGAAATCAGGAGGGAGGTACCTCTCTCAGAAGTATTACTAGAAACAAAGTGTAGGTGACAGAGAACAACAAGGTGATGCTCCTAACAAAGCACTGGGACTCACAATTAACCTGCAGTTTAATGAAGAAAGAGAGTCCCTCCAAGGTGCACCACCTCAAGCTCCTGAGAAAGCTCTCTGTTGCAGCAGTGAAATGAAACACCTTTCCCTGGTCACCTCCAGCACTACGATCCAGTGTTGACAGAGCAATTGAGAGAAAGAGCAGCAGGTGGTGTGAACATGAATGCCAGGCAAATGCGCTACAACACATTCCAGACAAGTCTGGCTCATGTTTTGAAGCCATCATAATGATGACAGAAAGCTGGAACTAAAAAATTAACCTATTTCTTGGACAGCTACAAAAAAACCCCATCCAGTTACTCTGAAAGACATTTGATGAACAGAACATTCTTCAGCATTTCAAAGGTTAAAACAACTCAAAGAGTCACAAGCCAATTGCCCCGGTGGAACCATGGCTAGGGTTTTTTTTTAATCTTTGGAGAGAGAAAAGAATTTCAAATTCCAATCCATTTTTCTGGATTAGGCTCCCAGCCTCTCCCTTGCAATGCTGATAATAAATTACGGTACTTAATGCTTCCAGAAGGATGAGAGGGAAAGTAAACTGTAATGGATCATTTCCCTTTTTTGAAGCATCACCTTAGAGAGACCAGTGATAGAGGATCAGATCGACTTTGGTAAAGCCCCACCACGTGGAAGTCTCTGTTGCTCTGGGCCAGCACCATGTGCATATCCCCATCAGAGAAGAAATCCATCTCCCTGCATTTGCTTTTAAAAATGTTTCCAGTCAGAGGCTCTCACACTGTGAACTGCTGAGCTCTCTTACTAGCAAGGGAGAAGGAATTACATTCCTGATATTTTACTGCTCTCCAAACAAACAAACAAGGCTAAAACCACTGCTGGCCAATGCCAGTGCTCCACCTGTGATTACATTTTTGCTCTCACTCTTCCTGCACTTTGGAATGTCATTCTGCTCTGCAAATAATGCCAGGGAAGTCTCGACAGTGAAGTACAAATCCACAGGAGCAAAAGGATTTGAATCTAATCCAACAGCTCCATAAAGCATTTTCAAAGTTTTGGGCAGAGATTTTGTAGATGGTTTTTTGTTTGCTTTTCTTAGCTTGGTCAAAGAAGTGACAAATTAATTATTTGTATAACTGTTCCCATAGAGCAGGCACGGTATTTCAGCTAACCTGACAAAAGGCACCATCTGGCCTGGAGGAATGATTTGTTTCATCACAAGCATTATGAGAACAGCGTAGAGCAAATCCTAATTAATACACAAGGCAAGTCCAATTTTAAACCCACTTATCAGGAATTTATCAGATATTAATTTAAAGTAAGGATGGCACTTGGTGCACTTGCCTGAATAACAATAACCCACGACGTTTTTACAGTTCAAAAGTATGACACAGTAGTGCTGTATTAACTGAAATTTAGGAACGAGTTTTACTGAAGTTTTCAGATAGGGTTATTTTCTGTGAGATTTTAATGTCATCTAATAGGATATTCTACAAAAGAAACATACCTTAATGCATTATCTGTTATGTTACCTTTGTTTCAAATGAGTAAATTTTTAAGTCTCAAAACAAAAGGCAAAGAACAAGACTCAGAAAAGAAACTGGTGCTGCAGCACCTCTGACAAGGAGACCATTATCAGTCTGCTCTCTTTGCTCAGCATCTCCAGAGTATTTCAACGTATCTGTCACACACTAACATTAACACAAGTATCCTCAGTATTGCAGGATAACTCAGGCTGGAAAGGGACCTCAGGTGGACTGTCTCCTCTTGGGTCAGATGTGGGCTTGGCCACATTGCTCAGGTCACACTAAGCTCCTACTGCCTTACACAGTCAAATCAGTATTGCAAAGCATGCTGGTAAGCATCTGTAACCTCTTAAATGCTTATTTCATAAAGGAACAATGAGAAATCAAGCAGTACAAAAGGTGCAGGAGGATGAGAGGATTTTGATTCCACAGCACCCCAGAGAGTGAACGGTTTGGGTAATGTTACTGAACACTGCATTGTTCCTGCCATGTCTTCAACTGTAACTGGCAAAACTATTGATCAATTCTCATTGCTGCCTTCAATTACTTACTGGTTTTTAAGTATGCACAACATGGAGACTTCATACAGAAGTACTTCGAGCACCTTACTTTCGCCTTCCACTGGTCTTACTATGTTACTCACAGATCTCATACATTCGTCAGCACTGTGTGCTAATAGACTTATATCTAAAATCATACCTGCTATTTAATAATTTTCAAACTGGCATTAATATTCCTTCCTGTTGCACAGTTCTGCTATTTCAAGTGAGATTTTAATTTTATTCTTGGGATCAGTCTTCAGAAGATCTCTCTTAGAAGCTTTCACTATGAAATTATATAGAACATAGTTTCATTTCATATTACAGGCTTTTAAGATGTTGGCACTTACTCTACAGTTCACAGTGAACTTTTCTGCCTCAAAGAAATTAAGACTTTAATAGTATGTATTAGTCACAGCTCTCTGTCACATTAGTCCCTAATTTCTCTGGGTTCCACAAAGGCTTGCCCCTTTGAGAAACAAGTGAGGTTTGGTTATGGTATAAGACATTTCAAGTACATTCACTCTAGATTAAGTAAAATGGGACTGCACAATGCAGACTGAGCATTCTGAGAAAAAACTTTAAGTTGGTTGAAGTGTCACTTCAAGCTGTTTCTAATTTTACCTTCCTCTGCCCCCAACTAAGGCAGCATTAGCCCACCTAATGATGTGGGAATACTTGACAGAACACAGACCAAGCGAGAGCCTGCTTTGGACACCTGTTCTGTGGCAAGTCTCACGGAGATGCACTGAGATCACTGAGTCTAGTTTTGCAGGATTTTCAAAACTCTGTGTGGTAGCACAGCCTTTGCTTACACAGCAGTGCTCTGGCTCTGCATACGGGAGTGGTATCACCCCTTAATTACTGATCCAAACTGGAATCAGCATATGAGAAATCGAATACAATCACCCAAAGCTCCTGTTGGCAGCTTCAGAGCCATATGAAACCATGGTATCTATCCATGTATCACAGGCAGAGTGTTATCTCCCTGGGTGTTATTTCCTAGTTCATGCCTCCCAAGGAAAACACACAAAACCTACCTGAAACACCACCAAAATTTAGTCTAAAATAAGTGGTCTCTTCTTCACTTCAGAAAATTCTGTATTTTATAATTTGTCAGACCTGCACATCAGAAAAGACAGTACATCTGCAGAGGAGGACAGCTGGTCATCTAATTCAGTATAATTTGAAACAAGTGATGGCAACTTGCATCATATAAAAATAAAAACAGAAAGATGAAGACCTTAATCTGAAATTCCAAATGAAAGTACTGTAAATGGTGAAACACTAGATACCATAAAGTATTTTCTTTTTCACATGCATCTGTATAAATTAACTTTTTTCCCGAAATTCATCACTTATTTTTAACATGAAAGACAAGCTTTTGTCAACAACAAAAAGACATATTCTTCGCTGGTAAGATGAATAGGACTACAGTGATACCCAGGTACCTCCCAGCAGCTCCCTGGCCCCAGGAGGCAGAGCACCAGTGTTTTCCCTCCTCATACACCCCTCCTGGCTGAGACAGAGGGGTGTCTCGGCTAAACCACTGCAACTCTCTTGTCACCGCCCTCGACAGCAAACCCCAGACACATCAGACTGTGTAACATTCTCTCCTCCCCATTTTTTTGTGGGAAACATTCAACTATAACTAATCTTCAACTAAGGGGGAGTTTACCAGGTTGCAATTTTCTAAATTGCCTATAATGATGCCTATATCATCTGTCTTAATATCTAATTATGTTCCCTGACACACCATTAGACTGGGGCTGGTGTTTTCTGCAGCTGCATTGCAAATGCCTCTCAGGACTACAAACCACTCCAACAAAATAGATTCCTAAATTTAAAAAATAATAATAATATTAACAAATAATTTTAATTTAAAGGTAACTTGTTAAGATATGCTTGTGGCCTTTTGTGTCCACTTTCCTGTAAAACAAAGATTTAAAAGCCTTTTTTTACCCATCTTAATTCACATTTAGACAAACTGGTTTTGCTGGTGAGAAACAAAAATCATGACAGTAAAAGGCATGCACAAGGAGATACAGGCTTGAGCCTCATTCTCCCTGGAAGAATTGGAGGAAAATGGCTTTCTTCCAGAGCATCCTTAATGGAGAGAGAGATTTATACCCCCAGTGATTTGTCAATTACACTCAACAGGTCCTGCAGAACTGCATTGCCGCAGACACAAAAACACTGTTCTGCAATAAGCCACGTTGTGATGTAACACACATATACATATCCTGCCTCCTATTTCCATAAGAGGCAAATTTCATGACAGCTTATTTCCTGGTTTACCCATGGGAAAGCTGATGTGGAAATGTCCTTCCTCCCCCTTTCTGCTCTAGGGAGGAGGTGGCTGCCACAGAGCACAACATTACCTCACTGGTTTATCTGGTAGCTGATGATATTATGCTTTATCAAGTAACAAAACAGATCTTTCGGTGATCTAAAAGATGGGGATGCCTGAGCTCTGCTTCTCTGAAAATGTCACTTGGCATTCCTCTGTATTTGGTAACAGTGTATAGGTTTAGTATTGAAAGAAATGCAGGTTATTAAAACAGTGTGGGAGAGGCAAGTACACTAAAAAGGCTGAGTTGCTAAGACAAGATGGCCCTCAAGGTTTGGGGCCACAGTTGTCACCGAAGTGAAAGGAAGTGCAATGACAGAAAATAGACCTAACTTTTGTTTTAGCTTCAATTTATGCCTTGAAAACAGAAACCACAGAAGTGCTCCACTTTAGAGAGCAATCATGCTGCAACCCTCCTACTGACCTCTGCATGGAGGTGCTGAGAAATTCCATGCTTGAAAAGGATGTAATTAGTAGCAATTATTAAGAATCATACCATAATTAGTACTTAAGAAAAACACTTGTCCTTGAGAGCTTTCAGTTAAAGATGACAAAGAGATCAGAGCAAAAATTATCCAAATCAGTAACATGATACTTTGGAACAGAAATGGGAACTGCTTTTACCTATGGAAAGAGTCAGGCATGTCTTAGATTCCAAGTGCAATTCCACTGTTGGAAAGGACAAGTGCAAAAGATAAAGAGCACCATCAAAGAGTATTCCAGGCTAAGAAATACAAGAGCAGGTATCTCCTGAGGAGAAAACACCTGTATAGCATTTGGAAATTAGATATTATATACTGTTAGTTCTAGCAAAACTACTTTGCCACTGCAAGGTTTCTCCAGTGAGATCACATCACATGCTTAGGGTACTATCTCTGGGTGATGTCCAGGTGATTCCCACCTCTGAATCCTCATACCTCAAAGCTTCACTCACTGGTTTGACTCTCCCACTAGCAGGCACTGCTCCCAGTCTGGCTCCCCAAAGGGAACATTCACCAAACCCAGTCTCCAACAGAGATCTTCATCTCTGCTTTTCCTAACTCTGGACTTTATACCAGCTTCCTGTGACTTGAGTTACTCACTGTCTCCTGTCTGCAATTCCTCTGTGGCTCTACTCTGTCCACTTGATTTACGTGTGGTGATTCCCAAGCCTTTCTGGAACTGCTCCTTTACTGGTTTATACCATATGCTATTGCTCTTTAGAAGACTGAGAATATCTTCAGAGCAACTAATAACAGCACATGGCAGCCCATCTTCACATGCCAACTTTCTCAAGATGTCTTTTCATAGAAAACTGTAAGGCAAAAATCAGAGCAGTGCAGGAAGAGAATCCATCACCAGCACTGCTAGGGGTATGCACCCACCCTATTTCATTTTACAGGCCTACTGTGAAAACACAGACTATCAAGCCGACTGTTTTTCACTGCATTTTCTCTGCAGATGTTTTTATTAGTCCTCTCTTCAGTTAGTGCACCCTGCAGACCAATGCCCACGTGTTCCCCCAAGGGACGGGCTAGGCACAGCCTGGCACATTCAAAATTTACAAACCAATGAGAGCCGATCACTTCATGTCTGAAGTGATTTCTGGAGTGAGTGTTTCACAAACTGTGCCAACACTTTTTAATAAAACAGCCAGAACATTCACAGAATTAAGCCTAATGTCAATTCCAGAAGGTTTCCAAGTCAGAGATTGGTTTAATAGCAGACACTCACACAGTGTTCCCAACCTCTCCCTTGTGCAGGATGTATGTTCATACCTGTCCAGAAACTCATTGCTTGCTTTTAAGCTAAATGCATTTTTCTTCCTCACCATTTTCCAAGTCTGTAAATCTGTTCATTACCTTATACAATTTATTGCCTTCCTCGAATACTGCATTGTTTAGCAGCCCTCAGTATTATTGATGCTTTCAGACCTCATTTTAACACTTCGCCTCCTTCTCAGAGCTTCAGAGCCACTGCAGCCAAAACACAGAAACTCCTTTTTCATCCATGATGCATCACCCCACACTGCAGTCATCTTCAGAGATGATACTCCCTCCTAATCAACCACCTACTTCCACAGCTGAAAGCAGGCCCCCAGTGCTGAGCACCACGGTTCCCATCCCTACGGATTCACATTTTCTCTCTAGCTTTTAATTCCTTCTTGAAAGAAAAAGAAGAAAAGCCCTTCACCTTTGTTGTGATATAACCCAGCAGGCAGCTAAACATCACACAGCCGCTCGCTCGCTCCCCGTAACAGCAGGATGGGGAGAGAACCTGGAAAAAAAGGAATGGCTCACCACCCATTGCTGATGCTCAGCCAGCTCCTGAGCAGCAGCCCCTGGCCAGCTTCCCCCCCAGGTTTAGTGGCAACATCATACACCTTCAATTGGAGGGAGAAATTACCCCAAGAAAACACAGTATTTGTTTCACTTTCTCTGAGGAGAGCTGCTGCAAGTTCCAGGAGATGAACTGTACTTGGCTCCAAAGGCTGCCACACGTGACTCCCCTTCTTTGACAGCACGGGCTGTTCCACACATTACACTCAGCAGTGCCAGTTAGGGACCATTTTAGTTTTACATTGATTCAAGCAACAGAATCAGATGTGTTGGCAAGATCTATGCATATACACCTGAGGAAAACATATTTATTCAATTTATTCCTTACTATACTACTTGATTTTTTTTTTTTT